>JADLZN010004975.1:0-571035 GCA_018155175.1 Sinocyclocheilus anophthalmus
CATATTTGATGTGTTCTATGCGTGTTGATTAATGTTTATATGTGAATAAAAGACTAGCCTAAATTAAATCGGTTCATCATATAATATGATTGTGTCTCTTTGTAAGACTTAGATTAAACCACTCGATTCATTTGGACTTATTTTACAATCTTTTTATGAACCTTTTGAAGCATCAATTCTTTGGTATAATGGACTTTCAGTGGAAAGCATAAAAGTTGACCATGTTAAGGACGGGTTTTAGAGTAGCGCTGGTTCGACAGTGGAAACGCAGTTTGATTTTGGCCTCACGGCATGAGGTGCAAGACTATTGGCGCCAGCATGGCTCATTGTTAGCCCTGGCTCGCACTGGCCCAACAGTGGAAAAGCAGATATCAAGACCCACATCCCTGAGGTCATATGGCATGACTTTTCTGCATATGCCAGCTAGGGCTGTGCGATTAATCGAAATCAAACCAAAATCGCGATTTGAGACGTTGCGATTTCCTAATTGCAAAGACTGCGATATGGAAGAATATACTTTGTTAAGAGAATATGCATGCTGCCACTGAGTTGCAGTCTTAATAAACAATAGACGTGAGCGTATACTCGCACCCAAGCTCGCACCGCAAGTCTTCACGAGTGCATCTAGCAGTATGGATGAGGCTTGACGCACGCGCGCAACCTGTGTCGTCTCGCGCCTGGCTCCGCATTTAAAACGAATGTAAATTCAGTCTAACTGCTTTGCTAATTTCACTTGGATGAAATGAAACATTCAGCACATTTTCACTTGTTCTTAAAATCTCAAATACTTAATGAATAAATCAGCCTATGTAACATATGTGATACTTTAATAATTGACTTAAAAAATACAGTTTTTTATTAAAAAAAATAAACAAATATTTTCTGTGAAATTCAGTAATTAAGTTAATTCTGTAAAAGTAGTTATACCATTATAATCTTGCCTGCTGAAAAAAAAAAACAATAGAACCCCTCCCAAAACACAAAAAAAAATGTAATGGATTTCAGGGTTATAATGGGAATTGTAAACTACAATTGTAGTTTACAATGGTGACTATTTGATGGATTCTATTGGTGGGATGTAATCTGGCAGATGGCAACAATAGAACAACAGTAATTCCTATTGAAATAATGCCCAAAACAAAAATTAATTTTGTAATGGTTTAATGGAAACTATAAGAATTTCTGTGATAGTTTCTATTGTTTTTTTCTGCAGGGTCATGATACCCATACTGTGCTGCACATTATTGGCAATATTCAGCTGAAGCTTCACTTTGCAAATTTAAAATCGCAAATCAAATGGCAATCTCTGTCAAAAAAAAAAATCGCAATTTGATATTTTCCCCCAAATCGCACAGCCCTAATGCCATCCACTCACCTTTAGGTAGGAACCGTAGTATTTGGTGACAAAGGGACTGTCGCACTGGCTTAACACTGTGATTTCCTGCTGAATGTCTTCAATCTCATCTTCAGCCTCTTCCAGATCGATGGTCTTGATGGCCACAACTTTCTGCGTGCGATTGTCGATGCCCTTAAACACCTCTCCGAACGAACCCTTACCGATTCTCTCCAGCTTGGTGAACAACTCCTCAGGATCTGCTTTTAAATTCTGCAACGAAGAACAAAGAAAATTCAGTATAGGTCTCCATTTAGCTTTATGCAGATTAAAACAATTTACAAATTCATGTAGTACTATTAAAATCACATAAGGTCAGAATTCCATACAGAAAAGAGCCTTGTGCTCAACACTGCATAAAAGGTTCTATATTTTAAAGGCAGGAAGAGTTTTCTACCCTACAGCAATCCAAGTAACAAGAGGATGATCAATACTTAAAATGACCTCAATGTATCACTGAAATGGTTTTGGTTAAACATACTGCAATGATACTTCTGAACAGTCTTAAGACGGGCTTTTATAATCCAGAGTTTGGGTTGACTAGAAGTTCTTTGAAATGCTACTGAAGCAAGACCTGAGTATGTTTGAGAACTGAAGCACATCTGGTTGGGACCAAAAAGTTCCCAGAGGTCTCAGCATTGACCCTGAACATCGCAGACCCCTGAGACCTTCTTAAAGGAAACACAGAGAGTGCTATGAACAGCGTCAACATTATTAGCATGAGGCAGTTTGTTGCAGAGTCCACGGTGGTTAAACTGAACAGCACTTGAATAAATAACAGCAGAACTAACCAATGAAACCTGTAAACCTCAGACTGCTCTAACTTTAACACATGCTAACTTAAGCCTCCAAAACCAGTCCAAAACATCACCGCCACTTCATCAACATCATTCAAACGAAGCAAAACAAACCATGCTAGACTAACCATCAGTGTGTCCAGAATTTAAGACAATCCTGAACTGCTGCCGTGTACATCCTCTGAGCACGCAAAAATTCACGACCTTAAAATCCTCCAAATCTCTTTTGCTAGCATAAACGCTAAACCTACCGAACGCAGAGTCATATTGATGCCGAACACAACAACAGAACAGCTTGTCCAGTGCAATATCAGAGGCGCTGCGGGAGGTACATGCAGGCAGGATTTCATGAAAGTGTAAAATCCAGTTAAATGGATGACAACAGAGCTGATCGTCCACAGCATTAGTGCGCCAAAGATACAAGATGAATGACAGCAGCCTAAAGGACATTATTCTAACGCCTCATACCTCAGGGTACCGTGAATGAATGGAAATCTGTTTAGGGATATCTTGGCCATGCTTTGGTATAAGGCTGAAAGAGATGATCACCTCTAGCAAAGGTATAAAGTGATTGAAGATGTGTTTTCCATTTCATTTTATACAAATAGCACTGGTTTCATTTATTCAAGTGCTTCTCAACTGGTTTCATTACAGGATCCAGATTTTGCATTCCGACCCTACACAGTACCAAATATCTTCTATTCTAAATTCAGAAGCATTTTCATTAACATGCAAAATTATCAACAACTTAAGCTGGATAGGAAAACTGATAATTATGTTTCTAAATATCTCTTGACTTTCTATGGTTATTGTTAAACCCATATTCAATATACAGTATTGTTCCAAAATTTGGGGTCAGTAAGATTAGTCTTTTTTTTTTTTTGGAAAGACATTTTTATTCAGCAAGGGCATGTAAAATTGATCAAAGGTGACAGTAAAGATATTCATAATGTAACAAAAGCTTCTGATATCAGCTAAATGCTGGGGTTTTGAACTTTCTATTCAAATAATTCTTCAAAAAATATATATCACAGTTTCCACAAAAATATTAAGCACACACAACATAAGTGTTTCCAACATTAATAATAAAGTTATTTTAATTGTAATAATAATATTTAACATTACTTACTGTATTTTGATTAGATGAATTCAGCCTTGATGAGTATAATTTTTTTTCATATTTTCATGGATGAAACAACCTAAATATGTTATTTCAATGCCACAGATTTTGATTGGGCACTCAGCTTTGACTTAAACAATTACAACCTTTTCTTTCTTTTTTGCTATGCTGAGTAGTTGCATTTTTCCTACACGTTTCTCAGTGTTTGAACCTCCCAGAACAAACTCAGCTGAGAACCACTGCTTTAAACACAAATCAACCAATTGCAGCACAGCAAGCAATATACTCAAAAGATGACAAAAGACTTTATGAAAGAGGGGAAAAGAGGCCAGTGAACAGTAGTCACTGTGATAAATGACACGTGCTGACAAGCATCTTGGAGACCGACTGCCAGTCTGCGCTCTGTCAACTTGATGCCATCCTATGAACACACACAAATCGATTTTCTCAGACACAGATGATTTGCGCACATCTTTCCTCAAAGCGCACACACCCACAGAGAAGCCCTTTAATGCATCACTCAGAGATTCATTAGCTGTCATCTACCCGTTCCATCACGGAGATGATGAAGGCTTTGCTCCCTGATTCAGCCCTAATGCTGATTGCTCGCCTACACTCCCAGCTGATCTCCATAATCCTGATCCCGATGCACACTGACAGGTGTAACAGCCAACAAATTCTTTTGGAAGGCCACGTCATCCCTTGACTCCCATCTGTGGTTGTGTTTTAGGGAGCTGGAAACTCTGAGGCTGGCCATATGAGGTGTGTTACAGCCAGGTGAGAGCATGCGGGCCTCAGAAATGTTCCTAATGGATGCCCACCACAATTCCTCTGTGACCCATAAGGAAATACTAGAGAATAGGCGCTTATTCCATCAATATGCTCTCAGAACTGGTGACTTGTAGCCCTCCCTATGGAAGTCTGTGACCTCCTACATAATTCCGGTTTTCCTCTTCTCACATGGACGCACGCTCTTTGGTTTTAAGGGCCTCCTTACAAGATGGAGGTTCTTCGCCAACAATGGCTTCCTGCATATTCAACCTAAAGGAACGATAAGCCATTTCAGCTACCTGGGATGGCAGATTGCTCTCCTGTCCTGAGGGCAAACCAGTCATATGGCCCAGCATGAATAGAGACCCAACCAAGTGACCCAGTTACGATGGCTACTCTCTGGAGACATCTCTCCATCCCTCATCATCGCCCTCTTTCCTTTTGTCTCTACCCTTCCACTTCACGTTTTCCTTTCTTTCTTGGATCTTTGTGTTTTGAAGAACAGAATGGTTCTTCACTGGTACTGTCCCACTTCATACATGATCATGGTTCATAAAGGATGTCCCAGAAAGGTTAAAGCTCTCTAGAGGGCAAGAACATGAACATTTGAATAGAATGACCCTGAAAAGGGCTCTTCATTGGAACTGTCCTACTTCATACATGATCTTGGTTTCAAATAGGATGTCCCAGAAAGTTTACAGTGGTGCTAATGCTCTTTAGAGAACTAGAACATAAAAAATTTAATATTTAATGGAAATGCTTTCTAAATTGTTGTCCTCCAAGCTTCGCAGATGAAGGACTCAAAGCCTCTTCTGTTAAGCATCACATATGCCGTGTTTCTCCGTAAATATTTGAAACACAGTAAACCAAACCAAATCAAGCCACCTCCAGTCCACTACTACATGGGTTTTCAAACTGGCATCCAGTGACCCCCCAGGGCCCCTGCGAGCACAAGTGAGTATAAGCGGGTTCATGAAAAAATTCAGAGAGAAAAAAAAGTTTAAATAAATAATACAATACATTAGAAAAGTAAACAACATAAATAACAAAATAAACATTCAAATAAAATAAAAAAAGATTTTAATAAAAACCATCTAAGAGCACAGCACTATAGTGAGCAGAAAAATGTAATGCAACAATATTTTAATAAATATTATTCCAAATAATATTTCGCACATATTTGTAATTTAATCATTCCGAGTATAAATTGGATCTTTATGTATGAAAATACATAGCTGCCTTTAAAAAATTTTAGAATGGGGGGTCCCTCACACAAGGATGATCATATTTGGTGATCCAGTGGAATCTAAAAGACTGAAAAGCCCGAACAACTATAAGTTTACCCCATCACCCTCATCCTGCAAGTACAGAGCAATAAAACGAGCTTATCGATAAAACAATACACTGCATAACACATTTTTATGTTTACCATTATTTACAAAGAGAGAGTCAAACAGATTTCTGATATTCTGCAACTTATCAGAGCGTGAAAACTCTTATGCTAATAAAAGTGAGGGACATTACACAATACATATACACTTTATATGTTCCACGGTAGACTATAAAAGATGCTGTGCGTTTCTTTAACGTTACCTGCATCCCAGGCAGACTGCCCTGCACTGGAGAATGAGCCATGGCGTCACTTTAACCACTCAAACTGGCCAGCAAGTCAACAAAAAACACTGTTTCCGGACAAAATACAGCTAATGCACCGCTAGATCCCGTTTGCCCGAGTTTTAACGCGGTCTCGGCTATTTTACAGCTGGATAACGGAGCGAAGAGCATCCACGGGAGGACAGAAAGTGCATCTGAAAGATGACTGGCGTGAAAACCTCTCCTCCACTTCCGCAGCTTTAATGAGAACTGCTGCTCTTCCTCGCGGAAATCACCGCAAACACCAATCAAAACAGCGTCGATCGGGCCGATCGCAGAGTTTCAGTCGATGTAGCGTGCGATCGGATGTTGAAAGGCTCTTTTTGATGACCCCTGGAGTGGGGTTTGGAGGTTCACGCAGGCCAGATCGCTCGTCAAGAGTTGATGGTCCTCTTTGCGCAAACGGATTTCCAAAACATAGCGCAAAAACATGCGTGCGTTTGCGTAAAAATGCCCCGGTTTCGGCTCCTAAAACAGATACACGGAACATGAACTATATCGCGGATTGATCGAGGGGGTGGGTGGTGAAAATCCCGACTTGCTTGAGCTGAAGAAATGATGTTGACATCCTCACTTCCCTTCCCAGCTGGCCGCCATCTTGTCCGTGCTGTCATCGGGACATCAGGGCGGATCCGAACGCGTCAGATCCCGCCCCGGCAGGAGAGGGGAGGAGTTTGGGATTTTAATCATATGGCAAAGAGTACACGCAATCAGCATTCAGCACTGTATTTAAATTTCCTCTTTTTTTTTTTTGCTTCACCATATTTTGTCAGGTGCGTCCACTCCTCTTTTCTGCACTACTTTTAGTGAACATCTATTTGATTGTGGGATTTAATGTACTTTCCTGGGTCACACCTTAGTTTAGGGACACATTCTCACTATTAACTACGAAATGTACCTCAGTAAACTTCTAATTTGCTGCTATTAATAGTTAGTAAGGTAGTTATTAAGTTAGGTATGGGTATAGGTTTAAGACATCTAAAATATGGTCATGCAGAATACATGTCAATGCTTTTTAAGTACTAAACATCCAAGCATGCTAATAAGCAAGTTACTAGTAAGAATTGGTCCCTAAACTAAAGCGTTACCCTTTTATTTTCCTTTAATATCCTCCTGAGAACCAGAAATAACAAGCTTTTGTGATCTAGTATTTTTTCATGTCCCCCTCACATTGTTTAGAGGCATAAAGAAAAAATTGGTAACATACATGTTTTGAAATATAATTTTTATTTCATCAGTTTTATTATGCTGTTCTCTGTAGAGGACACCAGGACTCAGTTTTTCTAAAAATAAAATGACAAGAGTAGACATGAAAAGGCTTAAACAATGGGAATTTTTTTTTTAAATCGCCAATCAATTTTTAGGTTCAGGATTTTTTTATAACTAACTTTAAGGATGGCTCTCAACTATGTTATAAAATACATAACAAAATGATTTGATATACCATTTTGCTTTATGCAATATGTGTGTAAAATTCCATAAACTGGTTTTCCCATTAAGCACTATGTTATCTATACACTGTATCTAATTTTCATATTAAAGTGCTGTTGGGACAGCATGTTGAAAAAAGAAGTGTAATAATGGGAGTAGTAATTGGCCAGATTTTCATAATAATATCTAATATTTCATAATAATATTGATATATAATTTTTTCTCTATTCTTTTGTTGTGTCTCCCAAAATGTGTAATAGCATGTTTTAAGTCCTGGTGTCCTCTACAGTGAACATGTATGGAATTGATGTCCTGTTTCATAACAGAAAGTCATATTTTTATTTGAAACCCCATAACATTTTCCTGAGATGTTTATTTACGACAAACAATTAGAAAATTAGCCAGATATAAATGATAATTACAAAATATCATATTTCCATAAGGATGTACAACTGTATCACTAAATTAATGTCAGCCATTTTTAAAAACCAAGGAGAGGGAGTGGTCTTGGTGAAACATCCAGTCATTTGGTATCTCTGGAAAGCCCTGATTGTGCTCTGTACAGGACATCCAGACTGTGACATGTGAGGTCTCAGAGAAGTTCACTCAAATATAATGTCCACTACAGAGGCAAAACTCCATAGGCTTGGGTCTCAGTATATTAGTATGCTACTGTTTTTAAATATATTTGTAAAATTAAATTCATAGTTATTTAACAATTGCTCAAACAGAATGACTCCTATTATTCTGCACCAGATATCATAGTTTCTGTAATTAATTTGTTTTTTATCACATTGCCAAATAGCGACAACCTTTTGGCGACATAGGAACAAGCACTTTAACTGCAACAATCTTGATAACCACTAATTTCGAACGGTGGTTTATTTTTTTAAATTGAGTCCCCATCATCTTCACATTTACTGTTATTATTTTGTGCTCAACAGATTGAACTATAAACCCATTAAGTCAATGACACGTTTTTTTTTTTTTTTCAAAGAGTCACACATGAGCATTCCTCATTGTAAACACACCCATTTGATCTTTTACGTTTCGATTATTTGATTGATTCTGGATTAACACATAGAGAACGAACACTTTTCTTCCCCCCCTGCATTTCAGAATATCATTTGCTTTGCATAAATGCTGAACTGTATGCCTACTCACTTTGTCCAAGTCCATAAGCTAGTCAGTTCAACTCTTTATCTTCAGAATCTCTATTTACTGGAATGCTCGGCTGAGCTTCACCTCCTGAGGCATCAGATACTTCTTCAGCCGGGCCTTATGCTGAGAATAAAAACCTCCTAATCCTCAAACACTCTCAAATTCCTCCAGAGGGGCTCTTCATCGCAAATCTGCTCAATTTTCTTCAAAGCTCACCCAGACCTGTGAAAATTGGGTGGATATTTAGTGAGGACCGATCAAAACAGGCTTCAAGTGCACCACCCTCGACCCATATACCTCCTGCACACACCGCTAAAGCAGCATGTGGATCTGTAAAATGCCGTTTTACAGGCCGATAACAAAATGTAACGTTTTCCACAAACTGGGGTGTCGTGTCAATCACTTACAATGTTTACAGACCAATTCCCTGGGCGCTGCTTATCTACTCTTGGGCCTGAGCAAAATGCTTCTATTGCCCTCTTTCTTTCCTCAATTTCCCTCTCTGCCACACACCCTTAAGATTCACCCCCTCTCTGTGCGACAGTGACTGTGTCCATTTAAAGAAAATGGCTGCATTTAGCCCGATCATGTCTCTATTAGAGTAGGGACATATATACAGTTCCATTTTAGACTCATTCACTGGCATCACAGACAACAGAATAGGTATCAGAGGTTAATTATAATTTAAAAAGGCAGCATGAGGTATACACTTCCCTAGAACAATTGCTATGAAGACAGACTATGAAGATGTTGCTCTTTGAAATTCAAAAGCAGACAAATATGTCTAAATAAATATAAATAGAAAATACTGTTTTATATGTATATACACTACTGTTCAAAAAGTTTGGTTTGAGATCCTTTTGTATTTTTAAAATGAGTCTCTCATGCTCACCAAGGCTGCATTTATTTGATCGCAAATATAGTAAAAACTGTAATATTGTGAAATGTTATTGCAATTTTAAATAACTGTTTTGTATTTTAAAATATCATTTATTCCTGTGATGGCAAACCAAAGGCAAAAAACATTAAAATCTTTTCAGGTTTTTTAGTTTTTTTTTTTTTGTTTTTACATAATGCTATGGATATTCCAATAAATGAATAAAACTGAGAGGCAGAAAACGTTTTTCTTATATATGTATCCAATCTGTGGACCTCAGAGAGACAGCTGGTGTTGAATCTTTTGCTTTGAGCTCATACTTTGATGTGTATCTCCCATCAGTTCTGTGACCCAGAAGTGAAACACAGAGTGACCTCAGTCACAGGAAGATCACACTCAATATTCTGTCACACTTCTAGCATACAACAGCCCTCCAGCAGTAGAATATACGTTGTAAAATAAAACCTTCAGTCATATTTTTAGTGCAAAATATTATTTTGTATACTGAGATTTGTTGTGCTGTTACACAATTCCACAGAATTTAATTTAAAAATGCTCAAAATATGTTTCTTATTCAATTACAGCCTTATTTGTTTAATCTCAAAACATGGTGTTTTTGCTTTAAAAGAGGCAGAAAAGCCAACTCTTTATATTCAGAGATTAGCCTTCCCGTTCTCTGCATGCTTAATTGATCTATGGTGTTACATTGTGGGCCATCAGTCTTCAGTAGAGCCTAATTTATTATGTTTGTGTGTGTATGTGTGAGTGCATCCATGCATATGTACAGGAGTGTGTGTGAGTGTGCAAGATAAGTCTCTTACTCAGACACACTGCGCCATGAATCATTGTGCTGCTATGCCGAGGATCTGAGATGTCATTGTAATTAATGGTAATACAAGGCAGTGGAAACAGTAGCAGACCTCCGAGCTCTTTAATTAGCTGCAGTGATGAAAGAAGACACAGAGCAGAACAAGAGGCTTGCGATGGTGATGAATAGACCGATGCTAGGAAACACCAAAAGCGCCAAGGATCCAGAAAGATCACACCGACAAGTCGTGTTGCATTGTCGTGTTCTAAACAGGAAAAAATGGACAAGAGACCCTGGAAAGGACCAGAATCTCTGACTCAAAGCAATGTGGCATTGTTAATCAAACTATGGTTCTGTATCAAGGCGAAGGGAATTGGGAGGAAAAATTATGGATGCTGTGGTGGTATTTTGCTCAACAGAAGATGCACAGCTAAAGGGCAGAGGTACCGGTGTCTTAGCATGCTCATGTTAAGAGGCATTCGTCATTGCCAGGGGTCCTACAACTTAATTAAGCTCCCAGAGCGGCCCCTCTATGGGAGATACAGTTTAATCTGAATCACCAACCACACTGCACTGGGCTTTCCACCATCCTGGACTACACTTCAGTACAGTCAGAAAATGCCTACTGGGCAATGTAGTTCTGCTTTACTGCAGTGCACTATTTAGTCAGTTATATTACACAAATTGCGCTATAGGCATGTAAACATTTTCACCACAAATGGGATCTAATTATATCATATTTCATGTTGTACAATGGTTAGTTTTGGTCCTCGAATTTGATTGACCAAGCTTGCAAGACTTCTTTCAGTGCTGCCCAGAATCAGCTGATCTTATGCATATCCACAAAGCATGTTGAAGCATTGAGAAGATATATGTTAATTAATTGGACACTTGATGGCTATTTTTACAAGTTGACCCATATATACTGAACACAATGTCCAAGCACAAGTCAACTCTGCCAATAGGGGGCACTACAACTGAAAAACCCCTATAACTCCACAACCATTTGAAAAATTGGTATGCACTTTCTTTGTTGGATGTCCTATAATATCCTCTAATGCAACTCAGATACTTCAAAAAAACATGGCTGCCAGCAGCCAATCAAATTTCACATATATAACAATGACTTCTTTTCTCCATCCAGTTATCTGAGCTAAATAAATCAGCTCATAATTCCAGTCGCAACCATTCCATACATTACTGGTTGCAACTGGGGATCAGAACATAAATCACTCCCAGTTTGGATTTTTTTTCCCCCTTAGTAAAATCACATGGCTTTTAATGAGATGCTTTTGACATGTTAGAACACAATTTCAAACTGCACACAAAGTGGTAGAATAATAATCAGATTTTCATTTTGCCAATAATTGTGCTATAATCAAAATTCGTATTTCTTATGAATCCCTGCGCTACAAATTTTTAATTAATATATATAAAATGTTGTCTGCCAATCTAATTTCTAATTACTTGTCCGATTGGCACAAAATTTAGTATGCAATAGTGAGCAAAAAAAAAACTGATTCATTTAGGTGGCATTTAACTGACACCTTTTTCAACTAAAAACTGAAAAGTCTTTATGCATTTTGCCTGTTAATTTACACAACAACAGCGTTTGGGGGGCCTGAAAACACAAACTTTTGAAAATAGTTATTGTCTCTGTGTAAACTACAAAAATGTGAATTTGTGAAAACGGTGACATCATGCGCATGCATATTATGTGTTCAGTCTATAGGTATGTGCACAGGCGCATAGTGTTTCTTTACAATGTGACATTGCCAACTACTGGCCTGGCATTCAGACGTTCTCAGTCAGTATGCGAAAACTTGCAAACGAACCCTTAATCGTTGTGGAAATATAGGCCATTAGTGACCACACTGTTGTCAGCTTTGCATGGTACCTGCCCTTCAAGGTGACCTCTGGTGGACAGTACGCTTTTGTGCCTGAAGAAAATAGATTTTGTCTGTTGTTTCATACATTTCCACAGCATGTTGACTGTATATAGGATGCATTTCTGTGAGCTAATTAATAAAGCAGCTCATAACACATACCACTCAAGACTTTGTAGGCAAATTTCTTTATGAGCACACTGCACCCGAAGTCAATTAGTTTGACCTACATGGTGTTCTGGTTCACCAGGTTTTCCAGTTTGATGTTCCGATGGAAATTTGCTGCAAAAGTTACATGACATGTCGTGTCGTATCCTTGTCAAGGCTTCCTCCGTGGAGCTTCACAAAACTTTTCAAGTCCATGCAATGCACAGGCCGCTCCATGACCATGTGTCATTCTGCCAGTCCAGCAGTTTAATGATCTGAGGAGCCCCGGGACCCTCATTGGGCACGAGTGTCAGTCCGATCTCTATGGGGAGGCTTTCGGAATGACCAGGCTATAAAGAAAATTTGACACTTAGATGAAGGTGGTTTCCTGAAAAGTGCTTTATTCCACAGATCAAAAGAGTTTGAAGACTCTTTTGTAGTCTGTGATTAACTTGAATATAAGATATATGGCATTTTTGGCGAATTCACTGAAAAATTCACAGCCACCTGATCAACAAAAGACATATATGCTAAAAGAAATATGGTCAAACTAAGAATTTATAGGTACATAAACATGGCTGCAAAGCTAATAGACATGGACTAAAAGCTACAAATCTCTGATTTTGATTTCATAAGATTAATTAGCTTTTTACCATGTTACATACTACAAATGGGTTCCTGTCAACAAATCGTGCTGAACAGTGACTGATGGTTTATGTCATGTGGAAGCTGCATACTATCTTCATTAAATGATATATGATCATTTCTGAGCACAAATTAATAGGCTTTATGAGCACTGAGCTGCAAAATGATGACAATGATGCCAGTTTACCATTTAGATTGATCTGGTGTGTCTTCATGTGTCATTAATGAACCCAATCAATCATGTTCAATGAATCCTTAACAAATCAAAAAAATGGATGACCTTTTGGTAAGAACTCAATCACCATTTGCGGAGTGCTTTGTCATTTTTTTTTTACACAGAAAACAGAACTGAGCGAATTTTGATTGCTGGGTGTCTCCATTCAAAGTTTGGAAAATCATGCCTGTAGTTTTGTGCTTTCCCTTACTAGAGATGTTCATAAAGTGGTCATAATTCACCATTGCAAGTGTCGCTATGTTTTGTGTGTTTCTCTAAGCCGAATCAGGTCACATTGTTCGTAATCTAAGCATCGCTTTCTGAATACTGATGGGGAGGAATAATGACCTAACACAGCACAGGTAAACAGAGGGTCTGATTCCCTGTGGTCCGTGTCTTATTCGAGAGACAGTGTGAAACTGTGTTTGCTCTAGTTCTACGAGACTTTCCATTACAATGAAGCAGGATGAGGCACAGTTCAGCATAAATACAAGTATGACAGGTGTGTGTATGAAATGAATTTGCTTTAGTGCATATGAGCACATCTGCCAGGATTATTGATTTTGTTATCTCCATTTTTGTCAGTATACTTGCACGCAGCATTGATGTGTTGTTCTTAGGTCTGAATCTTTACTCTTTCAATCTTTTCTATACATGCATCACTATTCAGTATAGTTGTTCATATTCCAGTAATAGTCTGAAATTTCTGGTTGTGATCAAACAAAATGAGTTGCATCTTGATGGTGCACACATCAAACTGTGTTTTGATGGAGAATATATCTGTTTCTGAATACTAATTGTATTTTTATAGAGAGATGGAATTATGCAAAGAGATTGTTACACTGCATGGGAAAACTGACAAATAATTAACCTTAAATCAAAAAGTCAATAAATCGTCCAGGGCAGAGAGAGATAAAGTTGCTGTAAAAGGAAGGGACGTGTCAAATATTGGGTCAAAGAATATGTGAAGGGTCAGATGTAGGTTATCAAGGTTATGTCTGCCCACCCCACCTTTAATCTAGTATTTCTTACCTTTAGCTATACCCTTGCAATTCACAAAGACTGTAATTAGAAAGGCTATAAAACATGGGCGTCACATTGTTTTAAAAATGTAGTTTGAAAAAATATGTGTAGTGGGTGCTGATTGTGATGTCATGAAACAGCAAACACCTATGGCTAATATTAATTTAAATACAAATTCAATTAAAACCGCCCCAATAATATCTCTTAATAACTCTTTACTCTAATAATAATTAAATATGTTATATAGGTCTGGAGATCCATAGTAGCTCATTTTCAAGTAACAAAAAAGAGCACATTACATGTAATGCAAATGTCTGTTGCTTAACAATATTGACTTAGCTAATGATAGTGTGCTTCTTAAATCTTTGTCAGTGTAGTATTTAGTGCTTCACTCAGCCTAATAGCCTATTGCATTTTGATTGCTCTAGAAGAGATACCTTCATTGTTTTAAAGGACTCACATCATTAAAGATGCAATTAAGATAATTAGCAGAACCCTCTAGTGGAAGCTAATTGAATGGGTTAATGGCCAGGCAGGTGTGGATGTATAGTCTCTGTGGGGTATTCTGATGTTCATCTGGCCGGGAACAGAATCCCACTGTGCCTCTATTAAGGTTCATCTGTGTTGGACAAGGGTTCCATTATGAAGGTCTATCGATATCCAAAACATTCATAGTAATCTACATACAGCATACCGTTCACCATCTTATCTTTGAATATTAATAATAGAGTCTTATTTAGATGCACTTATTTGTATGGTTTGCAGAGCTACAAGCTCTGCCCTCAGGGTTGAATTAGAGGACAAATTAAAAAAGGTTGCTTTCTACACAGTGAATTTTGTTGTCTCATTGCTCAACTCCAGGTGGGACTCAAATGTCCCATGAGATTGAATGCATTTGATCCTAGCTTTAGGTTAGCTGATGGTTGAAAGCACAAAACACCAAGGCTATCATGTCCCTTGAGAAAAAAAGTGTGCTTAATTGTATTGAATGTGCACTTAGTGTACTTCAAATCTTAAAAGTATATTTTTTAAAAACTGTACTTGCAGATAATGTAATATTGATTAAATAAAAGGCCACTTAAGTGTATTTAAGTACGCTTTTATGACTATACAGTATGTTTCTTAACACAATTAAGTACTTTTAACACACTTTTAACACACTTGTAATCATGTCAAATTAAAAGTTTACTTTAAAAGAAGCCTAACTTTTAAATAATTGTTTTAATATTCTTTTGTCATGCTTTAAAGTACACTTATTTTGATATGTTGACAAACATACTAAAGCACATGTAAAGCACTCGATTATAATTTTAACTGTAGTGTGTTATTTGATATTCTTAAATGTCTAATGTGCAACTTCATCATTACAAAGGTTAATTACAAATCTATTATTTATATATTCTATACTATATATATATATAGATTTATATATATATTTATACAGGCATACAGGTTTTTCAATAGAAATGACATTAAAGTATATTTTATTTTACCATAAATGCTTCAGCAGTACACTTCTGTAATACATTTTAACTCAAACAGAAAAGTATTATTAAGTAATTATGAAATTATATATAAAGATGTACTTAATTCCTATACTTAAGTAAGACTTAAAACTCAGAAACATTCTTAAGTTCAACTAACTGCATTTATTTGTAAATGTGTCTGAAAACATTACATTCAGCTTGCACTTAAGTATATTCTTTTAAAGTACGTTATATCTGTAATAAGTACTCTTTTTAAAAGAAAAGCTAAAGTGTACTTCTTTTTCACAAAAGGTCTCATTTTCACCAGTGGTCATTTCATCTCCAATCAAAAACTCTTTTTGTAAAGTTTTAGTTGTGACATAAAAATAGCATTTTAAGGTGTTCATTTATAATACACATTTTAAAAATGTGTCTCTGTACAACTGTAGATTCTGTTTATTCCTTATTTTGATGTGTACTTCACATTTCATGTGCTCAGCTGTCAATATAAGCTCTATAAGGATTTGTACAAATCACCCCCGTCATGCTCCTATCGGTCACAGATAGACTCTTAGTATAGGCCCTTATAGGAATCCTCTGTGTGAGTTCTGATAAGGGTTTTACTGCTTTGTAGCTGAATCAATACTGCCATCAAAAGCCCCCCAGTTCACAGAACTAATTCCTGTGGTTAAGTGCCTTACAGACACCCCAGAACCGGCTATAAAAAATTAGTATGTTGGACAACATGTGATGTTAAGTAAGTGAAAAAAAACATGTCCTTTACTGTGTTTAAGACAAGTTTCCCATTCATGTGGCAGCATCTATTAAAAGGTTGTCAGTGGCATCATGGGAATGTAGACCAATCAACTTTGTTTAGACGACTGTGTTCATGGTGGTGTCTCTCATCCTCAAGGGTCAACTGTTTGTTTAATGCAGTGAGACTGATCTATTATGGAAGATGACCTTATTACAGAACGTGACTACTTAAATTCCACTCACATTTCAAAGCTTTATTCCCCTCCATTTAATTTCTTTTAGAGTAATTAACAGCATCCACTCTGTCATATTTCATTTGTATGTATCCATGGTGATCGCACACTCGCCAACCCCCATGACATAAACCACAGGATGGATATCTGTATATGACGGAGGAGGTGGTGTTGAGTGGAGGGAGGCTCCTTCAGTCTGATGATGGGGAGATGGGTGGGGCTTGCTACAGTTTGATTTACAGTGCCATTCAAAATGCAGATTAATGGATGAAGAAATGGGTGTGGTCATTCTGCCCACAAGAGAGGCAGGGAGACAATAGATATAAAATATGGCTTATTCGCTCATTTTAAATGGATAGTTCACCCAAAAATGAAAATTCTGTCATCAATGTCATTCTGAACCTTTATGAGTTTCTTCCTCAGTTTCTTTTTCTCAAAATATTGATGTTCTTCAAAATATCCTCTGCAGAAGAAAGAAATGCATACAGGTTTACAATGACATGAGTAAATGATGACAAATGATAGTTTATTCCTGTAAGAAAAATAACCAAAAATCTTCATGCATATTATTGCAACTTACTAGCTTCTGATGACTGAAAATATTGGGTGGAGGACTAATGTGTGTGTGTGTGTTATCTCATGTTTAAGGGTGTAAGTGGCAAAGACTTTAAACTTTAAAATGAACTCTATTCTACCGATGAAAATCTAAATTTGCTATATGCGGTTTTACATAAGACAGCCTTGGCTCAATTATCTATAAATAACATAATAGTTATGGAAGGCAACTCAACCCTTGAGTGTTTTATCCTCTTTTTCTCAGCAGTGAAGTTAATTTTAGCATTAAATTCAGCTTTTATTTATGCTTATAGGTCATTTATACACTCAGAAAAAAGATACAAAACTGTCACTGGGGCGGTAAAAGGTACTAATATGTACACTTTTAAAGTACTAATACTCTATGTACCTTTAAGATAACTAAAACCCAGACCAATACCATTTAGGCAAAATAAGATACAAAGATACAACTTTTAGATTTTGTTGTATTTAGGGGTTTAGTTACACTCTAAAAAATACTGGGTTAAATATAAACCTGCGCTGGTTAAAAAACGGGACCAACCCAGCTAGTTTGGTTGTTTTGACCCAGCGATTGGGCTGTTTTGATCCAGCGGTTGGGTTGTTTTGACCCAGCGATTGGGCTGTTTTGATCCAGCGGTTGGGTTGTTTTGACCCAGCGATTGGGCTGTTTTGATCCAGCGGTTGGTTTGTTTTGAACCCAACCGCTGGGTCAAAACAACACCAATGCTGGTTTGTCCCTTTTTAACCCAGCGCTAGGTTATATTTAACCCAGTATTTTTTAGAGTGTATAGGGGTCATAGTGCTGGTCATTGAAGATTATCGAAAAACAAAAGGTTTTGTACATACATTTGTTATAAGTTGCATTTATTAGTTTTTTTGTGTCTCTGTCCTTAATGAATATAATTTGTGAATATAACCTAAAATATCTCTAATGGTGACAAAGATCTGCTTTAATCAATGAAATTGAATTCTGAAAGGGAGGAGGGATAGAGGATGTTGGCCTAGAGTCCCTTTCCTCAGATAATAGCAACCCTCTGCCATTCAATCTTTCCAGACATTTAAATTAAAGGTCACATGCAAATGAATCTGTAAAGGCATGGCACTCACAGTATTGTGGAAAACAGGAAAATTCAGCCAGGAGAGTGAAACAATGTTAAGGTGTTTGCAAATGTGCCGTTTCTTCTTAATTGCACTTCACGTTTAATATAGTTGATTTCATTTACATTTCTGGGATTAAGAGTTTCCCAGCATTTAATGAAAATTGTTTCCATTACAATTCAACTCTCCGCAGATATCTGAAATATATGCCTTTTTTCAGGTTTCTCTCTAATGCAGACTAATACAATATGTGTGTATGGGACATTTTGGGATGGTTATTAAATGTATTTCACAGCTTTGATAGATATTTTTATGATTTTTTTAAGCACTAAAAGTGTTATACTTTACAGCTGACAATACAGTTATAGAAAACCTGATCATGTTTGCTTATAAATAAATTTCTGCTTTTTCGTTTTTCAATTATTTACACATTTCAATTATCGACACACAGATGTGGCTCAATAAAATCTGGATTTATTGCAGTTTTAGTGGTCTGCTGTAGCTTTGAATCAGAGAATTCTCTGTAATGCTATTAACCATAGATGAATTATTAATAAAGGCCGCATGAAACACATAACTGAACATAGTGTCAGTGTGCTGGTCTGGGCTCAGAGCAAATGGCATGTCCCTTGGTCCTTCTTTGATTCCAGACCGGCCATCTGCATGTTTAGACCATAGAGACTCCTCTGAGAAATATAGTCGCTGTGGTCTCGCACTGGATTGTGCACATTTTGCCACAGTCGTTTGACCATTTTATCGTTAATTGAGATTACAGTCAGAGCTGTGTTCATCTGGAAAATATCAAGGAAGTGATAAGAACAAATCTCAGTATTGTCAGCCCAAACTGACGCGATCGTTTGGCTTGACAAGGAGAAGGTTCTTGCTTCCTAATCCAAGTTAATATTACTTTCTTAATTATTTTCTGTAGGTTTAATGGCCATGTGCCAATCAAGAAAGAGTGTGTTTCTCATTCAGATGCACATCCATGCACACACATGTAAAGTATCAACATGACAAATCCATTGTCTAGAGTGCATGGCTTCACTCAACACACACACACACAGGCTGGATTCAGAGGAGGGTCTGTAAACCCCTCCTTTCAGACCAGCTCCCATAGGAACATTTTTGCCAGTCCTTCACCCTCATAATTATAATAAATTTGACATTTCTCAGATAATATTGATTTCTTTATTTTAACATTTCACAGTCAGTGATTGTCCAAAGCATTGAGAAACAGGATGTCTATTGATCTGGGGCTCATGAATCATTTCGTGTATGTGATCATTTTTATAAGGCCTTTCTACCAAACATAAATCAATATTTTATATTTCCAGGCTCTGAGAGGTGGGGTGGGGGGGAAGGGGTACGGGATCACATCGCTGGACAGAGACCTGACACCTGGAGAGAAACACCTAAACTGCAGGAATGTTTAATGACTAAGATTGAGAAAATGTTCTTGCATTCATAACTAAACATTTCAACCATTATTGCATTTGAACCATCTATCCACAAACAGATGGGATTATTCTTACAATCCTTTTGGAGGCTATCACATCTCAAAATGATATTTAGAGCTAGAGAATTCCATCTACCATGTTGATTGCATTCTAGCATCAAACCATTTGATGCTAGAGAAACATTTTTACTCGAAAACCTGATTCAACTGTTTTTCAGCCATCTTCAAATACATCTATAAATTAAGCAGTAGACAAAACTATTGATTTGTTTTTTATTCCATAATTAAATCATACATTGTTCAGAGGGATGAAATCTAATCTTGAAACAAATACTGTTCAAGGAATGGCCATCATTCATTTAACAAACTGAAATCTGGGACATTTGGACTGCCTTAGAATTAAATAAAAAATTCTGCAAAACACAGTCAATGGTTAAATTGAATGCCAGGGCCAAACAGAACGATCTGTAATGACTCAAGTGATTTCATCTGTATTTTTATCACCCAAATAATGAGAGAGAGGACAGATAGAAAAGAGGAAGAGGGCACAGACTTCTTCACTTAATGATCTTTACCAAAAAAGACAGTTTTAGGCCTATATCTTCTTTTATCTTTGCTGTACTTCAGCTTAAAATCCATATTTGCGTCCTTTGTGTAAATATCGATTCTTCAAATCTGGATTTTTGCATATCCTTCTTATTTTTCGGCATTAAACTTTCTGCTGTTGTAGAACAAATCGTAACGACTTGAAGGCACTGAGTACCTGTGTGTCTCCTCTCTCATTTGAAATGTCTCACAGGCTGTTGCATCCTGATTGTGTTTTGTTATTTCATCTGTTCAATAAAGATATGACCTTTTGAAAAGTGCAGGCTACACTGAGAGACGGAACTGCTGTAAAACGATGGCACAGTTACTGTCATTTCACATAGAGCTTGCTCTGCAAAATCGTCGTGGTAATTTGGGGAGAATGGCGATTATATTAAACATCAGCAAATGAGTATTAATTAAGAAAAAGGTTTCCAGCAGATTTAAAGGCTGACTTCGAAATAATTTAAACAAGATCGGTCGGAAAGTTACTTTTATGTCCTACAGCATCTTAAATGCTGTGTTTTTCGTAAAAAAAATATATATTTTTTTTCTTTCAAACAATACGAGGCAATTTCATTTGAAATTTTTCGCAAGACATTTTCAAGAATTCCTCCTTTTTGTCTTATGTAAATCGTAAATCTTCTGAAAGGCCGCCTACAAATGTTGCCATCGAAAAGATGCTCTTTTTCAGGAATTTCTGGAATTAATGAAATGGTGTATGAAATACTTTACTAGAATGAAAAGGCTTTCGTAAGCAAATTCGAAAATGTAAAAAACACAAGGGCAATCATTGACAAAAAAACAGAAACAATACTATCGTTCGGTTTATTCAGCAATACACTATGAGAGAAGCTTAACATAGAATGCAGTGTAAAAACCAAAACATCATAGAAAACAATGGTCTGAAATATATAAGGATAATGTTAAGAATTTTAAACCAGTTGCACGTAAACCTCGGACATTATTTCAACATGAAATTAATACAAAGTGCTGGAAAATGTTAATAGCTCAAATCGAATTCCATGCATACCTTCTGAACTGTAAAAAAAGCGATTCATATCTTAATAGCAATAAATTTGACTAGTTAAACCATAAACACAAAAACGTGCTCTATATGCTTTTTTTGAAATATGAAATGTTGCAGATAGGGTTTTAAAAATCCTCCTGTTCACTCAGTACAATCTCTATACTTAACGCAGAATGACTTAAAGTACCTTGTCAAAAGGATTTTGATCCCTTAAATCATTAGGCTACATCTTACACATGAGAAGTTGAATATAAATGCTTTGCAAGTAACAAACAAATATGACGCGTAACAATACAAATACATTTCCACCACACCGCATTTTTCTCAGTATATAACTGAATAGACTTTAAACAGGCATAAGAATAGTCCTTTTCTCTCCACAATATTTTCATTCCCAGTGTTTTATCAATATTCTATTGATATTATTTCCTCCGCGGTTGTCTCGAACAGGGCTGTTCACTTTTGTCCCCAGACAGCCATGCATCAAACTTAAAAATAAAAATAAAAATACCATCCGGCAATATCGCTTCTTCAAGTCCGCCACATCGAGAAATCATGAAGGTTTTATGAATCTGTCGCAGTTCAGCCGATTGTTCAGAACGGTAAGGTATCGTGAAAGAGTTTGTCAATGATCGCAGGCGTGGGAACCAAATCCTCCAGTTTCAAGTAAAAGATGCGCTGCAGTCCCTGCGTGCACAGAGCGCGCACCTCCGGCAGCTTCTCCAACAGTTTAGACAACTCTCCACTGCAGGACACCTGATCCTTCAGACAGTTTATGAGCTTGTTTTGAAGATCCTCGGTTTTCTTGGACTCTTTTAGTCCGTGTCTCTCTATGGAGATAAGAAACAGTCCGTCAGAGGTGAAGCATGCTGTATATTCTGTGCATCACTTGGAAAAGGTCAGACATGTCTTACCTGTAACTATGGTGAGAGCGGCTATGCAGGAGAAGGCAGAGACGTCTATGCTCATATTCTGAATGTTGGAAGAAAACTCGACGATAGAGTCGATCCACTCCCCAAAGCCTCGCACGCACTGCAACTTGTGTAAAACCACTCCATTGCAAAAAACAAGTTTGTCCTCTGTCAGGTTAGATCTGGAAGAAATTGTTAAAGTGATTATTTGTCTTTCGAAAAGTAGATCCGTTTAAAAACAAGCGAGTCCGTTCAGATTAGGTCTGCATACCTGTAAGCCAGACGCAGCACAAAAAGCTCAAGGAAGGCTGACTCGAAAAGCAGTTCCTGGTCGCATTTGGGCAGGTCAGTGAACCCGGGGATGTTTTCGGCCCATCCGCGAATGATGCTCATCGAAGCAGTGAGAAGATCGTAGAACTGCTGAATGTGCAGAGATTCATCTCCTCCACTATGATACTCTGGACTCGCCTGAAACTATAATTGAATACAAAAAGAAAACGTGTCAACAGAATAGAACAGGGGAAATTATAAAAATTTAGCATTAAAGGCAACTTTACCCTCTTATAATTTTAGTGCAAATTAGACAAATTCTACTGTTAATTGAGTTGTAAAAATAGTACTTCATTCATTAAAGTTTAACGTTTTACACAATGTTTGATGCCTACTTTAGAGTAGTCCAGTCGGGCCATAGAGGGGTTGGAGTCCATATGCGCTCTCACTAGGGCGTTCAGGAGGTTGACGGGTGTCATAGAGACGGGAATGTCCTGCGGACTTTTAGGTTTGGAGGGGAGGCGACCTCTTCGACCTTTTAAACTGGCTGTCCTCACAACTGTAAAAATATATATTGGTTATATAAATTGCACTACTATACAGTACACAATACAGTGTAACATGCATCATTTTAACGAAACATTGGAGATGTGAATAAAACTGAAAAAGTGCTTGACATTACCTTCCTTTACCATCCCTACGACCAGGCACTTTTGAAATCGGCAATACTGGCATCGATTTCGCCGTCTTTTATCCACAGGACAGTTTTTGTTTGCCAGACAAACGTATTTGGCGTTTTTCTGCACCGTGCGCTAGAAAGGAAAAAGCACATGTATGTAGCGTGTTAATCGCATGCAAATCTACTCCATTCGCATGGACGACTTGAACTGCAATCACAGTGTGAAGTTACAATGGAATAGGACACTCAAACCCTGCACTCCAGCCCAAAGCTGTGTAATACATTCAAGGGCCGGACAGAGCAGACATTCGGTAAATACAGATCCGTGGGCAGCCATAATTTGGGGTCCCCCGACGCTCTCTCCGCGACCCCTCTTGTCGGATTAGCGAGATTATTCTATCACGATGGTGACATAAAGAGCTGTCTTAATGTCACCACTGGGAGTTCCGTTACGCTCGGTTAGGCGCGATAGGACCCTCAGCACAAACCAATTTCATTCTAGACGAAAGTAATGGTGGCAGAGATGAACGGAGGTGTCCCTAGGTGCATATTGGGTCAAATCAATACAACTGAGATAATTAAGGATAGCCTACTGTAGACCAGTTCTAAACCATGCATTTTCTTGTTCCAATCTCTAGTTAGGCTGGTAACATAGGTTCGGACCCTCCACGAACTATAATCATTTACCCCAGTGGGACTATGCCTCTAATAAGTGTCATTTGGATAAAAGATTTGTAGTATTAGTGATTTTAAAAAGTGTACCTTGAAGAATCCTTTGCACCCCTCGCAAGTGCGCACCCCGTAGTGCTGGCAGGCTGCGTTGTCCCCGCACACAGCGCATAAACCCTCACTGAATGGAGATCCTCTTGCCTGGGGTGAGGCCACCGGGCTTTCCAGTAAAGGGTGTCCGACATTAAGCGAGTGGGATAAACCCACAGCGTGCTGTTTCCTCGGGGGTGCCGGTAATGCAAAACTGTCCAGCGCACGATGCGCACCCGGGGTGTCCGGGCCCATGGACACGTGCAGAGATCCATCGAAGCGCATCTGGCAGCTTGACATCGGCGTGTCCACAGGAGACTGCTTGAACGAGAACAACCGAGACATCGCGTTTTTACGCTGCTGGTCTATCATGTGTGAAGTCGCCAGGTAGTTCTGATGAAAACTGTGAAGGGATCCGCTGTCTTCCCACGTGTGGTGTGGAGGCGCCGGGAAACTGGGTGATTGGGAGATGTTTGGGGAGGATGGTTTATAGTATATAGGTCCGGTATGGGGTAGGCTCTCCTCAGCCTGGTGGGGCTGATGTTGATGCTGCTGCTGATGGTAGCTGTGTGTGGGTATCTCCTCCACCTTGATGGACAGCTGATCCCCAGAGTGGGACATTTGGTAGAGACAGGGAGGCTTCACGTCGTAGCTGGAACTGTAGGTGTCCACAAAGGTGCTGAAACTGGGGAGCGAGGAAGTGACAGCAATTTCTGCGTTAGTCAGGTCCATGCTAAACTTGACAAACTCCGGTGTTAGGAAGTCGCAGCTGTACTCTCCCGTGGTGCTGTAGCTGTAACTCTGAGATGCAGGGCTGGCTCCCGGAGGTGATGTCCCATACTGAGCCTGGACGCAGGGCATGGCTGCAGTGTTAGAGAACTGAATTGTAATGGCTTTCTCTGACAAGGTGCCTAATATTTGTTTTATAGTTTTACACTTTTGGAAATTAGTGTCTATTTATATGCAACATAAAAGATCATTTATTCTTAATTTATTTAGTTTCTGTTTTAAATAAAACCCCTTTATTTCCTCAGTTAACCCTCTGTGTAAGAAGTAGACATATATTTTCCATCGGAAAGAATGTATGCAAACTTTCTGACATACATTTCCCTGGCCTGCTTCAGTTTACCTCCGCACACCTGCTACTTTTATCTCTCGTGGAACAATCTCTGAAGTCAGTAATAGGGGCTGATGTCAGAGCGTGTCTCTCCGTGCGTTTGATTTTCTGCGAAAGAAATATTATGTATCATTAGTGATTGGTGATATATCTTACAGTTTAAGCATGTCAGTGCGAGTTACTTGATATATTTTAGTAACATCAAGGCACTCAGATGACTTCAACTTTACTTTGAAAATGTATGTTAAGGTGTTGACAAGATTAAAATGAGTATTTTTTAAAAACTAAAAATAAAGGCAAAAGTTAAGAAACGGGCGTGCATTTTTAGTAGATGCATTGCTTTACAATCTTCCCACAAACTTGGTTTTTAAAAGCAGTTTTAAACGCTTTTTCATTAAATAAAATGCATGTTACTATTATACAATTACTGTTACATACCTCAAATCGCTTTTAAAACAGTTGCAAATTACGTATCCATGTAGCTGTTCCTGTTGGTAGAAGTACCGTCTGCATGTAGAGCCAATGTCTTTGCGCACCTTACTCCTTCGACTGCACGCGAAGACTGGTGCCCGAGCGCAATGTGCCTTTGTTTATGAGAACTCTGAATGCCACAGCCCACGTGCTAAGAGGGCGTGACGTCAGCTAATCGCTGGACAGAGGGACTGTTCTTCAGCGCGCTCATTGCGCCCTGTGCGCAATTCAATCGTCCGCGCGTTTCCATACGCGGGACTGTCCGCTGGGTCAAATGAGTTGAATTTCCTACACATAATCTGTTGCGCAAAAACATTTCCCAATATAGAAACCACCTACAGGAGATCAGATCGCACTGATTTGAAGCAATGAACTGAATTTTTGTCACTATTTTGGGGACTCGCCAGTCGGGCATAATAAATCAAAGACATTATCTTCTGTTCTATCCAGTTCGTAAATGAATGCAGCAATAAGTGCTGATTAATTAAATGTTTTTTTCCCCCCCAGACACACTTAAAGAAAGGAAAACCGCAAATTAGGAATAAAAAATAAATAAATAAAATAAAATAAAACTATGATTATGGAGAAGAGTGCAAAACACAACAAATTGCTCTACTGTTGCAATATTCTTACAGAATTTAGCGGGAAAGGGGGAAATCCATGTAATTCATTAAAAATAAAAAATATATTAAAGAAAAAATGTAACCACATGCAATAAAATGTCGCTTTATAACCTTGAATCTAAAGATGCAGGGCTAGAAACACTGTTCAGTATAGTGACGCTATATCTGTTTCTACCTGCATCATGCTCAGGGAACATTTCAATAGATTAGGATGTGTTTCATCTGATTCCACTGCTCTCTGAGCGGTGAAGGGTTTCCATTGTGAGAAGGGAATCCCGCTGTAACAGAGGCAACTTTGTTTGGCCTGCGAGCTGCGTCATCGTAACGTCAGCAGCGTCCAGCTCCATGACGCTTGATGCGCTCGCGCTGAACTTTTTCAGGCTGAAAGTCTCACCTGCGCAACTGACACGATAACGTGCCTTGCAAAGAATCCACTATTTTTTTTAAATTTTTTTAACATTCTAAAGTGCGTGCAGTATGCATAATTAAGTAAATGAGCTGTAAACAATTGAGTAATAAATTGCTCTCGGATTAAAATACTCGTCTAAACTAATGTTATAGCTATACATGTGGTCCAAATCCATTTGTTCAATTATACTGTTTCACTGAGAGTTAAACAGTGTCTTAGGTGAGTTTGTACACCGTCCCTCATAAAGAATGGTCTTACAAAACACCTTTCTATTCTAAGTGCGTCTACAATTAGACGCCTGGACACGCCTTCCTAAAAATGATTGGACGAGAGCTGTGAATCCTCTGTACTGATTTGTCCATCCACCTGTCTGTCAAATACTTCCTGTCATTGTACTTCCTGGATTCCTGAATAAGTAACATTGTAAACATCACCCAGTTGATACCTTCACTGTCCATGATTTTCCTTTTTAGACATCATCGTCACCATCGCCAGAACCAGTAAGTAAAAACCAGTGGTCTTGGCATATTACTTGCTGTATTATTTGACGTCGATCATCGAGGCTGTCCGATCTATTCTTGGATGCGAGCCAGCCACTGTTGCACCAGCCCCATAGTGTGTGAATTCTTGAAATACGTGTTATAGAAATCGCTTCATCATAAGTAAAATTCCCAGCTGTGGGCTTTGCTTTATGTTATCGCACGATGTGTTTGTCACGAGCTGTAATTAATGTGAGTTCATGTGATGCAGCGGAGACACTATATGAGTCTGTATTCATCACTGTTGTCTTTCAGAACTGAGCATAAAGGGAACTGTTCTGTTTTTTCTAATGCTTTTTCTAATGAAGTGAAAACGGTTTGAGGTACGATTTTAGAGATGTAATATATTATTGACTTCAGCCTGAATTACTGTACATGTTTGCACTCCAGTCCAGGAGTCTCATTCTCGTACACGAACAGGGGGGGGGGGGGGGGGGGGGGCTGGTAAATAATCCATGTAAGATCACTCATTGTGTACTCGCTCTCTCTCTCTCTCTCTCTCTCAAATGAGCTTTATTGGCATGACTTGCACAGTATTGCCAAAGCATTGTCCATTACATGAATAAACAATTATATATAATACATAAACAAAATAACAATAGATATGTAAAATAATTAAGTAAATAAGTACGTGTACTTTGTTTTTCTTTTCTTTTCTTTTTTCCCACAAACGGGAAAAATATTAAAGACATTGTTTAAAAAAAAAAAAAAAAATTTATTGCACAGCAGTACATGTAAGAAATGCTCTTGCTTCAGTTTTGCCCACTGGCTGACAGTCTTAGTTTATGACAGGCTGATGCACATCTTGCTGCTGTGGGGATCATTTTTGGAATCTTCCCCTAAAATGTCACTTAATTTTTCTGTATTTGGTAATGCCATAAAATGTGGTTTAATTTGTAGGAATTTGGGGAAATAGTCAGCTCTAATGTTGTGATAGTAATCACGGTGCAGCAGGAAATGTTCCTCTGTTTCCAGCTCTTTCTGTGAGCACAGTGAACACAGTCTCTGTTCTCGCGGCTGCCATCTCTGTCTGTGTCGTCCTCTCTCTATAACCAGACAGTGATCACTCAGTCTGTAGTTTGTCTTTCTTAATTTGTGATCTTTTACACAGCTCAGGTATTCTGCTGGTTTGTAGTCTCTTTTCAGGTCTAAATACAGCTCCATCTTCTTTTGTAATTTAAAAGATTAAATCTCTCTCGCTCTCTCTCTCTTTCTTGCACATGGTTGGCTATACACGGACCATGTGGGACAGGCGTGAATTCAAACAGCGTAGTAAGAATGACTCATTCACTTCCTCTAGTATCATGTAGTGAAATGACTTGCATCCCTACCCAGAGCATTAGGTCGAGATTGATTATAGCTTTACTTTGACCTTCACCAGAGATTGTGAGTTTTTGGATTCGTAGTTTACACAACTACTGGACATATGACCGTTTTGTTTCATTTTGACACAAAACAATGGTGAGTTGTGAACAAGTGTTACGGGTTTGTTTAATTTCACCATGCCAAGGTCAAGGAATGTGAGTGACTGAGTTTGATTTCAAGACATCAGAAAGGAGGAATTTATAATACAGGCAATTATGAAACAGAATGAACTTCAAAAAAGCACTGGACACAATGAAATTATGTTAAATCCTTGTGTTTTAAAAAAAAATGTGTATATGTATGTGAACACACATACTGGTAAAAAATGTATAGCCTGAATGCACTGTAAGTCGCTTTGTATAAAAGCGTCTGCTAAATGCATAAATTATTATTAAATTATTATATATGGAAATTATTTATCCGAATAATATACATTATAAATACACAGTACATTGCAAAAGGCTTATCAGGATTTGGAAAAATGAAGTGATACTAACATGATGTCTTCTGAACTTTTTCTGTTTCCAAAGGCATTTATTCAAAAATCTGCTTAACTTTTTTAATGTTTCAGGGATCAATGGCTTTCAGAAAGGCAGTGAAAGGAACCCTAATAGGGGGAGGAGCTGTAGCAACAGCCTTCGGCCTATCACAGCTCTTCGAATACAGGAAGAATCAGGTATTGATTTAAAACCATCATTGTTTTATTCGGTTTTGGCCAATTCTTTTGACAAATACCAAGCATTTTGTTTTCACGTTTCACATCCACACAGTGACCCCTACAGGTTAAAGTGCAGAATACACTTTATGTAGAATGCAGCTGTTCACACCCATCTGTACCACACAGCATGTCTTGTCCTGACTTAGGAATGTCCCCTATGTGTTTATACAACCTTAAAGATACAGCCATGTTCAGCTCACATAGTACAACTCGGGCCCCGTATTTTGATCGTATAGCTACGATCAATTTATAGCTATTTATAACTATTCCCTATTTATAATTCATAAAGTTTGATTCTTGTTTTCATGTGGTCACCAACCATATAGGATAGATTTCTTGAATGAGTGCTACAAATCTCATTAAGATTAGACCTAGCAAATCCAGATACATTAGCAAATCTCATTTGTACCTTTCGGGTACTATCTCAAGTCTCCAAACTTACCCCGTTCTCTCTCTAGGGTAGACTACCGTATTAAAATGAGGTTTTGTTTGCTAAAGGGAGATTACACTTGAACAGTGATACACACATTGTGTCAAGGATCTTTCTTGAATATGTAATCAAGAACAATCTGATCCCCATTCACACCATCAGGGAGTGTGGCACACACCATGTTCTGTCCGTATTTAAACTAGTAAGATCCCCAGGGGTCTCGTCTGTTTAGATGCTATACCAAATAACGGAAGGTCAAGTAGATTAAGATAATCAACAAGGCTTTCTGAAACAAATGAAGAAGAAAAAAAGACAGACCCTTGAAGAGCAATGGGAGTCCTGATTTTCTCTCTCATCATTTATTTAAATCTTACCCAAGCCCAATTTGTCCATTATCTTGCATCTCAACTGTTCCAATCCCAATGAAACTCCAGGGAGCGAGAGAATTAGGCACTCTCAAGGACATGGTTGTCATGGAGATTGTCACTACATGATTAATTTGTCAAAAAAAACAACAACTTAAAGATGATCTTGAGTTTGAACATTTTTTTCTAACCGTCTTCAAATTTAAAGAGATTTTGTTACCAATATGAACACTCTGCAAAACTTCATTGGATGTACTGCAGCAGTAAATCAGATCACCTTCACGTCACATTTGCATCCCATGTTAAGCGTTTCACTGACACAAACTTTTGTTCTGATGTTTCTCCATTTATTTGTTTATTTATCCCTCATGTCATCTCAATGCAGCCTAAATGGGTAAGCAAAAGTCAAAAGAGAAAAGAATGAATTTCTTCATTGCTTGCAATCATGCATGTGGCAGATGCTAATCTTTGAGATTGTAATGTTAATTTGGTGAGCGTGTGTGTGTGTTTGTGAGTGCCTGTTTGTCTCCTCTATGGCAAGGGCACTGTTACACTCTGGCTGAAGTATCACTCTGCGGTGGCCGATTGCATATTTGCATGAAATTCTCTGTTTCCGTCATGCACTTGTCCTGATTGCAGGACAGCCTCTCTTAATAGTGTGCGGATGTTTTAAATATGTCTGTCCTTAGAAATAGACACTAATTACTGAATCTTGTTTTTACATGCTATTACTGTCTAAATTGCAAATGTCTGGGCTCATTTGGTCATTTGCAAGTCAAATGGACTCTACGGGCTTTTGGGGGCAGATTGATGTAATCATTTAGGCCAAATGCTAACGAAAAAAATGAATAAAACGTTTCATTATGGCTAAAACCCTCGACACCTAGCTTCGCCCAGGCTTGTTTTCTCTTAATTAGAATTTTGCGTCTTTTTGCCTTCATGTGACCGATAGATTGGCAGCTGTTCATTCACAATTTCAAACTGTCAGTCTCTCTGTTTGACTTTATAATAAACTTTAGATTCGCTGTTAATTGATAAGAGGATTTATTGAAAAGCACAGTTGATTTGGGGAGTTTAAATACCTAAAGTGAAATCAAGATTATGTATAAAATATCACACATATAATATGAAAGGTCACAGTGCAAGTTGCCATAAAGAGTGACCGTGTCATGATTGCTAATTTTTATTATTATTTTTTTTTAGTTTAACCCCCTTGAAACTAAATCTAGAACTTACTGAATTAGAACTTTGATAACCCAACATTTGAGATGAACAATTATGCATTCTGCTTAATTCTTATGTCTTGGCATGCTGACTAACATAATGTTTCATGAAATATGTTCGATGTCATTTTGATGTGGAGTGATTAATATGAAAAGTGCATGTTCAGTGTTTCTCTAGTAATTTTCTTGACATGTTTACTTGTCTTATTTAATTCTTCTAAATTAATCTATTATTAATACTATTAATAATTTAAAGATCATTCCAGAAAAAGCCTTATGTTTGGATGTCGATTTAGCAATAACAACTTGCATAACAATATAGGGCATCTTAGAATTGTGATTTTACATGCAATTGCACAGTAATGCTTATGAAATGTCAATTCTGGATTGCGTCTTTAAAGAGCATGCAGGGTATTGTAATGTCTTTAACCACATTGTCTTCTTATTTTGGTCCTTTTTTCTGTTTTGTGTACCTGCTGGATTTGTTCAGGCTCGGCTGGCATATGTTGAAGCGCAGGGTGAGCTAAAGGTGCCGTTTAAAGATGCTCTCCCAACAAGAGAGGAGCAGCTTTCAACACTGCGAAACACAGAAGAGTTTGATGTTTTGGTGGTGGGCGGCGGAGCCACGGGCTCCGGATGTGCTTTAGACGCTGTCACGCGGAGTATGTACTTTTTAAGTTTGGGATATTTATTGATATTATTGTGCAGGTCAGTTTTGATTTGTCTCGTACATTTTTTAGTGTTCATTTAGTTTGTTTTTAATTTTCTTTCTTTTTATTCTCATTAGACGTTGTATTCATCTCTGAAGGCCATGGCAGAATGTGCCTGGGTGCAATAAACATGTTGTGATATTACAGATAGTGGAGAAAGCCATATGTAAATGACAGCAGCTCCAGTCTAAATATTTGGCACCATAAGGTCTTGAAATGCCAGTGCATTGTCTAATCCGTTCCTTACCTGTCTTTCTGCCCCCTCGTACAAGATCTGAAGACCGCCCTGGTAGAACGGAGCGATTTTTCATCAGGCACCAGCAGCAGAAGCACCAAGCTCATTCACGGCGGAGTCCGCTATCTGCAGAAAGCCATCATGAAACTAGATTATGAGCAGGTGAAGGCCCCATTTTTCCCTATTTGCCCCTAATATTTAGAAGAAGGATTGCAAGGCCGCTTACGCCACCACTGTGACATTTTGAACACATCAGACAGACAAAGAAAAGCACAAACATTTAGTAGGATACTGCAGATCTGAGGCATCAGTGCGGAGGTTGAATAACCAAAACTTACAGTAGCTTGATCATCAACTGTTTCAATAAGTAAATACAAAAACGATACTGTAAATTATAATCGGAAATAGCAGCACTCTAAAATCTTGAACTCAAAACGACTGCAGTCAAGATTGGTTGTTGGCCAACTTAATGTCATTTTAAAAATGCATATTTAAAATATGATTAAGTATTTAATTGGGAATAAAATGACAGTAAAATATAGGATCATATTTATATTAATTGCATATATGTGACCCTTGACCACAAAACAGTCATAAGGGTCAATTTTTCAAAATTGAGATTTATGCATCATCTGAAAGCTGAATAAATATTTTTTTATTGATGTATGGTTAGTTAGGATAGGACAATATTTGGCCGAGATACAACTATTTGAAAATCTGGAATCTGAGGGTGAAAAAAAATCAAAATATTGAGAGAATCGCCTTTAAAGTTGTCCAAATGAAGTTCTTAGTAATGCATATTACTAATGAAAAATTACGTTTTGATATATTTACAGTAGGAAATTTACAAAATATCTTCATGGAACATGATCTTTACTTAATATCCTAATGATTTTTGGCATAAAAGAAAAATCAATCATTTTTGACCCATACAATGTATTTTTGGCTATTGCTACAAATATACCCCAGCGACTTAAGACTGGTTTTGTGGTTCAGGGTCACATATCGGTATTTGCTGTCAAAAGCCCCCAAATGAAGATAATTCAAAGACTTGAATTTTCTATGGGTTTTTAGAGTAGAGTTGTTGTTTTTTTTAATTTATGAGTAAATTGACCTCTGTGGTTAACATTGATTGAAGACATTTTCATGTTTTGTTTCAGAACATAAATTACATGCTTAACAGATTTATTTCTACTTGCTTAGTACATGATGGTGAAAGAGGCCCTTCATGAACGTGCCAATCTGCTGAACATCGCTCCCCACCTGTCTGCACCTTTACCTATAATGCTTCCTGTTTACAAGTAAGAAAACCAGTTTTATCTAATTACTACTTACTACTACTCTGTTGACTAATTTACACGTCCGACAATAAAAACACTGATCATTGAAAGGGAAAAAATATATAAAAAAGGAATGGAAATATGGGGTTTAGACAGAACAAAGTTAAAGAGACCAGAGACATACTAGATTCATAAAAGACAGGTTTTGTATTTAAATCCATTGGTAAGTTCACAGAAATGGCATTGCACCTTTCATATGGACCCCTGCAGCAGGTGGGGTTCGGATATTCTGTGGATCAATGCTGGACCTCTCGTCTCCTCAGTCTCTGCCCCTTGTCATTCTGGGTTTTTAAAGGATCTTCCTGTCTTTACCATCATCATTATTAATTACTCATGGCATTTATGCCTTGCTCTAATATTTAAAGCAACCGGTGAAGTGTGAAAGGGTCACAGAAATGAGAAACCTCAAGATTACATCATTTGCCTGTCCGATTTTTAAAAAAACTTAAAACAAATATGTCACAAGGTGCTATATGACTTAGTGGCACTTGGACAAATCCAGTTCTGCTCATGGAGAATATATCTATTTTATTTAGTAATACACCCTGCTTAAAAAAAGCCTAAACCAACCTTACCTGGTTACTTATATAGGCTAACCAGCAAACAGATAAGGCTGGGAAAACAATTAAGACCAGCAAACCAGCATTTTTTCCCCCACCAGGGTACTCAAAATATCCTTGTTTGTATATTTTAATAGAGATTGTGCAGTCAGTACATTTGCTGAATTCACAGACAATGATAGTGTGTTACTGGTACTAAATATGACTGTTGATGTTTTACACAGGTGGTGGCAGCTGCCATATTACTGGGCTGGCATTAAAATGTACGACCTGGTTGCCGGATCACAGTGTCTGAAGAGCAGCTACGTCCTGAGCAAGAGCAAAGCACTGGAGCTCTTCCCTATGCTGAAGAAAGACAAACTCGTGGGAGCCATTGTCTACTATGATGGTGAGCAGGAGTGAATCTATAATTTCAGTCTTGCGTATGATCTGAAAATGTTCAGAGCTGAGGTGATACTAAGCACATTTTGTTTTTATCATTTCTTTTGTCCAGTAATCAATTTAAAATGCTAAAAATGAATTAATTTCTAAAGTCATTTTATACTATATACACTATTTTAATATTTGATCAAAGTACAGTAATATTTAGAAATATCATTACAAGCCATAATTTTAATGTATTTTAAAATGTAATTTATTCTTGTGTTGGCAAAGCTGAATTTTTAGCAGCCATTAATCCAGTATTCAGGGTCACATGATCCTTCAGAAATCATTCTGACATGCTCAAGAAACATTTCTGATATCAATGTTGTGCTGCATAATATTTTTGTGGGAACTGTGATACTAGTATTTCAGGATTCTTTGATGAATGTGACATTCAAAAGAACACCATTTTTTTCAAATAGAAATTTTGTAACATTATAAATGTCTTTGATGTCTTTTGATCAATGTAATGCATTATTGTAATGTAATGCACTATTATATATTTTTTTAAATCTTACTGACCTCAAACTTTTGAATGATAGTGTACATACAGTACAATAGTATAATATAATGACATATTAACTGTACCAATTGTTTAACTAACATACATATACAGTATATATATTATAAATGCAGTTAAATACAACAGTTGTTACGTGGCCACAACTGAACCAGTGCCATTTAACTGTTGTGATCGCATCCAGAAAACAAATTGCTGTCAACCCATAGATTCACACCCTTAAAACGTACGAGTAATGCCTTTGCCAAGCCTGTGATAGGGAGAAAAGGGACAGAGATATTATTTTTCTTTAAATAAGAAAAAAATCTTGTCAGTCCAAGATTTGTTATCATGAAAACATCATAACTATTTTCATTTGCGGTTTTATGCGGCAATAACTGCCATCTCATTTGTCTCTGTGACATTCCTCCATAATCTTTGTAAAACCGTCACCGGCTGTTGCGGCCGAACTCATTGTGCTCGTGTCTCTGTTGGCCTGTCTGCGCCCTGCGCCGCCGAGGCTGCCACCAGGCAAAACTTCCATATGTTCCTGGTTAGTCTGGGTGTGCAGAATGTGTCCCCTTTATTCAAGGTCCCATCCGTGGCAGCACAAACCCCGCCCACCAATCCTGCCTTCCGGTGCTTCCTGTCAAACTACATTTGGCCTGCGTTGACACACATGGTCCCTCGCAGGGCGCCCGGGCAGCTTATATTCAGGGGGAGCGCGGCGGCTATCTGAGCAGCGATCTGTCACATCGCGTCCATCGCGTCCTCTGTTCCCTGCCGTACCGTGTTTACGTGCTGCCAGTGACTGCGTTAAATAGCGTCTTCATTTGCGTATGTATGTGTGTGGAGAATCGAAACCGGCGATTGTAATGACAGTTTAGAGGTTTTATTCGTTCTTCTCCCCACGTCTGTCCCCCCCAACCCCCCATCCCTTCTTCCCCTGGGTTGTCAGCCGGCTTTTCTCTCCAATTATTCAATCTGGAACAATCACGGCCGTGACATTTCCGAATCTGACCTTCTCCGCTGGAGATCGCAGCCTGCCTGTCGCTATTTGCCTCCCTCTATTTCTCTCCCTCTCTCTCTCTTTTTCCTCTACTCGCACTCTCTCGCTTCTTCTCTTCCTGTCCCTCATCCTCCTTGAGTCCTCTCTCCCTTTCTTTCTTTCACTATCTCATCCACATACACGGCCTCCCATCACATCCCTCCTCCGCTATGATATGTCATTCATTCTTTCTGTAGGTCTTTTTTTATTAATCTAATCTGACACTAAAACTCCCTTATCTGCGTTTTCAGTCATTTGTAATGTCGCGGTTTCTTTATTTCATTAGAATCCCGCTTGCAGCACAAAAGCCCTGCTCTTTTCGCCATACCTGCGAGCTGTACTCTAATAAACATTCAAGCTCAGCCAAGCGTTTCTTGTCTACTGCTGTGGGACACAGCTTTCCGTGTGAGCTGTGATTTGTCCTCTTACATGATATTAACAATATTCCAACATGCATATGTGTGTATTATCCTTCTCTACATGGATATTTTCCCTGTATCATGATTTGAGCGCAGAGCTATGAGCACTGAGGCAAACCCAGGTTCATGGGATCTCTAACAAAGCATGCTGGTGCCTTCACTGCACATTATTCTTTGAGAAGTGTGCCCTTTAAACAGGCTTCCTGCCTGTGTTATTATTTCATTGTCTGGTAGATTTGCCCTGAGCATGTGTTAGCATTAGACATGCTTACGTGGGTTACCTATCCCTCTGGTTCTTTAGCATAGAGAACACAGACCCAGAACACAGAGGCTTTTTTTAAAAATCTAGTGGCTCTTTAGTTGCCGTAATAGAGTGATATCGCGTTGGCCTCAAGGTTTCCTGTAATTCATGTTTCAAATGTGTCTGAAATAGTTTAAATGCCTCAAAAGGCCCTATAACAATATTGAACACCGTCATACCACTTCAAACACTGCAATCATAAAGCGAATCTTAACTGGGTGCAGTGGCCTCTGGCAAGTACAGAAAAACATTTTGTACCTACTTAACCATGTTTTGGGTATGAATTTGTACCAAGAGGTGAACTAAATCTGACGAAACCTCCCAAAAACCTTCTTTTGGAAATGTCTTAATTTTTAAAAACTATATATAAAAAAAAGTAAAAAAAAAAAAAAAGGTAAAAATGCAGAAAGTTTTCTGTAAAGGTTAGATTACTGTATTTTTAACTGTATATAAAAAATAGAAGTCTATAGAATGTCCCTGTTTATATGTATGACTGTGTGTGTGTGTGTGTGTGTGTGTGTGTGTGTGCGCACTGGTTTGGGTGGTTTATGAGGACAAAAAAATGTGTATAATGACATGGGTATGACACAGGTATTACAATATGAAAGTGGTTTATGAGGACACTACCTGTGTCCCCGTAATTCAAAAGGCTTATAAATAATACAGAATGACTTTTTTTGAAAATCTAAAACTGCACAAAGTTTCCTGTGAGGGGTAGGTTTAGGTGTAGGGTGATAGAAAATAAAGTTTGTACAGTATAAAAACCATAACACCTATGGAGAGTTCCCATAAACCACCAATACCAACATGTGTTTGTGTGTGTGAAGCTACTGTATAGTTTCAAGAAGAAAAAAAAATTAGCTAAAGTTAAGAGGTTAATTAATTCTAACAAAAACATTTTTAGAGATTCTAGTTCTGTGGGGAATGTGGTTTATTATGTGGTTTACATAATACACTGTAAATGTTTTTTTTGTTGTATTCTAAAAATGCACAAAAAAAAAGCAAGCACTTATACATAGCTTTATTTACAAATATTTCTACGGTACGTCTCATTTATGAACAATGTTTGTTTTTTTGTATATGAGTATTGTGACACATTCTGCTCCGACTCTTTTCAGGACAACACAATGATGCCCGGATGAACCTGGCCATCACTCTTACAGCGGCCCGCCATGGTGCTGCTATTGCCAACTACACAGAGGTGGTTCATCTGCTAAAGAAACCAGACCCAAAAACAGGCCAAGAGAAAGTTTGTGGAGCCCACTGCCGAGACATAATCACAGGTGAGATATGCCCAGACCGAAAACTAAATTAACTGTTTTAGTTATTTCGCTTATGAAATGACAGCTTACACAGAAGTACGCAGCTTTCTGTTGGTCAACGCAGTGGATCTGTGTGATCAACTTAAATTGTGAAATGTATGCATGGAAATCTTTCGCCCTTGTACGAAATTCCGATTGCGTGGATTTCCATTGAAATAACCAGATTTTGCGAACAAAAATTTGCAGAACAATGGTAAATGTGACTGCACCTTAAGACATGAGATGATATGTCTATGTAAAGACTATTTCTTGAATCTTTGCTTTCTTTTAAAGTTTCATTTCCCCACAACCCAGCAACTAATCACCTTTCAGTAAGCCCTTTAAATTTTCTGCTTAGAATCCTTTTATGAAGAGATTTGTCTTCCATCCTCAGCAAATAACCCCAGTCAGCTGCGTTGAGTTAGTGTAACACCTCACACTGCCGTTCACAGGGCAGGAGTTTGACATTCGTGCCAAATGTGTCATTAACGCTACCGGCCCCTTCACTGACTCACTGCGCAAAATGGACAGCCAGAAAACTGCCAACATCTGCCAGCCTAGTGCAGGAGTGCACATTGTAATCCCTGGATATTACAGGTACTTACCTGAATCCTGCAATCATATTGTATCTTTTTTTCCTCGAGTGTAATTTTATGGTTTTAACAGTGCATAGAGAGATTACATACATCTGTACTCTTCCTACCAATTATAGCCCAGACAACATGGGGCTGTTAGACCCTGCCACCAGTGATGGCCGTGTCATATTCTTCCTGCCCTGGGAGAAGATGACTATCGCCGGCACGACAGATACACCCACTGAAGTCACCGCCCATCCAATCCCTGTGGAAGATGACATCAACTTTATCCTGAGCGAAGTACGAAATTACCTCAGCCCTGACGTAGAAGGTAATATTACCACATCCATGCGTTTTCTTTTGAATGGTTTTTGAATGTTATATGTTGCTACACCTAGAGCAAAGGGAAAACTGAAAATCTTTTTTAAAAAGCAATAGTACACGTTGATTCTACACCCCTAGAGTCCTGGTTCACTTGGTGCCCTAGGCGAAATAAGATATTTTTTTAAAGACAGATTCTTCTTAATGATTTCAGTTCCATTAATTCTTTTAGAACTTGAAAGATCTTTTAATGTTTTTGAAAGAAGTCTCTTATGCTTACCAAGGCTGGGTGATTCATAAAATCCAAGTCAACAGCTATCGTCACTTTTGAGAGTCAAAAAAGCATATCAGGCAACACAGAATTAATACCCGTGACTTCTAGCAATATATTGCGATCTTATGAAGCAAAACAATCAGTCTGTGCAAGAAACTGAATGTTATTTATAACATAATGTGCCTGTATTACCATTAGAGGTGGAAATAATTGCCATTAAGTCTCTATTATACTGGTTGCGGTGTATTGTTTTCAATAGGACTCATTCCTTCATTCAGGAGTTGTTTGAATTACACTGGTTGCACTGTATAGTTCTTTCCAGTGGTGTCACTAGGGATTCTGGGATCCCCCTTGGTTGACTCTTGGTTATAACTCTGTTTCACCATTACCCCTGTCTGACGCTCCTGGTTCTTGCTGTACAGTAGATTCAGTAGCGCTGTTGTGGTGCCACTTAATAGAGAAGCAGGAAACGCAGGAAATGCTTCCAGAGTACTGTATTACTGTTCTGTTCACAATGGCAGAAGAACATATGTGCAGGAACAGTTAATGGTAATCAAATTTTTTTTTTTTTTTTGTATGGAAAAAGAGCATTGACATTTTTAATAATTAATTTTTTGTTTAATGGGGAAAAGTCATACCTGTTTTTCTCAAAATGAAGATGGCTAGATTAAGATTTTTTTTAAGTAAAGAGTTTGCATAAAGTGTGACTCAACTGAACTGACCAAATTTATATACAGTATGCCTTGTTTTTAAAAAAATATATATTTTTTTATGTTTTTGAAAGAAGTCTCTTATGATGACTAGTGCTGCATTTATTTGATATAATAAAATAAATGTAAACTCTTTAATATTGTAAAATATTATTACAATTGAAAATAACCATTTTATGTATTTAATGCATTTTAATATATTTTATAATATAAATTATTGACCATGATGGCAAAGCTGAATTTTCAGCAGCCATTACTCCAGTTTTCAATGTCACATGGTCCTTCAGAAATCATTCTAATATGCTAAATTAGTGATAAAAAACATTTCTTATTATTATCAGTGTTGAAAAACAGTTGTGCTGCTGCCTTGAGAGGTTGTAAAAAAAAAAAAACATGATGCATTTTTCATAATTCTTTCATGAATAGAAAGTTCAAAAGAACAGCATTTATTTTGAATACAATTTTTGCGTAACAATGTAAAAGTCTTTACGGTCACAAAAAATGTTACTGACCTTAAACTTTAGAACGGTATGAATGGCTGGTTTCGGCCACAGTGTTTTAGACAAACATTTACTCAATAGTGCAACTTAAATATGAAAGATGCAAAGAACTATGTTGTAAGTTGCATAAAAAATCCACTGGACTAAAAAATCTGAAGAGGCCTCTACATACTGCATGCATGTTAATGAACAAACAGACAGCACTGTAGACAAAATGGCTTGTATTGGTTGTGTTGAGTCTAGTAACTGCTAGTTGGGACTGATAACTATTCCAAGCATCTTCCTCTGAAAACGGAGGTATTGAATTTTGAGCGCAGCCCTCTAATTGTTCAAAGCACCGTGTATGCGGGCTTGATTGCTTGATTGATTAGCTTCATAACTAATTTTTCCTCACAAAAAATGCTTCCTTCTTTCTCTGATTGTTGGGCAAGTCGTTAAGAGTTTATTGAATCTCGTTATCTCATTCAACGCTGCATGTGTCTTTCTGTAGAAAGTCATCCAGCTGTCTATTATTAACATAAACCACAATGTGACGGCTGCCGTGTGTCTGGGTGTCTTCTGCTTTGTTCCGGGCATGAATGAGCAACCAAACGACTCTGTTGACCTGGGAGGGTTGTATGAGAGTGTGAATAACGCAGATCATGGAGAATGAGGATGGATTGAGTGACGGAGGAATGACACCGAGACCTTGCCTAGATGGAGGGTTGAGGCTGGACTGGACTCGGCTCTAGTGAAGGCAGCTAAAGGGATTTGGCTGTGGGAGATTTGTCACAATGACAATGTAGGGGCAAGATCTTGTTGTTTGTCCCTCAAGTAGAGATATTGTGTGAGAGAGAAAGAAGGATGATTGCATGAGATGAACAGAGAGATTTGAAAAATCTGGACTTTCTTATTTTTTCTCATTCAAAATGTCTTTACATTGATCCTAATTTGATCAATCACCTGTTTAAAGGAGGGATGAAATGCCAATATAGATTTTTTTTGTTGATTTGATAATTGTTTGATGTTATTGATTACTGATATAATGGCTGATATAACTCTATAAAATTGTAACATTTAAACACTCACACTAAAGCTCCAATCTAGAATTTTAAAAAGTGAAATCATGCATTAAAATTCATTATATTGTCCTATAAAAAGAAAGAACAATAGTTGGTATCAGTGAATTGTTATCTAAATAATGCCACTGAAATGTAAAGCCATATTCTCATGTGTGTATGCGTACAAAGACAATATGTTATTTCATAAATTAAATAGTTGTTTTTTATTTGTCATTATACTATAAATATAAAACAAAAAGACTAAAATATCTGAAAATATATATTTTTTCGTAACAAGTGAATAGCATAATTTTTCAGCCCATTATTTAAAGTGTGCTATGTTTTCAGTTCAGTTTAAATTTATTTGCATAGACGTTTGTTGATAAATGTTATTCAAAGCAGCTTTACAGGAAATGAGTCATAGTGTGCAAGCTGAAGGCGACAGTGTAAAAAAACTCCCTCGAAAGATACCAACAGACTATTCTTAAATGTGTGTACAGTATATTGCATGGAAAGAGATATGTTTTGCACACCTGTTTATTTATTTATTTATTTTTACTTTTAAATATTTTTATCTCAAATTCTTCCATAGCTGTCCCAGGAAATTCACAGAATATTAAAATCTATAAAACTTTCCTGCAAATCCATACCAATCCATATTATATATATATATATATATATAGATATAATCTATATATCTATACATACAGTGGGTACGAAAGTATTCAGACCCCCTTAAATTTTCACTCTTTGTTATATTGCAGCCTTTGCTAAAATCATTTAAGTTAATTTATTTTTTCCTCATTAATGTACACACAGCACCCCATATTGACATAAAAACACAGAATTGTTGACATTTTTCAGATTTATTAAAAAAGAAAACTGAAATATCACATGGTCCTAATTCAGACCCTTTGCTGTGACACTCATATATTAACTCAGGTGCTGTCCATTTCTTCTGATCATCCTTGAGATGGCTCTACACCTTCATTTGAGTGTAGCTGTGTTTGATTATACTGATTGGATTGATTAGGAAAGCCACACACCTGTCAATATAAGACCTTACAGCTCACAGTGCATGTCAGAGCAAATGAGAATCATGAGGTATAAGGAACTGCCTGAAGAGCTCAGAGAGAGAATTGTGGCAAGGCACAGATCTGGCCAATGTTACAAAAATATTTCTGCTGCACTTTAGGTTCCTAAGAGCACAGTGGCCTCTATAATCCTTAAATGGAAGACTTTGGGACGACCAGAACCCTTCCTAGACCTGGCCGTCCAGCCAAACTGAGCTATCGGGGGGGAAGAGCCTTGGTGAGAGAGGTAAAGAAGAACCCCAAGATCACTGTGGCTGAGCTCCAGAGATGCAGTCTGGAGATGGGAGAAAGTTGTAGAAAGTCTACCATCACTGCAGCCCTCCACCAGTTTGGGCTTTATGGCAGAGTGGCCCGACGAAGCCTCTCCTCAGTGCAAGACACATAAAAGTTTGCTAAAAAACACCTGAAGGACTCCAAGATGGTGATAAATAAGATTCTCTGGTCTGATGAGACTTTTTGGCCTTAATTCTAAGCGGTATTTGTGAAGAAAACCAGGCACTGCTCATCACCTTGTCCAATACAGTCCCAACCGTGTAAGCGCTGGTGGTGGCAGCATCAAGCTGTGGGTGTTTTTTTCAGCTGCAGGGACAGGACGAATGGTTTCAATCGAGGGAAAGATGAATGCGGCCAAGCACAGGGATATCTTGGACGAAAAAAAACAAAAACCTTCTCTTCTCCAGAGTGCTCAGGACCTCTGACTGGACCGAAGGTTTACCTTCCAACAAGACAATGACCCTAAGCACTCAGCTAAAATAACGAAGGAGTGGCTTGACAACAACTCTGTGTCTGTTCTTGAATGGTCCAGCCAGAGCCCTGACTTAAACCCATTGAGCATCTCTGGAGAGACCTAAAAATGGTTGTCCACCAACGTTTACCATCCAACCTGACAGAACTGTAGAGGATCTGCAAGGAGGAATGGCAGTGGATCCCCAAATCCAGGTGTGAAAAATTTGTTGCATCTTTCCCAAAAAGACTCTGGCTGTATTAGATCAAAAGGGTGCTTCTACTAAATACTGAGCAAAGGATCTGAATCTTAGGACCATGTGATATTTCAGTTTTTCTTTTTAATAAATCTGCAAAAATGTTCAACAATTCTGTGTTTTTCTGTAATATGGGGTGCTGTGTGTACATTGAGGAAAAATTAACTTAAATGATTTTAGCAAATGCTGCAATATAACAAAGAGTGAAAAATTTAAGGGGGTCTGAATACTTTCCGTACCCCTTATAGTATTAACATATATTCTATAACTAAATTGGTAAGTCTGAAGGTATCTCTTCTGTCAGAGTTTTTGTCCTGAGCAGCTGCGACGAACTATATTACATTTAGTCAATCGCTTAGCTTAATTTAATTAACTTTAATATTGATTCGTAAGGTGGGAAGCCCCACCCACACCGAAAAATCACTGGGACCTTTCCTCATGTATATTGATCATCAGACATGAATGAAGAAAGAAATATTTTTATGCAAAAATAAAAATTATTATCTTCCATTCTCAGCCTAATTAACCAATGACGGTAGTTTTAAAAATTGGCCTATACCAATATGGTTGCGGATATATTTCGAATGCCTCGGTATGGTGATTGTGATTCTTTGAGAACTTCGAGTGCGTTCTACAGCTTGGAAATGGACTGAATTCTTCCCTTGAGAATTTGATTACTTGAATGCATTCGACAGCCCAGCGGTCTATTGCTGAGGTTCATTTAGACTCAAGGTGTGTGTGTGTGTGTGTGTTATCGGTCTCCCCAGTCTGCTGTCTGCTGAGCTCCCTAGCCTTGTCATAAATGTTTCAGAGATGCCCTTTGATAATGAGAGTGCTGTCTCTGTTTTTCCCCCCATTCAGAAATATCAACCTGCATATTACAGTGGCATGTGTACCGCAGATCGATACACAACTCCCTCTTAATAATTAATGTTTGAGATGTCACCACAATAGGGAAATTGACTCTGGACTCGTACATGATGTTCTAGTAACAGTTTGTTGGTTTAACAAAGTAACAAAGCAATTCCAGTTTTTATGGACAGTCTCGCGTCCCATGTTCCCCTATGGTCATTTGCCAAACAAAATAGCTTTTAATGCAGACATCACTGTCATTTTTATATATAAACAGTTGTGGGTGTAACTGTAGACAGGACACTGACTGCATAAATACAATAGTGTAGCCTATTGTAGTCCTGTCAATCAGATACTCGACACACACACTTCAGCTGTCAGAGATTGTCAGCGTCTCTGGTTTCTTTGGTTCTCAGTGCGGCGAGGGGATGTCCTGGCGGCCTGGAGTGGTATTCGTCCGCTGGTCACAGACCCCAACTCCAAAAACACACAGTCCATCTGTCGTAACCACATCGTCAACATCAGCGACAGCGGACTCGTCACCATTGCTGGTCAGTGCCATTTTTTTTTTCTTTCATTAAGTGGTTTAATTGGATTTGTACAGTGTGAAAAAGTTTGGTACTTATGGTAAAAAATATGATATATAGTTTGTAGTAATATAATCATAATAATAATATAATTCTTATATTTGTAGGTAATGAGGGGATTATAATATATATAAAGCAAATTTTTTGGCCCGAAATTGTTCATGGGGGGCCCGCTTCTTATTATCATTGAAAACGTGTTCTGCTTTAAAATTTTGGTGCACACTGAACGTTCAAAAGCACAGTGTTTATTTAATGTAGTATTTTTGCGTCCCTTAATGCATCCTTGCTTAATAAAACCTTTTTTTAAACAACAACAACAAAAAAACACACTAACCCTTAATTATTCACTATAAACAGATAATTATAATTTTTTTTCATTATATAATAATTAAAGACAAAATTATAATAAAAAACCAAAAAAAAAACATTTAAGTAAAAAATATTTAAACATTAATCTTTCTTAAAAATACAATCATATACACAAAGTTTTTTTTTCCCCTTTAAGTGAGGAATTGGGTTACTGATAATTGTTACACTAAGGATGTTTAAAGGTTTCACAGCACTCTGTCTTCTGTAGGTGGGAAGTGGACAACCTATCGTTCTATGGCTGAGGAGACCCTTGACGCAGCCATAAAGGCTCATAAGCTCTCAGCTGGTCCCAGCAGGACTGTCGGTCTGATGCTGGATGGTGGGAAGGACTGGACCCCCACCCTGTACATTCGCTTGGTTCAAGACTACGGCTTGGAAAACGAGGTGGGTTTTGAAGCCCAACTACTTAGCATTCTGCCAGTCAGAGCTCTTTGGAGCAGGTTCAGCTGCTCCATAACGCTTCAGTCCCCCATGATTCTGTGGGGGAGAGAAAGTCTGGCAAACCCTTGTTTGGAAGCGTGAGAGCTTGATGGAGCCGTAGCGCTACCATGAATGTTGTTTTGCCAGCATAGTTAAAAAGGTCAGCATGCAGATATTTTTGACAGCACTTGACCTTTGGTGAGAGATATAAAAGAAGAGCAAAGTAAACGGGGCCGTTTTATTTGCCTGAACTATTCATAAGCTAGTAAAGAAAACATCTCTACAGCCTAAGCGAATGTTTAAAATCTAGCTTTGGTTACAGTGGGTTTCCTGTATAAGGAAAGAAAGTTAAATCATGTTAAATCATCTATTTAATAATGGTTACAGCCGTAAGGAATAACATTTTTATTTTCTGAACCCACAGGTTGCTCAGCACCTGGCAGCAACCTACGGAGGAAGATCATTTGAAGTGGCCAAAATGGCCCAGGTGACAGGCAAGAGATGGCCTATAGTGGGTAAACGCCTTGTGTCTGAATTTCCCTACATAGAGAGTGAGGTAAGCACTCTCAAATTATAATAATTACAATTAACCTGCAGTTGACCATTTGCTAAGCCCCGCCTTTAAAACATTACTGACCAATAGCAACTTTTGATGTCAGCCAAGCTTTTACTCTGTAATGGTGCATTCAAGTCATCCTGGGAAGTTTGTATTAACATGTTGGAAAGTATTAATTATGATGTTATGCGTGTTCAAATCGCTTCGGTTGGAGAACGGAAAAACATTTTTACAAAAATAAGTAAAGCTTTTTTTTACACTGCTTCAACAAAATTATGAAAAATCAGTTGTGCATTTCAATTTATGAAAGTGCTGTAAATGGAATTGTAGTATATATTATCATAATTGTGAAGTACTGTTGGATTTTGTGCATGCAGCTTAGCTAGTTTTATGTTAAACTAAAAAATTCATACATTTGAACAAAATTACTGTCAAATACAGACGCAAGTATCCATTGTGTCCACTGTGTGTTTTCACTGACACTTTGAGGAATTTTCCATTTGTAATTGCAACACTGTGGTGGCGTTTATATGCGCTAAACTCCTAAATACTGTCTTATATCCAACATGACTTGAGGATCACCTATGGAGGTGCTTGGATGGTTTCAATGCAATTTTGCATAAATTGTACAGAAATATGGTAAAACGTCATTCCCAGGTCACATATACTGACACGTGGTTTACAGTATATTTTCCCTATACCAAATATTTTAATTGATTTTGAGAAGTTTAGTTTTTGTTGTTTTATTTTCGTATTTGATTCAGTTGGTTGTAGAGATGAAAGTAAGAGTCACACTACACAGTTCACACACACATAGTGAATGCATTGTGAAACATTAGGAACAGTTCTGTTCATTTACACCAATATTATCTGTTCTGATCGCTCTCAAGTTAGGCTTTTATCTTGACAGTTGACTGCATTTTGATTCTGATGAGCAGTCTTCAAAGTTTTTTAGAAATAAGCTAGTACTTAGAATAAACTCTTTACGATGTTACACTTCATTACAGTCCATGAGCACATTTTACTGAAAATCACATTGTTTCTTGAGAGGTGGAGCTTAGCTAAGGGTCAAATACTATAACTGTCAGCATTAAAAATAAGTAAGATTCACTGTTGGGTTGAAATCTTGAAATTTGAAAATATTGCAGGTCATTCGGTCAGCCTAAAAATACATGGATGTCTGATTGTTTCCAAACAGTTTCTATTAAATCTGAAGTTAGATTAAAATGAAAGTGATATTTTCTGTCTGGATTTAGGTGCAGTATGCTATAAAGGAGTATGCGTGTACAGCCATCGATGTGATTGCTCGCCGAACTCGTCTGGGCTTTCTGAACGTCCAGGCTGCGGATGAGGCTCTGCCACGTATCGTTGAGCTCATGGGCAAAGAACTGCAGTGGACTGAACAAAAAAAGAATGTATGTCATTTATCTTATTACATATTACAGTACTTTAGAATACGGACTGACAGTGTTGTGTGTTGTGTGCGTGTGCGTATGCATGTGATTATTTAATTAAAATGAAAGCAGAATACACTTTAAATTCACATTTAGTATACATATTAATTCAAATCACAATTCAAATGTATTCAAACATTTTGTTGGCAATACTTGATTTATTGAATTTATTGGTTGTGCAAACCTGCTACCCTTTACCTGAACACAGCTATTTTTGACTGATCTAAAGCTAAAGGTCTCAGCGAGGTTAATTTAGGTAACAGCTAATAATAGGCCTCAGCTATTGTTAGTGTGACTCTCTTAAATAGTTTTTTTAACAAGGAGTCTCCACTTCAGGATAAGATCACAATTCAATTGTGCAATGAACGCCCAGCACAACACCTCTTGATGACTATGGCTATTACGTCTGTGCGCGCACGAGTGTTTGAAAGTGTGTGTGTAGTGCGTTTGTAAGAGGGTGATAGAGTTACTCCAGCTTTTGCACGTTGGTTGTTGGTTTCCTGTCTGATAAACAGAAGCACTAATAATAGCACATATCACTGTGCAGCTTTGATACTGTTCAGTTCCCATGAGTTGAGAACTCAGATCTGCTCACAATGCAGGTGCACCACACCCACCACACACATGCACGGACACAGACACAATGCTCTGCTGGGAGCCTTGATCCAGTGCAGGTATATCACAGCTCTCTGCAAGGCAAGCCAGAATTCTCATGTTGCTGTATTTCAGCTGCATGAAACACCTTTTGAACTTTGGCTGAATTTGAATCCTTTTTACTGCCTCAAACACTCTCATTCTAATGTGAAAAAAAAAAAAAAAAAAATTAAAAAAAAAAAAAAAAAAATATTATATCAGTATCCACGGTAGCTATTACTAGGTAGTATTTTTTCTAATAAAACATGCTCCAATGATCTTTGTTTTATTTACAACTTAAAAAGAAAAATGTTGAAAATATTTAGTGTAATTAGCTTTTTATCAGTCTGTTGAGTAGAAATGGAAAATAAATAAATACATAAATAACCCCCTGAGGGGAAAAAAAAAAAAAAAAAAAAAAAAAAAAAAAAAAAAAAAAAAAAAAAAAAAGAAAAAAAAAAAAAAAAAAAAACAAAAAAAAAAAAAAAAAAAAAAAACAAAAAAAAAAAAAAAAAAAAAAAAAAAAAAAATAAAAAAAAAAAGAAAAAAAAAAAAAAAAAAAAAAAAAACATAATTTACAACTTTATTTATGACTGTATTTCACATTCTATCTGACCTTTAAAATTAAATTTATTTTTAATTAATTAATTAAAGTAATTAATCAATCAATCAAAATAATGTATTGTATTGCTGTGCCTTTAAGGTCTTCTATGTAAATGCCTTCTTCAGCATGAAATGAAACAACACAAACCCAGATTTACATTTAAAATATTTAGACTATAATAGGCAATTTGGCAGATATGGTGAGTAAAACATAGAAAAAACAAATTATATCAGAATATTTTTTTTTTAAAAGGTTAGGCTTTCAGGAAATCAATCCTTGTAGTTTACTGTTATATGCCGGTTTTTCACCTTCTATATGACCCTTAAAATTAGATCGCTTTATGTATTATGCTTTGAGAGGAAACCTTTTTGGTAAATGCTCTTTAACAAAAAAAAAAAACGAAAAAGAAAAAAAAAACATCCAATTTGATACAAATTCTTTGTTGTACAGTTTTTTTGGAACGTGTGATATATGTGGCAGCCTAGTGAGGAAGAATTAGAAAAAAAATTTTATAATTATTATATATTATTTCTGTGCCATCGCGCTGTCAAAGTTTTTTTCGAATTTCGAAATATTCGTCAATTAAAATAAAATCCACATTCGAGCAAAAAAACGTGCATTCGAATTTTAAGGTGTTTAGGTGTTGCTTGTGGCGTCAGTAGCCTTATCAGTGGAGCACGATATGCGATGACGATGTAAGTGTCATTACATTTAAATGCTTTTGTTATTCTGTCCAGTTGAAGCCACTAGATGCGGCGATGCTGTGTTGTTCATTCAAAATATTGCGGAAAATGAGAGCGTCAATGCGGAGATGTTGTTTACGTCAAAAACGAAACCAAACTGTTCACACAGAACGCATATTTATCAAATTTTCTAGAGGGACATCTATCACAGCTGCACTCGCGTCTCGCACAAAAGAAGCCGCATGTTTAGAAAGCCATGTAAAATTATTGTGTAAGTTCAACTTTTTAAAAACTTTTTTTCAAGACTTTATGGCGGGGTTTCCCCGTCCCACTGCATCTCATGTTTTTAAATGAAGAATGTACTCTTTGTGATTTGGTTTTCAGTCCTTTGTATTAAACTATACATACATGGTGTGATGTTTGTTCTCTTGGTTTTATTAAGCAAATTTTAATTATATAATGTTTATAAACCTTATTTTAAACATTATGCACTTTTTTCAAAGATAATCGTGTTATTTTATTATGCTTTGAAGAAATGTGCATTAATTTGTCGATGCGCCACTTGTGGCGGAAATGTGCACACCAACTATACTCGAGGGGAGAAGAGAAGACAAAAGCTTTTTCCCCCCTAACTGAAATTATGCCTTTTAAATTAAGTTTTTCAGACATTTAACCCTACTGTGCCATGAAGACTTCTATGTAAATGCCTTCTTCAGACAAGAAATGAGAAACAACACTTTTACACAAACTGTTGGGTCCAATATATATTTTAACTTGCCCATCCTTCAGTAACACCAAATTTGCAAAGCATGCATTATACTGTAATAGGTTTACAAAATAATCTGTGCTGAAATGTGCTGCTGTTATGATCAGAAAAAAATATATATTTGATCAAAAATACATTTTATTCACTTGTTTCTAACCTTTGGAAAGTTACTCAGTCTGTTTTTGTTTTTTTGTGTCTGTAGGAAGAGCTGGAGGCAGCAAAGAAGTTCCTGCACCTGGAGATGGGTTATAAAGCTCGCTCTGAGCAGCTCAGCAAGACAACAGAGATCTCACTCACTGCCCAAGAGATAGCGAGGTATAGGATGAGTGTGTGAGTTTAAGTGTATACAAGATCCTATAGCTCTGACTCTTCTAATATTGTCATTATTATGATTGACAGGTATAAGAAGCGCTTTTACAAATTTGATAAGGAGAGTAGAGGCTTTATCACAACAGTGGATGTCCAGCAAGTGCTAGAGGTGTGTTATAATCTCTCATACGGTTACAGTCTCTTACAATTACAACTGAGCTTCCTTAATATTTTAGATTGCAAAAATATACTGTTATACTATTTGTTCTTAGCAGCCATTACTTTTTCCTGGAGTCCATAATGTTAGTTAAGATTTCTTGCTCTAACAACGTCATACATGTAATAAAAGGTACCTTACATTAAGTATCAAAGGGTTAGGCTGAAATAGGGGAACTTTTATGTTATGTTGATGAGTATTCATTTATTACTTTGAATTGCCTACAGGTACGCGCGAGAGATTTTTAAAACTACAAGATGCACCAGTGTACTTAAAGTTCACCCAAAAATGCTGTCATTGTTCACTCACTCTCATATTGTTCCAAACCTGTACGAGTTTCTTTCTTCTGCTGAACCCAAATTAGTTTGAAGAAGCTAAGTATATAAAACTAATAGGGACAATTAACTATGGACACGTCAGGGCTACTGTCAACTGTTTGGTTACCAACATTCTTTAAAACAATCGTCATTTTGTCAACAATCATAATAGTAAAGGGTCAGTTCATCCAAACATTTTTAATTGCATGTGGTTTAAATCACCCTCGAAGGCCATCCTCAGGTGTCATTATGACGTTCTTCTTTCAGACGAATCCAGTTCGAGTTATATTAAAATTGTTCCGGCTATTCCAAGCTCTATACGTTGCAGTAGACGGTGGTGGTGTGTTGTAGTTTGAACAGTACACAAAGGTCGTCAAATATAATAGTAAAAGCGGCGCTCATCCCAATAATAAAACATGCCCACATGGCGTCCGGTGGGTGTGTGTGAATAAATTAAAGGCCTCACATGTAGCCGCAAATCAAGACATCATGGTGTTGTAAGATAATTAAATATCTCATATTTCAAATATTTAATAAACACTTTTCTATCACTTCCGTTATCTGTCATACGCGGAAGCCATTCCGGCGGATGACGTAAGACGTCAGCGTTGCGTGATTAATGACGAATGCGGAGAGAGAAGAAAGAGGAGAGAGCACTCGAGAAGTACCGAGCGAGAGAGAGAGGAGAGGGAGAGAGAACAAAACAAAAAAGAGGTCACGAATTAAATTAATTATACATTAAATACTCTAGAATATATATAACCCGGGATTTGTAAAAAAAAAATGCGCGAGGGGAATTTTCGATATAAACCAAGAGGAGACTGTTTTCCTTTGCTAAAGTAAGGAAAAATTGCTTCCTTTGCTCCTGTTAACAAAACTCACGCGACGAGATATATCTCAAGGGCGCACAGCGCTGCGCGATAAGCACCGTAGGGGCTGTGAATCTTTGGGCTAGATAGCAAATCGACAGGGCTACGATTCACAAGTTCCTAGGGTCTTTCGAAAATCGAATAAATTTGATTCGTTATTAACCGGTTTTCCGTTACTGGCTACTTTAAGTGCATTCACTAGGTTTTTCTAAAAATGTTACCCTAACTTCTGTCTAAATGCTTAGTCGGGGCAAATTGCACAGCAGCCTTTGTGGTTAGAGAAGCATAGGTTACAGAAAAAAAACATTTTTGTCCATTGTTAGATGCTAGTTTATTGATGCTATGGCATGACATGGCATACGTAAAAATTGATGTAAGCCAAGATTTAAAAAAAGAGCCTCTTCTATTGTTTAAAAGTATTATGTAAGGGGCTCAAACCTTTTGTCACACCCAGGGGTGTAGAATCATTTTGAAAGTATAAGTGAACAGAAATGTCACAGCAAAATAACAAGGACGAGTCATTTTCTTATCTCTACTTTGGACTTTGCTAAAGAACATGACAAATTACAACAGACACTGGCGCTGTGACAATAATCAATCATGTAATTATAATTTTTTTCCGAATGGCGAATTTACGATTTTAGGATCCGTGTTTATATTACTACAAACAATTATAATTATTAAAATTTTCTGCACAGAATCAGGTAGAAAATATACTTTATAGTTTCTTGTGTGACTGTTAATAATATGATATGTACATTAAGCAGTTCTGCCCTACCTCATTCATACATTGTTTTAGTTGATTATTGTGATGTACTGTCTTAGAGTTTCGATCATTGTTTGTCAATTTGCTTTGATTCGTTTAGCTGGCAAAAATATCGCCTGGACGATCTTAGTTCCTGATGGGACGAGAGACTCCACTTCTCTTTCGTGTGCCCCCGACAGAAAATTCGTTACAGCTAATTTCATAAACTAACAATGCGATAAGTCTGAACTTTTCCGCGTCCATCGGCGCCATTATGTGATTTCTGAGAAGAGAAAAGGAGCCCCGTATGTCTGTGCTCTATAGCATGACATCTACCTTTCCGCGATGCATCTGGATTACTCAGACAAACCTTGGCTCTTATTTCAAGGGTGTTGTTATAGCTAAATGCTGTCGGTTATTTGTTTAACCAGCTTTTCTTCATACATTCAGATTATTAACGACCTTTAGACACTTACATTTTTGGTTCGTCTCCATGCAAGAATATGTGAAGCTCTTAGAACTGCCTAAGGGGTAGATTGCTGTCAGGTAATGTCGTCGGTATATTTGCAAATTCTGAAAAAACTACAAAAGCACAAAAATACTTCACGTTAGATTTCTGGTCCACGAGAGTACTAAGGAGGATCCCCACAGCGCTCAAACAAAGTGGTCAGTGAGACGGAACCGGAGCACAAGAGGAGCAACTCTGTAAATATATGGTGTGATAGTCACAGGCGGTAAATAGTGGAGCGAGTGATGGAGAGATGCGAGGGCATGAACACTGTTCGAAGTCTACATTAATTTGTGCTTGTAGTAATTTAATGTGTATATATTTTGAAAACACTGAATCGCTATAGAAATCGCGATTCATTCGATTCTTAGCATTTTAAATCGATTAAAATCCGAAATCGACGATTCACAATTCAAAATCCATGTTTCAAGATCTATGCATTGCATCGTAAGGGTTGTAACGCGATTGCTCGAGGAAAACGAGGTTGAATCGTTACCACCCATGGTCATCTGCGGCACGGTATGACAGATAACAGAAGTGAGCGGGGAGAGGGAAAGAAAAAAGTGGTTATACTTTTGAGCTACAAAAGTAGGATATTTTCATACAAAACGCATGGTTCATACAGGATGGCCTTATTCACACCTGGAGCCGTGTGAGCCCCCATGTGCCTCTATCCCAACAAACATGCCAACGCCACTCGTGCGCACTTTATTTGACGACTTGTGGACTGTTCAACTGCAACACCCGCTGACTGCAATGATAGAGCTTGGAATAGCCGGGACAATTTTTAATATAACTCGAACTGGATTCGTCTGAAAGAAGAAAGTCATGTACACCTAGGATGCCTCGAGGGTGAGTAAAACACAGGCTAATTTTCCTTTTTGGGTGAACTAACCCTTTAAAAATGGTTTTAAATATTACAAAAAATACAACTGTATAGGTAAAAGCATTCTGGGGTGCTAAAAATGGTTTGACCACAATTTGTTTTCAATGTGAGTGATGGGCAGAACAGATGGCAGCAGTTTCACGAGACTAAAGTATGTGTTTGTGTTTATCTTTATTACCAAAGAATAAAATTTAAATAATTCCCTTCGTGAATTGCTTATTAGCTGTCATTCTCTCAGCTCTCATTGTCTTTGGTTTATATGCAGTCCTTAACATTTTCGTCAAGCCTCAGTCTAATGTCTCTTAGACACTGATTCTGTCGCTGATTTGTGTTCTTTCAGAAACTCAGCATTCAAATTGATGAGAATGCCCTCCATGAGATCCTCAATGAAGTGGACCTCAACAAAAACGGACAGGTGGAACTGGATGAGTTCTTACAGGTATGAACCCTTAGAACCTGTAAAAATAGTTATTTATAGGCTACAGGTTGTCTTGGTGTCACTCTGGTTTTCAGGCAGGATTTGTAGTTGTAGGTGTGAAAACCTCAAAATTAAAAGTGCTTGTTATCTTCATGTCAGTATATCCATGTTTTGTCATAAGCCGACTGGTTCACAGTGATTAATCGCTCTGAAATGTCATACCTACGTCAGAATGAGTATAAAGTAGATCTGGTGTTTCGGTTAATTAATAATGAGCAGCACTTTTTCTGTACTTTTTACTATAATGAAGCATGAACTAGATTACCATATATGGGTCAGGAGAAAGGTGTTAAAAGTAATAACGTTTCTGGGGCTTGAACCACTAACCTTTAAATTACTAGCCCAGGCTTTAACCAAAGTCCGTTTAGGTCAGGTCGCTCACTTGAGGCCATATTGGTAATGTCTTTGGACAGCTAGTTCCAGTCATGTAAGTACAGCAAAGTAGTGGGTCAAGATTACATTTGATGAAAAAGTTTTGGCCCATTTTTATTTATTTTTTTTGAAAGAAAGAAAATTTATCAAAAGTGACAGTAAAGCTATAATACTGTTCTTTTGAACTATCTGTTCATCAAAGAATAGCATCAAATCAGCATATTAGAATTATTTCTAAAAGGACCATGTGACACTAAAGACTGTAGTAGGACTAACGGCTAATAAAAATTCAGCTTTACCAACATAGAAATATATTGATTTAAAATATCACACATGCAAAGAAGAGAAGAGATATGATTTAAGCTTAAGAGTCGCCTCTTAAGCTTAAATCATACAAAGTAATGTGGCTGTAACCATTAAGCTAGGTAGTGATTATGCATATGTTTTGCTCTCTGATTGGTTCAGCTCATGAATGCGGTCCAGAGAGGCCAAATCTCTGACAGTCGTCTGGCTATCCTGATGAAGACAGCCGAGGAGGGGTTGGATCTGAGAGGACCTGTCTCGGTTGACCGCAGCGGAGGTGGCGTCTGAATCCCAACTACAAACCAAAACATTCACCAGACAACGGCTCCCACCACAAAGTTGGATGAACACCAAAAAGCGCTGTGCCTACGCTGGTCAGATCGCAAGCACATCCTCTCGAGTCATTAACTCACCCAACCAGCTGGCTGCCTTTGACTACAATCTTTTTTTTTTTTTTTTTACTTTTTTTTTAGCATGCTTGTTTACATTTATTTTAATGGAAAAAAAATATTAGAGCAGAATATATTCTTTAAAAATATTTCAAAGCATATTCTAGAATCTTTATTTTTATCTAATGCATGCAGTGCCATGTTGTGTGACCTGGTAAGGATGAACTTTTTAATGTTTCTCTGAACAGCTTTATCCAGTGAGCTTTCTGTTGTGCCATTTTATTAATGCAGATTATTTGCTACTGAACACTGAGGTGAGATTTAAGGGCTCCTGGTGTCTTCTGAGGTAAATAATGCACTATATGTGAATTTCGCAGTTTTACACTGCATACTGCTTAATTATTACTGTTCTGAACTACAGTAATGAAATCTGTTTTTTGTTGTTGTTGTAGTAGTATTTTAATCATTTCAAATTTTGTATTTTCTGAAAAAAAGTATTTATTCAAAATCTATAATTTCCATCATACTTTCGATAAATCCTGTCTTGTTTTTAATTAATGTGATTAAGTATACAATTGTATTACTGTATACAGATCCGTTATTTTAATTTGTCTTAAACGAGTTGTGTACAGTGTTACTTTTGCGTTGGCTCTGGTTCAACATGAGGGTTTTGCAAATTATAATGAAATGTAAGGGCTCTTGTTTGAATGTTGAACATTTGATCCCTTATTCAAATTCATGAACAATTGGAACTCCACTTCAGTAGGTTTCCTATAAATTCTTGCCTGTAAAGGTAATTGATTATCCATTTGTCATGAAATAATAAGGGAATATTATAACTGTAAATTTTTATGTAGAGCATAGCAGGGAATGTACTTAATGTGCCTTGCTTCTTAAAGGGATAGTTCACCCCAAAATTCAAATTCTGTCATTTACTCACCCTCGTGTAGTTCCAAACCTATGACTTTTCCTTTCTTCTGCAGATCGTAAAAGAAGATATTTTAAAGAATGGTGGCAACCAAACTAGTTTTGACTTCCATCGTATGGAAAACTGAAAAGAAACACTGAAATATTTCTTAAAATGTCTTCTTTTATGTTCTACAGAAGAAATAAAGTTGTACAGGTTTGGAACAACATGGTAAATAACACCGTTTTCATCTTTGGGTGAACTTAAACTTTAAAAAGACACTTAATGAACTTTGCATGTCCAAACGCACAGTTTGACACACACTAAGAGTGTAATCTTTTACTTGACTATATATTTTTGCGGTTTAACATGCTTATGTATTTTTATATTCATACTTTCAGCAGACGGAAACTGCTTTTAAGTTGGATGCTTTAACCTTGATGATTTAAGGGAAATGTGTTTTGTACAATGAGATTGCTCAGAATTTATAATCCGTTTTGGTTGGTTATTCTCATGTAATGACCTTGCTAGGCACATCATGATATATTTGTTTTTTTTTAAGCTAAAAAAGACCATAGAGATTGTCATAGATCTTAAGAGGATCAGTGTTGTTTGACGGGTTTGAAAATGGAGAACTGTTAAGAGGGGAAGTGTTGGCTTTTTTCACATAAGAGCAGAAGCAATTAAACTAATTATTGTTTGTCCCGACAGGATGTAATTTCAGCCTGATCCTGATTGAAAAAAATTCCTATTCTATGAAAAAAATGTATAGTAAATCAATCTGCAAAGCCTGAGAAACACAATTCTGTAATTAAATATGTCTGGTTGCCATCTGCATTGTTTGGACGTGCCTTTATTTTGTGAGTGACTGTCATTATGCTCAATGACTTCATATTTCTCACATAACTTTTGCGCTAGTTGAAGCTTGTGATGTCTCCTACCAACATTCTTCAAAATATCTTCTCGTGTGCATACAGGTTTGGAACGACATGAGGGTGAGTAATTGAGTAATAGATGGGCCACACTAAAGGCTGAAGGCTAAACTACAGGCTTCATAATATAATAACAGTAAAGGAATAGTTCAAATATTAATATCTGCTGAAAATTGACTTAACGTCAGCCATCAAGATCAGAAAGATTTGGAGAAATTTGCCATTACATCGCTTGCTCACCAATGGCATAGCGCTGTGAACGAGTTCATAATCCACAATAACACTTCCTCCAGTAAAAAAGTCCATCTCCTGTTGTCCTCTCACATCAAAATACACTGGCATTTGTTTAGGACTAATTTAGGACTGTTTTTGCTTATAAACAATGCTTGTTCTGTGCATATTTCTCTCCTGATTCAGGTGAGACAACTTTTTTACTGGAGAAAGCAATATTATAGAGGACTCGTATTTTAGCTGGAAGCCACGGTTTGAAGTTAAAAACGTCTTTATGAATTTGTTTATTACAAACACACAGCTCTTTACTTCAGAAGATGTTAATTGATGGACTGGAGTTGTGTGGATTGCTCGTGGATTACTGTGATGTTTTTATAAGCCGTTTGGACTCAGTCTGACGGCACCCATTCACTGCAGAGTCGCCATTGGTGAGCAAATTATGTAATGCTAAGTTTCTCCAAATCTGTTCCGATGATGAAAAAAGTTTTTTTCTCTCTCCATTTCTGTCACTGATTGAGTTTTGGTTTCTTGCCACTGTCGCCGTTGGCTTGCTTAGCTGGGGACACAATTTCTGGCAACATTGTTGACTTTACTGCACAGACACTGTTGAAAGAGAACTGAACTGAGCTGCAGGATGACATTACTGAATCAACAATGAACTGACTTTTAACTGATAAACTGACTGTTTTCTATTGTCCTCTTGCATTAACAGCACATGTTTTTTCGTTTAACACAGTAAAGTGCTTGATACTAGGGCTGGGTAAAAAATATCTATATCTCGATATTAATCGATTGTCATTTTTATGGAACGATATCGATTCCTAAATCCCAAGAATCGATTGGTCTAGCCTGTTTTATTTAAACAATAAATGCCGTTTTGGCGCTGTGAGCTAATGTGGAGTGACAGATCGCTGTAGCGCCTCAGTTCAACAGAACGAGGCGCAGGTGAACTAATCATCAAAATAAACATGACTAAACATACGAAGGTAAGTTAAAAGAAAGAGTACAACTTTACAATCCGTATCCTGTCTCATGTAATCACTCAATCTGTGTTTCAGCCACGCATAACGGCTTGTAAACAATATGTCACGTAACGTCACATTTACCTTAGAAAAAACATATTCGGTGACCATAAACACATTAGTCAGCTAGAAAAATAAACTGTAAAGAGCGGTATTTTGCTAAATATATGCACCATATAAAATATTCATTATAAATTTTACTGTTCTTAAATGTTTAATTTATGTTTGAATAAATACATCAAGTTTTATGACAGCCACCATTATGTTTAAAAAAAACGAATTGAAGTAGAAATATAAATATGTAACTAACTTTATTATTGTAAAAACTTTTAATTTTAACCTTCAATATTATAGTAATGTTGTACCAACTGACTCTCATGTATATTTTACAGCATTAGTTGAGATTTTTTTTCCTTGAGAAAATTTGGCATGTACTGTACCTGATATATATCCAAAATAATCGATATTGAATAGAATCGAATTGGTAATCGAATCGAATTGCAAGCTTGTGAATGAGAATCGAATCGAATAGTGAAATTTGTGTTAAAACCCAGCCCTATTTGACACAATCTGTGTTGTATAAAGCGCTATATAAATAAAGGTGACTTGACTTGACTTGACTACATCTTGGACAGCCTGAGGGTGAGTAAATTGTCAGAAAAAAAAAATAATTGCTTTAATTTTAATGGACATTTTTTAAACTTAAAACATTTAATAGATTTCTCTTAAATAACAATTGAATTAAATTTTTACCAACGATATGATAATGATACTTGATAGAATCATGGACATTTAGAAAAGCTATCCCAAACACTGGAATTGTAGTGCCCACATGTTGATTTTAATAAGCCCAGAAGCTATTGGTTCCTTGTGTCCTCTATTTTACTGACAGTGTGTTTGCGGAGGTGCTCTGTACTGGCAGGGACTGGAGGATTCCCTTTGTCGGCATGCCAACGAGGTGATGCACAGCAATGAAACAAAGCGTTGTGGGATGTGGAGGAATTTGCAAGTCTTTCCAAGATTTTGCTAGAGACATCTTTGTGTTGCTCTGCTATCAATGCAAGATCTCTGTTTTGTTTATGTTGCAGTGTGAATGGATATGTGTCCCTATTGGTTTGAGGCTGATGAGTCAGACAGTCATCAGACCCACATATATGTGACACTGGGCGGAGAGAGAGAAAAGATTATTACAATGTGGATACAGTTTTTTGTTTAGAGGTGAAATATTATATATCCATTAAACAAAGAGAAAATATTATGCTGACAATTTAAGAGTGACATTTATGATAGGGTAAATTGAAGATGTTTCAAATGTTTAACAGAATATAATATTCATATTATTATGTAAATATTTGAAAAACCATTGATTGACCCTATGGTAACTTTTTTTTAATTGTGAGGAAAATAATATTTAAGTTCAAGGTGTTACACTATCGGACATTAAATTGCTAAAAAGTGAAAGTAAAGGCATTTATAACTCTGCAAAAGTTATGTTCCAAATAAATGTTGTTCTTTTGATCCTGAAAAGAAGTATCCCCCATATTCACCCTCATGTTGTGACAAAACATTTTTTAGTGGAACATTTTGCAAGATGGCTTTAAACTGTTCTTTTGCATAAAAAAGCAACAAAAAAAAACAAAAAAGCATGCCGTGTCAAACACCAAAAAGGCACAATAAATGTAGTCCATATGACTTACAAAGTCTTTTGAAGCTATATAATAGCTTTGTATAAAGAACAGACTGAAATGTATATTATGTATAATCTCTGTCATTGCTCTTAAATTTCATTTTGAGCTTAAAAATTGTAATTAATATTATAAACAAATCATTCTAAATTTTATGTTGAAATGAAAGAACCAAAGGTTTGTCATCATTGACGTCAAACCTGGTGTGGTGCGTTTTGAGAGCTTCTGAAAACTCTGGCAACTACACCTTCCATTTTATACGAATATGAAGTCTAAAATACGAAGTATTTTATGCAATTTAAAGTATTAATTAACCCATTTAAACACTTTTGATTTCTGAAATATCATATTCTTTGGTTACCACATTGACCCAGCCTTCTCTCTCTCACACACACACACACACACACACACACAACATTCCACACGCTCACAGAGGCTTGGCATCCTGAGCCGAACGGGGGGAACAGTTGCTGTATGCGTTCTCTGTATGCAGCTGAAAGCACACTGACTGCACTAAAGGTCAATTGTCAACAATCCCAATAGCCGGGCACACCTCCCTGTCTGCAACACCCCCCACTGCTACATGCTGGGGGCATGACACACAACACACACCATACTTACTCCAATGCATGATATCCACAAGACACGTCCGTCTTTTGTAATACACTGGTCGAAAGTTGGAATAATTGTGATTTTAAAAAGGTTTCTTGCTTTTTAAAATGTTCTAAAATGTAATGATTCTATGATGACAAAGCTAATTTCGCATCATTACTCCAGTCTTTAGTTTCCCATGATCCTTCAGAACATTATTCTCAATGTTTATTCTATCTATAATATCAGTCTTTGGTAGCTCAGTTATATATAAAGGGGACTTAATAATATCAATTGTAAACCAGTTTTTGTGCGAATATGTGTATTAATAGGTATATTTTCAGGGTTTTGATTAATTGTAAGTCAAGGAGTTGATCACTTATTTGAACAGAAATCGTTTGTATCATTACGAAATGTCTTACTGTCACTTTGCTTGTGAGCAAGTTGATTGCATCCTGTTGAAGTTTATTAGATGGAGTAATTGGTACTGAAAATTAAGCTTTGCCATCACGGGAATAAATTATAAGAATAATAGGAAAAATTATTTTGAATATTATTTACAATATAAAGAGGTAATTTAATTGAAAAATCTTTACAATAATTTTTTACTGTATTTTTATTTTTTTTAAAGGCAGCCTTGGTGAGTAGAAGATGTTTTAACAATAAACATTAAAAATGTATTAATTAATGATTAATTATTACTACAGTATACCAACTTTTGACTGGTAGTGTGCATACAGGTTAAACACACATTCATATAAACATCAATAGAAAAACATCTTCTTTCATGTCTTTTTTAATATATTTTTAAACCTTTGTCACCTTTTAAAAACCTAATTGACATGAACCTGATTAACTTTGTCTAGGCCCTTAAACCCCATCATGTTAATATGTAAATAATAGCCGCGAATAGACTTTGTTCCCAGTTTAGTAATTCCAGGACGGGACACGTGTATATTGGTCATCATCATCACTCAATGACAATGAGAAAAGTCCTGCATGTTGTCTACCTACGATGACACTGGCTGACCCTGCTGACAGCACTTTCCAACCTTAAAAAAAGGGATGAAAAACCAATTAGACCTTTTCCTCCAGTTCCTGCAAATAGAGGAGAAGAAACGAAGCACCACTAAAGGTCATCTGGAGATATGAATGACAGCGTTAAAGTCTTCTGCTCCTAATTTTCAGTGTTTGCCATAGCTTTGCAGGGTTGTCTACTTTCGGTGACCCCTCCAGCCCGAACAGCCATTAATTGTGGAGAATAATCTGGTACAAATCTGGCTGACATGCGACCCGGTGCCCTGTGTTGTGGTAAGGGTGTGAGAGGATTAGGACGGGTGTAATGAAACCTGCAGGATAAGAAATCAGAAGAGAGCAGTTCACTAAAGAATATGATGACACTGAGAAGATATGACAGTGATTATAATAATCATAAGATTGTGAAACTACATACAAGTTATTTTATTTAGTTATAATTTCAGGAACATGGGTAAAGCATCTGAAGGCAGATTTTCTATTAAAATGTTCTCTTTTGAGTCAACAAGCATATCAGGTAGGCTGGCAAAAGTCACTTAAAGGGATAGTTCACCTAAAAATGAAAATTCTGTTATTAATTACTCACCCTCATGTCGTTCCAAACCCATAAGACCTTCGTTCATCTTCTTCAGAAAACTAATTAAGATATTATTGATGAAATCCGAGAGCTTTCTGACCCTGCATAGACAACAATGCAATTGACACGTTCAAGGCCCAGAAACGTTGTAAGGACATTGTTAAAATAGTCCATGTGACATCAGTAGTTCAACAGTAATGTTACGAAGCTACGAGAATCCTTTTTGTGCGCAAAGAAAACAAAAATAACGACTTTATTCAACAATTCTTCCCTTCCTTGTCCGTCTTGACGCACTTCAGAGAGTGGTTTCTAGCAAATTTGACGCCCAGGCGAAATCCCTATTGTCCCCCCCCAAAAAAAAATCTATGATATACTATAAGATATTATATATATAATTCTTTCAGACCACCAGTTGTTGTCAAATGCAAATTGTTGCATAGTAACGACATAATTGTGGATATTCACTTGCACATGGTGAGTTCCACAAATCTGAATGCATATGTAATGACTGTTAACGATAAACATTTGCACAATTGGAGTATTGTACTACATAGATAGATGCGGTAGCCCTATGTAACAATCCCTAGTAGCTAATATATTGAACATAATTTACATATAAATCACACATAAATTAATTTTATACAATTTTGATTTGGATACTATATATTATACTACTACATATTGTTTAGATATACTATCAATGACTACTTTTTTGTCTATCTGTTTTTTGTTCAATTTTTTGTGGTTGTTTCTTGAAACATTGATTTAAAGTGTCAGTTATTGCATTATTATTTCAGTCAAACCTATAAAACCCCTTTGTTACCCCAAACTACATATAAAAGCTTTATCAGTAGCATAAAAGTAACCAATGCAGCTACTTAAACATTTGCTACTCGTTAACGCGTTAACTTCCCCTTTAAATAACGTAACACTTGCCCTCTATGACGCTGCTCCCATTAAGAGCTGTTGGAAGTGAATGAATTGATTCTGCATTTCGACACCTCCGTAAGGATGCTTTTAACTCGACAAAGCGGTCTAATAAATGATGTATTGATCTCGTGAATTAGCGATTTTACTATATAAATATTTTTTAATTGGATGTTAAAGTTTATATGGGAATATTACATGACACGCTGATCTTTCAACAATGCATTGGCGCAAAAAACGCACACCTTTTGGACAGCACTTTGATCTAGTAGCATACCGGCATCGTCAGATTGACAGTACTCTAGCCCAATAATGTTGGGGGATCCAGCGGGGACGGCAGTCCTATCAGGGTGGACCGGCCACTCGTTATCACCAACATACAAAGTGCAGTACATGCGAGCATGGCGCCCCTTCAGCTGGTGCGCCATAGGCGAACGGCTAGCTCGCCATGCTCGAACGGCCTGAGAGTACCACAACACATGTGGTGGTGCTGCTGACGCAGGAGCTGCCTTCTAGAACACGCATGTGTTGCAGCTTGTTTACAAGCAGAGGAATGCGCACGCGTTATGGTGAACCACTGATGACACATGGACTATTTTAACATGTCCTTACTACCTTTCTGGGTAGTTGCGTTGCTGTCTATGCAGGGTCAGAAAGTTCTCAAATGTCAACAAAAATATCTTAATTTGTGTTCTGAAAATGAACAAAGGTCTTACGGGTTTGGAATGACATGATGAGTGAACTATCCCTTTAAGGCGATAAAAAAAAAAAAGTGTATACGGAGGTTCTAGCCCTGCATATAAAAGAACATTTCCATTTGGCAATAAAACTCATATGATACAAGTTGAACTCTTAACAAGGCATGTTGTCACATTATAAGTAATTACAATGAGATCCTGCTGTTTATTGACTGATTTGATTAGAATATATTTCTGTGCTTCATAAAATAGTTTCTGCAATCAGAACTTACATTTTTAAACGCAATATGGCTTTTCAGCAAAACTGAAACAACAATTCATAAAACAGCAAATGTTGCGTACAAAAATATGTTTGAACCCGCCACACAAAACAACTGCTGTAGGCTATAAAACAAGCATGAAACTAGACTTTTGACTCAAAACCATAGTTAGGCTATTGATACTGGCAACTAACCCGAATGGGTTAATTATAGAACACCCTTAAGAAACGAGCTGTCAAACTGGGCGCCAGTATTGCGGTCATTGACAACCATAAGTGTGTCACGACATGCATTATCATCATTACTATTATTAGCGACGTTTAACGATAATGAGTGGAATAATAAGTGAAGGAGGGGCACCGACGCCGCGGATGGGGGGGGGGGGGGGGGGGGGGGGGGGGGGGGGGGGGGGGGGGGGGGGGGGGGGGGGGGGGGGGGGGGGGGGGGGGGGGGGGGGGGGGGGGGGGGGGGGGGGGGGGGGGGGGGGGGGGGGAAGTCACGAGAACCGGATAGAGGCCAAGAGATATCAGAAAACCACACGGGCTGCACAATTACATGACGTAAAACAAACACCGTGCAAAAAATAATTGCGACATATCTCATTGTAGTTGATATATTTATTTTCTTAATGCACAAAGAGTTGTTCTTATCTACATATGCAGAGATTATGAACGGTGTGTGTGTGTGTGTGTGTGTGTGAGAGAGAGAGAGCCCTAAAACACCAGGAGCTGAACCTCACAGAGTCCCCTCCTTCAGCTGGTGCTGAGACTGACTGAGCTCACGCCGGCAGAGATCAGCCAGCCTCAGGACTCACACTCACTCTTACTCTCAACCATTCAGCCCACACAAATCATCAACACAGAGAAAGACGAGTATGTCACCCATTGGACAAACACCATTAAAAACCAACACAAATTAGAATGTTATTCGGCACTAAATCAAGAGTACACCATGGCAAACTACCTGAGCACAGTGACTGATGTGAAACTCAGGAAAGCACTGACGATGTACAGACTCAGCGAGCACAGTCAGTCTGTAGAGACGGGCCGGGTTGTGCCGAATTCGCACCCTGCCAGATCGCACCCTATCGTTGAAGTCGCTACTGATTGCCAATCCCCAACCCCACCCCTAATCACAACCCCTCCCCCACACCTACTCCTAAACCTACCAATACTAGGGGGTGCATAATCTGGCAGGGTGCAAATTTCGGCACTACACCGGCGCAGACAAACCTGGCTCTCCCGTGAGGAGAGACTCTGCTCCCACTGCAGTCTGGGAGAAATAGAGACAGAGCTGCACTTCCTCACAGAATGCCCCAAATACCAAAACATTAGAGACCACTATTACCCCAAAAATAATCAAATATTTCCCCAATTTAACATTTGTAGCCCAACCGAAAAACTTTGTTTCATTCTCTGCGAAAACTGCAAAATTCATAGCATAGGTGCCATCACCTGAGGGACAAACACAATCCAGAAACAAACAGCCAATAGACACACTCTCACAGGCCAAAGCTAAAATACCGTTACACATGTAGCCTACATAATGTTCCAATTCTCAGTACAGTAGTTGCTACAGGAAAATCGTTATTATCATCATTTATTTTTATTTGATTTATCTGTGTGTATATTGCGTTCCATAGTAGGTATATACCGACATATTAGTTATAATACATAATTTAATGTTCAGCTGTAAACATTTTCTTTGTTGTCTTAATGCTTTGGCAATACAAAATGAGTGAGAGAGAGAGAGAGTGAATGAGAGAGAAAGAGAGAGATCAAAATTAAAATATCGTCGTTTCTCAGTGGATAATAGGATTTTAGGTGTGTGTGGACTGGGGAAACAGATAAAGATCTCAGGCTTCAGCCACGTACCCACCACCCACCCGTACACTCACAAACAAACACACAGAGAGAGAGAGAAATTGTGGTGTGTCAGGCAGCCCTAATTGCTAAGGAGGCAGGTCTTAAATTAGCAAGTGGTACTGAGGTCATTATCATGCAAGCCATAGCCACCCTGAATGTTTGCATACCTGTCTCCGGCTTTCTCATAAATGAGACTTTCATTAGTCTTAATTAGAATTAGCCACAGTCAGCAGGGAATGAAGGGTCTGGTGATATGATGCATGCACAATAATAAGCATCCGGCTCATTCTCCTGTTTGTGTTTGTTTCCCTTTACGCAGGGAATAGCTTTGAGAAAAACCACCCCTACTTAACCCGCTACTTAATTGATTTGGTCAGAATTAATATTCTTCAGACATTAATTAAACAGGGAAGCTCTCATTAGAGTGTGCAGTAAAGAAGAGACCCCCTCACCATTCTACTTGTCTTTCTCTCTGTTGTACCAGACTCCAAAAACAAAACTTCAAGCTGAGAGAATCACATCCGATCTGCTCACATCTGCAGGAACCAGACTTTCATATCTTTCAGAGTATGTTCTGGGAAACAGATCTAATATGCCAGAGAATTTTTTTTATAAACATCTGTCACTTTTCTTGTTCTTTTTAGGTTGTAAGTGACATCTTTAGATCAAAAGCTCTTAGAAGAGATGTGACAATGCTCTTCTCTCAATCTGTCACTTTCTGTGAGTGGATCTGTCTGGACCAGCACCAGGCCGTGTCCAGCCCAGGGCTGTGTGTGTGTGTGTGTGTGTGTGTGATGTGTGTGTGTGTGTGTTGTGTGTGTTGATGAGGAGGGTAACAGCTATTGTACTTGTCATCTGTACATGCTCCAATCACTCAAAGGACAGAGATATGAAAAGATGAGGAAAATAAATCATCCTTCACAAAATTTGGATTGGCATCTGTCGGAATATCTATGTTACAATAAGAATAATAACATAGTATTAGAAATGCTTTGATGCAGCAATCATTTGAGGCCTGAACCCATGATTTCCAATCAAGACTGTTTTGGCTCTTTTACTTCTTGAGTACTTCAAATGCTGCAAAAATTTAACATTTTGGACACATTCAACCATGGGCCTAACTGCAAATTCAGGAATGAGAAGGGGGGATGTGATAATTTACCCATCAACCTTTGAAAAACCCATATTGGATGATCTAAATATTTTGGGGGGTTGTGACAATCTCAATAGCAACGGTGGTTGTGGAAATGTGCAAATCAGACCATATAATATCCCTGATCTCTCTCGCTCTCTCTCTCTCTATCTCTCTCTCTCTCTTTCTCTCTCCCTCCCTCTCTCTCTCTCTCCCTCTCCTCCCTCTCTCTCTCTCCTCCCTCCCTCTCTCTCTCCCTCTCCCCCCCGACCCTCTACCCTCCTCTACCCTCTCCCCTCTCTCTCTCCTCTCCTCTCCCTCCCTCGCCACTCTCCCTCTCAATTTTCAATTTCAATTTAAGAGTGCTTTATTGGCATGACAAAAATTATACATTTGTATTGCCAAAGCAATTGCAGCTGGACTGCTTAAAAATAGTACACGTGTATTAACAGAAAGAAAAAGAATATTAGTAATAATAATATATAAAAAGTATTAGGAATGTAGTGCAAAATGAATTACTAATGTATGTATATAAACTAGAAGTAAAAATAAAATAAGGGATTAGACATTTATAGAAGCAAAATATACATCTAAGTAATATAATACAGTAATTTGGCATAATATAATGTAGCTGTGCTGGAAACATCAGATCAGGGCAGGGTGAGTGTTTTCTCTTCTGTGGTGACAGGCAGACACATATTGAGCAGCAAACACACAGCAGTTCTTCTGTTCTCCTAACAGATACGACACTTTCTCCTGGTCTGAGAGAGTTTGAAATGTCTGATGGATCTGCTGTATTTTATCGTAGAACACTGTCCGTATATCTGTGTATTTGGGGCATTCTGTTAGGAAGTGCAGTTCTGTTTCCATCTGATTCAGATCACAGTGTGAACACAGTCTCAGCTCCGGTGGCAGCCATGTTTTTCTGTGTCTGCCGTCTCTATCATCAGCTTGTGTCCGCAGAGTCTGTATCTGGTCAACGTGCTTCTCAGTTTCTTATCTGACACTGTGTACAGATACTCTGCCATACTGTACTCTCTCTTTAGGGCCAGATAGCATTGCACTTTACTCTGCTGTTGTGTTTGGGTTTGCCAGTGAGTGATGTAGCTCTGTTTGATCTGTGCAGTAATCTGACTGATTCTGATGCTGTGATGCAGAGCAGCAGTAGATGTTAGTGAAGCATCAGGACTGAAGCTCTGGATCAGCTGAGGGAGGGGCTTGCTTTCTTTGCTCATCTCTTGGTATTGCAGGGCTTTATAATATGATTGGGGGTCACTGAGCTTCAGATGTTTCCAGAATTTAATTGCCTTTTTTTGTATCTTTATGATTAGAGGATATTTGCCTAATTCTGCCCTGCATGCGTTATTTGTTGTGTGCCGGTGCACGTGTAGTATATTTTTACAGAGTTCTGCATGCAGGGTCTCAATCGGATGTTTTTCCCATTTGGTGAAATCTTGATTTGGATTTGTCAGTGGACCCCACACCTCACTGCCATAGAGGGCAATGGGCTCAATTACTGATTCTAATATTTTCACTCAAATTCTAATAGGGATTTCTATAGGACATTGACGTTTTATGGCATAGAAGGCCCTGCGTGCTTTATCTCTCAGTTCATTCACAGCATGATTAAAGTTTCCCGTGGATGTGATTTTCAAACCCAGGTAGTTGTAGTGTGATGTGTGTGTTATCTGCTGAGTGCCTAATGTAAATGTGTGTTGTGTTCCCTGGGATCTGGATCTTTTCTGAAAGATCATAATTCTGGTTTTCTTCAGGTTGACTGTCAGAGCCCAGGTCTGGCAGTATTGCTGTAGCAGGTCCAGGTTCTGCTGTAAAGCGGGTTGAGTGAGGAGTGGGAGACAGCAGAAGCAGATCGTCTGCATACAGCAGGCATCTGATCTGTGAGGTGTGTAGGGTGAGGCCAGGGGCTGCAGATCGCTCCAGACTGCTCGCCAGTTCATTGATGTAAATGTTAAATAGCATTGGGCTTAAGCAGCAGCCCTGTCTCACTCCACGCTCCTGGGAAAGATACCTCGTACGTTTGGTGCCGATTTTTACGCCACATTTACTTTCAGTGTACATTGATTTGATAAGGTCATAGGTTTTACCTCCTATGCCACTTTCAATAAGTTTGTAGAATAGTCCTTGGTGCCAAATTGAGTCAAAAGCTTTTTTAAAGTCAATAAAGCATGCATATATTTTACCTTTATCTTGGTTAACATGTTTTTCAATTAGAGTATGTAATGTATAGATGTGATCAGATGTACGGTAATTTGGTAAAAATCCGATTTGGCTTCTGCTCAGTACATTGTGTGTGGTGATGAAGTCTAATAGTCGAGCGTTTATTATGCTACAGAATAACTTTCCCAGGTTGCTGCTCACACAGATGCCTCTGTAGTTGTTAGGATCAAATTTATCTCCGTTTTTAAAGATTGGCGTTATCAAGCCTTGATTCCAGATGTCAGGGAAGTAACCTACACTCAGAAGCACATTGAATAGTTTTAGAATGGCCAATTGGAATTTACTGCTTGTGTGTTTTATCATTTCGTTTAATATCCCATCAGGTCCAGATGCTTTTTGAGTTGGAGGTTTCTGATTTTTTCTTTAAGTTCTTTATCAGTTATTGGGAAATCTAATGGGTTTTGGTTATCTTTGATGGCTAATTCTAGTTTTTCCAGTTGGTTGATTGTTTGATTTTGCTTACAATTTGTGTCTGTTTGTACTTTATTAAACAACGTTTGCAAATTACTTTCCCATATTTCTCCATTTTGTATTGCCAATTCTTCATGATCAGTTTTTTCAGATTGTTCCAATTTTCCCAAAATTGGTTTGTGTTCACTGACTTCTCGATTATTGTCAGTTGTTTTTGGGTGTATTGTGCTTTTTTGGTTCTGAGCGTATGTTTGTATTGTTTTAGTGTTTCACTGTAAAGAAGGTGGATCTCTGCATTATTTGGATCTTTGTTTTTCTGATTTGACAATGTTCTCAGTTTCTTGTGAATATTTTGGCAGTCTTGATCAAACCAATTTGTCATTTTTGGGTATTTGATTTTTACCATTTTTTGTTTTCAATTTGGATTGTTTTGCGGATTTTTCAAATATGTAATTTATATCTTTGACAGCAAGATTGACACCCTCATTAGTGTGAGCATAGGTGTTATTTAGAAAGTTATCTACCAGCGCTTGTATTGTTTGGCTGCTAAGTGCTTTCTGATATTCTTCAGCGCTGTTTTCAGCCCATCTGTATGGCTTTCTGATGTTGTACAGCTTACTGGGCTTTGTGTTAATGCTGTTTTCTGTCTTTTTGAGATGCACAGTGATGTGACTGTGATCAGACAGAGGGGTTAGCTCTCTAACAGTGAATGATCTGAGAGATGAAGGATCTATGTCTGTTATCATATAATCAACTGTGCTATTCCCCAGAGGTGAGCAAAATGTGAATCTCCCTAAATTGTCTCCTCGTATCCTACCGTTGATGATATACAGACCCAGGCTTCGACAGAGCTGCAGGAGGACTTTTCCATTCTTATTTACTATAGCATCATGGTTATTTCTGTGGATATGGGAGAATGTTATTAATAGCAGTCAGTTTGTTGTTGATATATTTGCTCCCCTGTGCGTCGGTGAAGTCCGGCTGTAGTCCTCTTCTTGCGTTCAGGTCCCCGCAGATGAGCACGTTTCCCTGGGCCTGGAAGTGGCTTGTCTCTTCCTCTAATGTGTAGAACATGTCTGTAGTATGGGGACTCTGATGGCGGGATGTATATGGCACACAGGAATATATCTTTTCTGGATGGGAGCAGTTCCTTGTGGATTTTAAGCCAGGTGTAGTATTTGCCTTGCTTTACTGTGTTGATGTGGTTGTGGAATTGTGATTTGTACCAGATGATTTGTCCTCCTGAGTCTCTTCCGTGTCGGACTGTGTTGAGTTTTTGTGATGGTAGGATGATTTCTCTGTAGTTGGGTGGGCAGCGGGTGATGGTGTCTGCCCTGCTCCATGTCTCCTGTAGAATTATAATATCCACCTCTTTGATGCTCTTCTGAAATTCTGTGTTTGAACTCTTTAGTCCAAAGGCTGTTGAATTCAAGCCTTGAATATTCCACATTGATATTGATAGAGTCATTTTAAGTGTGTGTGTGTAGGTATTGCTCTTGTACATTATTTGACCAGTTTGGAGCAGATGATGTTGAGCAGGTGTCTTATATGATTGAGTTCTGCGGCTGCAGGGTTTTGTGGCTGTTGGACTGCTGCGGCGTAGCTCTGTGATGGTGCTCCAGGGGTCGAGTCCTGTCTGCTTCTTGGAGGGGGGATGTTTCTTTGTGGCTGTGAGCTGCTCTTGCTGTGTAGATTTCTGTCTCCTGTTTTACCAAAAGCTGTGCTTTTCAGCACTCTTGCGAAGAGTTGTACTCCTTTCTTGTTGAGGTGTATGTGGTCATACATATGATGGGGCCGAATGTCTTTATGGTAAGCCAGGTGAACATTTGGAATGAGTGCACAGCTTCTGGAGAGTTCTGCATTGTTTCCATGGATCACGTGAAGAGGCACATCACTCCGTGGCAGTAACGTAGACAGAGTTATTTTAGCTTCTGGGAAGCGTTCTGAGGCTCTGAGGGCCACCTCTCTGAGCACAGGTGCCACGTTACCCTTCGCTGCTCGTAAGTCGTTGGTCCCTGTGTGGATTATGATGTGCTTGTAAGTTTCTTTCAGATTTTTATCAGATAAGATCTGAAGAGCCTTGCTGGTATTTGGGCACCACATTTTCTGTGCTTTCATTTTTGGAAACAAGAGTTTATCGTTTATATATTTTCTGTTGGAGTCGATGAGAATCAGAGCTTCTGTTTCTGGAGCAGTGCTGTGGGCTTTGGTCTGTGGATCTGATGAAAAGCGAGGCTCATCATCTGCAGGTGACTGATGATTGTCAGTGGGGGTCTCTAGACAGCTCAGGTGTTTAGCGTGAGATGCTTTAGACGATGAAACGTGAAGAAGTTGTTCCTTCATATTATTTATAAGTTCATCCTTCTTTCGAAGTTCTGATTTCAACACAGACAGTTCTTCCTGCATTTCTGTTTTAATTTCTGCTATCTGTCTTCTGAAAGTTGATTTGAATTCCTTCAGCTCTTCTCTAGCTTGGTGAAGCTCCTTTGACATCTGTTCTTTGTTTCTCTGCAGGTTTTCAGTCTCTTGTTTTAAATTCATCATGTCCTTTTTAAGCTGCTCCAAGTCGCTGTTGTCTTTTAGCTGGGACATTATTAATTCTTTTAGTTCCACCATATCTATTTCCAGGAGTGAAAATTTCTCTTTCATTTTTGACATGGGAGATTGAATTTAAGGCTGTTGCAGATGTTGTCTTCTTTTGGATGTTTTTTACAGCAGAAGAGTTTGTATTTATATATTTATGATCCTGCATGAAACTTGTATTAATATGTGCCTGCTGTTTAATTTGTATAAAGGCAGCTGTAAATGCTTGGAGGGCAGGCTCCGAGCCTTGGATCATGACAGTGCCGTTGTGATATAAGTTCAGAGATAAAATTCTTGATTCCTCATATCCTTCAGCTTCTTCAAATACCAGGATCTGTCGGCCTTTACAGATGCCTCTTTTTGTGGTGAAGGTGAAGTGTTGGCAAAAAGCAGTATGCCATAAGGAGCTGCTTTCAGTGTAGAAGAGCAGGTTGGTCATTGAACTGCGGTCATAGTCAGCAAACAGTGCTTCAGGATTGTCCTTGATCTGTTTCTGCCTGTGGAGCTGTTTAGAATGCTCAGAGCTCTTCTGAGGGTACACAAAGGGGCGGGGCTTGCATGCTGCAGCGGCCATGCTGGTTTTCGAATGTAAACAAACAACTGAAAAAAACTGTCTCTTTGTTTGTTTTTGAGCGTTCCTCTGTGAACTATATACAGTATAGATATTGGTCAAAATATCCACAATATTAAAATATTTATCAAAACCAGTGCATAGACCGTAAAAACAAGACCAAAACGACCATCTTCATTGACACTGCCATATGAAAAAAACATCCAAAATATTCTTCCTGAAGTAAATATTGCTGATTGTTTCAAAAGTGCCTTCCTTACTTTCTGTGACTCTTCCTTATTCGTTAAAGATTGATGTTTGATATCCTCTGTTTCTCTGAGGTTTTAGTCCGTGGATAAATTTGTACAGGTCTTGGTCTGAAGAGAGGTCTTCTCTCTGTGACAGTTGTGTGGTCCTTTGGGTCTTCTGCTGTTTTTCTTGGTTGATTTAAACTATTCTTGTGGGTAATATAAGTTGTATGAAGTCTTTTTGTTTTAAATTGGTCAGAACTGGATGTCTGTCTTATTTTAAAACAATATTAAAAGTAAAATAATCAGGAGCTCATCTTGTTGCTGCTGCTACTCAAATGGAATCTCTCTCTCTCTCTCTCTCTCCCTCTCCCTCTCTCTCTCTCTCCCCCCCTCCCTCCATCCCCTCTTCTCTCTATCTCTCTCGCTCCCCTCCCTCCCCTCTCCCTCTTCCCTCCCTCCTTCCCTCCATCTCCTCTCTCTCTCCCTCTCTCTCTCTCCCACTCCCTCTTCTCTCTCTCTCTCTCAAATTCAGGATACTGGCTTAATTTCAAATGTATAGGAGAGAGGGAAACTTTATTACCAAGGGTCTGATTAACCCCATAATTGGCTGGTTTCAAATCTGCCAAGCCAGTCATATCCAGGGAATATGGGCATTAGCATGATTTAATTAGGTTTTATAAAGGGGATTTTGGGGTGGGCTTCTTAGGATTATATCCTGGTAGAAAGAGGTGAGTGGGGGCTGATTAGGAGGAAGGAGTGCTAACTCACTATCACTTACAGAGCACATTTCCTTACATGGTGTACTGCAAAAGGCCAAAAATCCAACAATAAGACCGCAGTGCTCCGAGCACAAAGAATCGTTTTACACAGCCGTGCTGCCACATATTCCCATGAATATTCATTGTTCAAATTCTGATTCGAATGACAATTGATAATTGATTATAAATAGTATGCATGAAAAACACCAGGAGCAGTTTAGCAAACTAATGCTGTTATTATGTTATATGTTAATATTAATGCCTCTTGTTTTGCTATTTGTCTGCAGTTTTTTTGTTGTTGATCTCTCTCTTTCCCTGCCTGATCCATTTCCATCTAAAAACTACTGCAGTCTTCATTTTCAAAAAAAGATGCATCTTCACAAACAAGCACTTGGTAATAGATCTCTCATGCATGTGATAACAGCTATTGAGCGCACATGTTAATGGACTCTATGCTTTCTTTCTTTTTCTTTTTCTTTTTACTTTATATGATTAAAGACACACAGCATGCCTTTTGGATTTTACAACATTTTCCAAAACAGTTCAGATTGATATAGAAATATGTGTATAAACATATATTAAATCACTGAAAGATCCTGCCAAACTGATGAAAATGATTGACACATTTTTATTGTGTGACAATTTAAGTACTGTTTCAAATTGTACTAATTGATATGTCCGCAATCCCACAATGCCTTAATTTTCATGTCCAGAACAACAGGACATTGTTTCCTGTGGGAAATGTCCATTATGTTTATATTAACATCCTCATTAACCTGATCTCTGTGCAAGATCACCTCCCCCATAAGGCCAATTAAAGCACGCGCGCACACACACACATACACACACACACATTCACAGGAATCAACTATGTGGCACTTGTCAAAGGGATTTAAAAGAAATTTTAAATATGATGGAGAACAAAATAATATTTATTAGCACTGACAATTTTCTTTTCACTAGAGACTTGCAATAAATTAATTATGACTGATATCATTGGTAACTGAAAACTGTGATTCTGTTATAATTGATGCTAGTAAATAGTAAAACTAATGCAAAATAAATAATATCAAGATAAATTGTTTTTATTTTATAAATAATAAATTATAACAAATTTCTAAATTATAAATAATAAAAATAATGAGGTAAAAATACAGTTCTATTCATCCTCACAGCACATACAGTACGCATGTACTACAATAATACATACAATAATAATACAATATTTTAATTAAACAGCCTATGTCTAATTATACATTATTTGTTCATTTATTCATTCATTCAATTAATGATTACCCCTTAGTCCAGAATTGTTAGGCTGTGCCTTTATAGAACATTACGAGCACAAAAGAGCATGAGCTGGAGCTGCCATAGCAACCTGCAAGTCCACACATTTAAAAGACTTATTACACCTGTTTTCTCTTGCCAGCTTTTGACTTGCTCAAAACGAGCTGGCTGAAGGGTTTTTAATCAAGCCTTTGCAAACAGCGCCGTTAAAACAAAAGTCCTCACACCACACGCATCTCTTCGTTCATGGCTCATTAAAAATGTAAACTTTCTCAGAGTTCAGAGTTCTTTTGTAACAATTCTGACCACACTGTTCATGACAATTAAATGGCTTCTGTTTCCTAAGGATGATTAATGAGTCATCCAATGATCTCTTATGAAAGAAATGAGCTATTATGAAGTGTCTGGAAAAATACCATGTGAAGAGAAGACAACAAGTGGTGTACATTAGGTTAAATAATCATCTTGGTATTATATAGTCTTATGTGGTGCAAGAAATCCTAATAGCGTACAGACTGAGTTGAGGGTCTTTTCCTAACAAACTGCAAAGGGAACAAGGTGGATATTACAAATAGGCATGTATAGGAAGTAATTAAGAGGAAAATGACAGAGAAATGAAAGGTCCAGGATGGGTCTGTCCCTCAGGTCCTTCATGAAGGACAGAGGACGATTTAATACTGAAGGACTGAGGGGTTTAAATGCCACCCAGAGGCCCGAGCAGAGATGAGCGCTGTTGTGTGTAAATATGATAAATACCATATCCTCTACACTCACAAGCAGCGGCAAACCAATATTCCCCTATAAAAACTGACTATGAAATCGAGGAAGAAGTCTAGTGCACAGAACATTTTAGAAGGAAAACGTTATGAATCAAACTTAGCATTATATTTCTTTGTAAGGTAGCAGCAATAAATATGGATTTGAAATAAATATTGGAAGTGCTCCTATAAAAAGTTAGACAGAATAAAATATATAAGTAAATATACATATAAAGCAAAAAAGAAGGATAAAATCACAAGTGAGTGGCGTAATCTGTTGGTGGGTGTTCCTTCCTGGAAAACTGTCTTGGAAACATTTCATCACGCTTTTATCATTTTTATATTTTCATCATCATGCCTTTTATTTATAGATTTGTTTGTCCCTTGTCCCAGATTTTCAATCTTAAACTATGAAAATTCATTATAAAAATAGGATGTATTACTTTTAAAACTAATCTGTGAAATAAACACATGTATTTTTTGTATTTGATTATCTGATCTATATCATTATACCATATATTAATTATATATATATTAATATATATTATATTATATATATAGATTATATATTTTTTTTTTTTTTTTTTTTGTGGAATTTTTTTTGTTTAAGAAATGAGATGTGGTTGAAATGATCCTGTGATGGAAATGTTCATAACTTAAAGAAAAAAAGAAAAAAAAAGGTGATGCATGCATATTAAATGAAATGGTGAGAGTGTGAAAAATGCGTTTCAGGAGACTTATTTTTCTAAAAGTCTGCAGTGCCAAAAGTGGCAAATACCATTAGGACCCAGCTGAGGCTACTGAAGAGATGATGCCCCCCACTGACCCAGAGCAGCAGACACTGTGTTATTAACAAAACTATGGTCAGGGCCTAAGCTTATGTTTGACGGGAACTAAGAAATGAGTGCAAGTCTTCATTTGTATACTGATCTTAAAACCAGTTAAACATATAATATGTTTTTTCATGTTCATGTTTTTCGGCACGTTTCCATTCATTATATTCATTAAAAGGAACCTTACATTTTGTTTTCAGATGCTCATACACAATATCTGTCTAGTCACTTCTCATAATTCTTTCAATGTGGTTTTAATGTAATGTAATGTAGTAAAATAAAATAATAAATGTACCCAATATATTGGGTAAATTTAGTTGATTATTATTATTGTAAGAACAAAATAATGACAGCCCAATAAACAGTTTCATGTTGGTCTAACGTTAACTTTTTCTCTTTGTCAAAGACAGAGACATGTTTAAATCCTATTGTAATTTTTGAGAGGAGATATTAGGTGATAATCCATCTTCTTCTAGCACACTGAAAACTAATTAGAGAATGTGAGAGGAATGATGCTGAGGGAATGGTGGGATTTATCTTAAGAGCGGAACATTGACCATTGAAGTACAGTTCCTAATCAACTCAGAGTCATCTGTAATCCTGGACCGGATCACTCGTCAGGTTCTCCCATCAGCCAAAATTATGAAAACTGCAAGATGGATGGTGAAAGAATGATTAACTCTTGATCTGATGATGATCAGATTGCTTTTGTGATGTGAGGTTGCATTGTCTGGGAAGAGACAGAACAGAGAAGTTACATAGAAGTGTGGATGAGTAAGGAAACGCTGAATCCAGCAGCAACAAGACCACTGAAGTGAAGTGGGCCTCTTTCCCATCTCACAGCATTATCATTTCTGGTTCTTTCTTTTAGAACATGAGAAATCACTATTCCCATTCTTCAAGCAGAATAAAATTCCCACCATTCCTTGAGCTGATTCTTTTGTCTGTCTCCCTAGTCTCTCTTGTTTTGTTTGTTTCTCTCTCATTCTGTGTGTGTGGGGAAAGTGACTATAAACAGTGGGCTCTCTGTGTTTTAGCATCTCTTTTGTCACCATTTTCCCTGACTATTTCTCTGCCTCCAGGCAGACAGATCATAATACTCTACAGTCCCTCAGACAGCAGTGGGAATATGAAATATTGTCTTGATTTCTATCCCAAATAGGAATTATTGTACACCCACAAAGGTGTAAGAATATAACCACATTGTGTGTGAGAGAGAGAGAGAGAGAGAGAGAGAGAGAGAGAGAGAATCTGTGAACTTAGGAACCTTCATAGGCAAAAGCATTGAGCAACACATTCATTTTTCTAGTACGATGGGAATTTTCCATTTACTGTTAACACCAAGACTAATATTTGGTGTGAAAATACTTACTTATGTTACATTATTTATTGATCTTAATTCATGGCTGTTAATGTGTCCATTCAGAGTCAGACAGATTTGATCATTCTAAATCGGATGGCGTGAATGAAAAATTAATTTTTTAATGCATTGGTATACAGACAAAAATAGAATTTCCATGCTAAACATTTGTATTGGTGTGACCAAGCCTTTATATGGCTTTTTATATATTTTTGACATCATGTAGATTTTTTTGTATTGAAGCTCTTTTATTTTAAGTAGCTGGGTAGTGTTGTGAAACACTATAATGTTGTATTTTTTCGACAATATTTCAGCAAAAAAAATATGTGTGTACAATATTCTGTCAGCTAAGATGATGAAAAAAAGGCGTCAGATTTGGGAATGAACAACTCGTTTTCAATGAATCGGTCATGCTGTTATTGGACTGGTTGCGTCCAAAATCGCATACTCTTTGAGTAGATACTTCTTATAAGTACTTTGCAACCATCTTAACTCAAAGTCAGTGTCATATAGGATGAGTGTGTATATGAATGTAGTATGAAAGCAATGAATGTAGTATGAATGTCTTGTCATTGTCATGTGACTTACCCTGGTCAGTGGTAGTTTCCGCTTCCGAAATGCCATGGCCTCATGGGTAGTAATCCCACGTCAGCACACTTCTGCATTGTCCAATAGTAGTCCTCCGTACTTTTTTCCACACCTGTTCTAAGATATATGATTCATACACTATCTTTTCACAGATTTATGTCTGTAGTAGGAAAATATGGATATTCGGATACAGCCTTTTTTTTGGTTGCAGTTTGATTTCGTCAGAGTGGTTCCAAAATAAATGATTCATCCACCTCACTGAATCGGGTGTGCACAAACACACACAAACACACACACACACACACACACACACACACACACACACTGGTTTATGCTGTACTCCTGTTAGAGTGTTTGACTTTGACTTGATGACAGGAAATGTTGTATTGATCTCTTCAACTAATAGGCATTACAACAAATGGAAATATAATGTTTCTGTTTTGTGGAGCATTTATAACAAAACACACCTTATATCACACATGAAAACGATCTAAAGAGGAGCTTGTAGCTTAGCTAGCTACATTTTTGAGTTTCTTGCCCAACTCTGCCTAACTCTAAACCTAACATAACGTTGCCTTCCTGCTTTCTTTGCAGTTTCATTAAAACATTATTATGTTTATTCTGCCATTTCCCTCATGCAGCGGATTTTAGATTTGACTGTTTTTGTGGAACATTTAGCCTGTTCTCTCTCTAAACTGAGAATGAGGCACCTTAGTATATCTCTGATTTCATGCCTTGCGACCTTGACTCGAGACAGTCAGGTGAATCTTATACTGGTCTTCGTTTTCCACAAAGCAGGATGGCTGCACAGAGGAGATTAATGAATTAGAAATTAAAATGCCGTCCTTTGGGAAACCCGACTTGGTCCTTGAATAAACTCTTCCCCACCCCCCACGTCAGGCCGTCCACTGTCTGTCTTCTCAGAGCAGTTATCAAGCACCTGTGCATTGTGTGACCAGTACAATCGCACTTCCTCTCCACTCAACCTCTCCCTCCTGGATGGACACAAACCACTCTGTGGTCATTTGTGGTGGAAAGCCATCCTTATTCTATTTTTGCCCAAATTTGGCCAAAAAAAAAAAAAAAAAAAAAAGAACGCCATCTCTTCAGACCATCCTGGTTGGTGATAAGAATGGATATAAACCAGAGTGCAGCGGTTCACAGCCATCACAATGGATGGCTGTCACTCAAAGCTAAAAGAGACCCCAAAGGACTACTCATCAGGAAAACCTCTTGTGACCTCCACTATCCTGGGGTCCCCCTTTCTAATTCCCTTCCCCCTGCTCTCTCTCTCTTTATATCTACGCATGTCTCTCTCTTTTTTTGTTTCTCTCTTTTTTCATGTCGTGCATTTGCAATATTTTGGAAAACGATATAACAGACAAACCCATTCTGTAAAAGCACTTTATGATAAAGGCACTATGTATGTATGTATGTATGTATGTCTGTATGTAGGTAGTTGTGTGTTGTTGTATTAGTTTCAATTTCTATTTCTTTTCTCTTTAATAATATTTTATTTTTGGTGTAATATAATAATTTATAATATAAGGATTATTAAATAAAAGAAACTAACAAATATTTAAAAAGGTTAAAATATTAGTCTTATTAATTTTTTAAAAAATTTTTTTTTCATTTTTGAATGTTAGTTTATTACTTAGACAGTTTCAAGGAATTGCATAGAGTCTTACATACTGTTTTGTCTATAATCTATCTATCTATCTATCATCTACTATCTATCTATCTATCTAGCTATCTATCTATCTATCTAATCTATCTATCTTTCTATCTATCTTGTCTGTCTAGCTATCTGTCTAATCGTCTGTCTACTTGTCTGTGCTGCATCTATCTATCTATCTATCTATCTATCTATCTATCTATCTATCGATCTAATCGCCTGTCGGTCTTCTGCTGTCTGTCTGTCCTTTCTGTCTGGTGCTTCGGTCGATCTATCTATCTATCTATCTATCTATCTATCTTCTATCTATCTATCTATCTATCTGTCTGTGTCTGTCTATCTATCTGTCTGTCTACTATCTGTCTGTCTGTCTGTCTGTCTGTCTGTCTTGTCTGTCTTGTCTGTCTGTCTGTCTATCTTATCTGTCTGTCTGTCTGTCTGTCTGTCTGGCGGTCCTGTCTGTCTGTCTGTCGGTCTGTCTGTCTGTATCTATCGTCTGTCTGTCTGTCTATTTATCTATTCACTTCATTATCTGTTCATTTATATTACTGTATGATTTGCTATTTTGCTCTTATAGTAATAACCAAAAAATAGTATTTTATTATTATTTTAATATATACTACATTAGAAAATTGATATGGAAACAGAATTTTAATTTCTTTTTTAAATGATATTTTATTGGCCCATGACAAGAATGTGAAGTTCAAGGTGGCATAGAGTCTTTTGGAACTGGTTTGGTTTTGTGACCATTGTTAATTATTGAGTTTTTGTGCAGGAAACAACGCCACCCCAAATAAATTTGTTTTTCAGAAGCTATTTCACTCAGAATTCCCCCTAAATGATGTGAGACGTCATCAGTTCCTGTGTGTTCTGTCATGGCATGTCCGTTGTGAGTCACTGTGACGCCACTGGTCTCTGGATCTTACCAGAAGATAGAATGTACAGCGGAACGGCCTCCAGTAACCCATCACACCCACCCACTGAATGCACAAAGAAAAGTGACCCCTCCTGACCCCACCCCATGTTTACCACAAGACGCAAGCTTTCTATTTGTCTCTCACCCCCTTTAAACTCAACTGAACGACTGAAAGTTTCCAGTGGAACTGGAACACTCGCAGGCTTTGTGAACTAAACACTTTGATAGCTCCTCTATTTCTCTCATTGTCTCTCTCTTTCTCTCTGTGTTTTGAATATTTTCTACAGCAGCTCTCTTCCATCCTTCACAAAGCTGTAATTGTGGAGCGATCATGGCGTGAGGGGGCTTCATGAATGTCTGCCGTAGATTCAGGCCACAGTGGGCTGCTCTCCTAGCACACAAACACTGACGGATGACTCACACTTCCGAGGCGACCTCTCGCTCTCAAATCATCATTTATTCTGTACATCGTCCGCAGATCTGTTAGAAGGAACATGTCAGCATCTGTGGATTCATTTGCACCTAAAATACAGAGCTGGGATTTACTGTACTTTTACAAAAACTGATTTTACACACTATTTTACACACCGATAGATTCATCTGAGTTATACAGTGGCCTCAAAAGTATTTGGACACTTTTAGACGCGTAAAACACAGGGACCCCAAATATTTTCAAACAAACAAAAAAAAACATACCCAGTGGGAAAAAAATTTATAAATTGCCATAAATTAGGACTTGTTATATATTTCAGCATATATGTTTATACGCTATAATACTATAATAGAAATATATCTTACATATATATAGAGATATATAATACATTAGAATTTTTATCTTTTAAATATGTTTATACTGTATAACATATTTAAAATAATAACATTTCTTTTTTATATTAATATAGATCATCTTTTTATTGACCCTACCATTGAGAGTATACTGTTATAGATAAACCTGAAAATAATTAAATATTTGTGATTAATTTCACCAACATGATTCTGACTATCTTAGAAAGAGCATGAATCCGTCATGTCAAATTCTCTAATGATATTGTGATTCATTTATTTATTTTAATTTAGTATATTATTTATCATTATTATAGTATTATTATTATTATTATACACTAACTTGGTGAGGCATTTGTTTCTCTTGCTTTTCCATAAACCTCCCATATCGTGATATTTTAGTATCATTAATAAACGATTATAATTTGTTAATATTTTTAATTATTAATTTTTATTTTTTCTGTTTTCATGTTGTGTACTGTTGTGTGTTTTTATCATTTGTAATAGTTTTAGATTTTTGTAAATGGATTTTTATTTATTAATTTTAGTTTTAGTTATTTTAGCTTTACTTTACTTCAAGACAACTAGCTGAATGAAAAAGTTATATTTTTTAAATATTTTATTGTATTTCAGTTAAGTTTCAAGTAATGACAATATAGTTTTGGTTTTAGTTTTGGTTTTAGATCACTATAACAATGGGCATTTTATTTTCATATCTATTCAGAGTATCTATTGTTTTTGACATTTAATGCCTACCATAAGTAATAAACATTTTTTGCTCGATAAAGGTGTGCTGTGTTGGTTTGATGTTTTGTTATACTGTATAATTCAATAAAATGTACACATTTCAGTGTGGCTTCAGTGTTCAAATATTTGATTGTAAGAGAGAATATGTTGTAATACTTCATACTTCAAAAGTTGCAACCCATGAGAGACGTGTTTCCTTTTTATCTGACACAAAACTAGCAGACAAGCACGAACAAGGTCCTTGCTCCATAAACATGCCACAAACAGGCAAAGAGGGACAGAGGAAGTCAGAAAGAGCTGCGTAAAAGCCCCGGGGCCAATCGTGGCATTTCAGCCCACCGTGATGCAACCTGCTTTCTGGGGAGACAGAAAGAGTGAGAGCGACAAAACCAGAAAGAAAGAGGAAACAGCAGAAAAGAGATGGAGAAAGGGAGAATGAAAAGCCGCACCGCTCTGTCAGGAAAGGTCAATTAGGAGCCTAAACCACGGAGGACGTGTGTTGCCCAGGAAGTGCCTTCCGACCCCCAGCCCAGGAATGGTGCACCACAACAGTCAGAAACCTCCCGTTGCCATGGCAGCATGACATTTGTCACCATTCAAATGAGGCCCGGACCTGACTTAAACAAGCCAGGCCAAAAGCCCTGTCAAGTAAACCTCCAGCAGAATTATGAAAACATTAAAGTAACCAGTGGTACATTATGATCAGTCAGCAGCAGGTAATGTGGCTGGGGGAATGGAAGTGATATTCATAAACTGCCTTCAAATATAAAGCAATTAGTGAGATTTGTAATGTAAAGTTCAGGCATTTATAGAGCTAACAGAGGAAACAACACCAAACCCTCACAGACTCCCAATGAGCCATTAGAGAGGGGCCAGAAACACAGAGACATAAATAAAAGAGTCCATTGGGTCATAAACACCCAAATTAAACTAATTACTGCAGTAAATATCTCATTACATTGATTATACATGCATTAGATGCCACATAAATTTGTTGGTCTTCCTTCTTCGTGTTAATTGAGCTGGTCAGAGTTTGATTTTATTATCCAAGTTTTCATTTTATTCTGGTTGTATATTAGATTGGTTTATAAAGGGCTGTCAATATCATTTGTTTTAAATAATCCATGCCTGTTTATTTTCTTCAGTTGATGAATGTGAATATGCATAACAGGACACATAACAGTCAGGATTTTGCTTAGACAAGTACATGTGATCACGAATAATGTTCAAAATTCAAATGAAGACGTTGTTACCCATTAACAGAAATGTAGTTTGTGAAAGTTCACAGAGACAGCTCATGCAAACCGCTTTCCTCACCTTTTACATCAAGACAAAACAATGTTGCCATCTAGTGGTGAGGAAATTATTAAAAAACATTCAAATGTTTTGTCTCAACTTGCTTATAAAAGTAAAGATGTGTACAGTCAGTTTTAAACCAATTATTGCACAGATTTTATTCTTCCTCAACAAATGAAAAAAAAAATTGTGCAGTCAGAGAAAAAGAAGCCTTAACAACTTGAATGCAGTTTCTAGTATGGCAGATATCAATATTATGTCATTATAGAAAACAATGAAAACTACTAATTGTCCAAAGATATAATTACAGTATAGATATATGCATATATTTCAAATCTGAATATGGAAATTATAAACTGCTGACTATTATGTCTATTGTTGTATTTTAAAACTTGTGAGCATATTTTACAAAGCCATTAAACCATAATCATAATCAGTAGCTTTACATTAGAATGACATTTTTAAACAGGAATACAATAATGCCTTTCATACTGTATCCTTACTGTAACTGTAAGTTCTTACAGTAATTCATTAATGGAGATTTGACAACTACATACACAGCAGAGATCAGGCCTGCATTAGTCAGACAGACTGCGTGTTATTTGAAGGAGCATTCATGAATGAAAAATCTCATTTCTAGTCAAACAAATTTTGTTTTTTCGGCTCCCTGCCACATGACGAGTTACTTAAAATCAATCAGAGATGAGGCTGCTTTCTTAATGCTTTAAAGATTTCTACAAAACGTGATTTCTCCCTGTTGAAAAAAACAGCATATGCTGGTTAGGTATGTTTTGACGCTGGGATGCTGGTTCAAGCTGGTCCTTTGCTGGTTTATGCTGGTCCTTTGCTGGTTTAAGACGTGGCCCTGTGCTTTTAAACTGGCCCTTGTGCTGTTGATGACTGTCCTTGCTGGTTTAGCTGGGTGCCTTTGCTGGTTTAAGCTGGTCCTTTGCTGGTTTATGCTGGTCCTTTGCTGGTTTATGCTGGTCCTTTGCTGGTTTAAACTGGCCCTTTGCTGGTTTAACTGGTCCTTTGCTGGTTTATGCTGGTCCTTTGCTGGTTTAAGCTGGTCCTTTGCTGGTTTAAACTGGTCCTTTGCTGGTTTAAGCTGGTCCTTTGCTGGTTTATGCAGGTCCTTTTGCTGGTTTATGCTGGTCATGTGCTGGCAAAGGACCAGCATAAACCAGCAAAGGACCAGCTTAAACCAGCATCCCAGAATCAAAACATACCTAACCAGCATATGCTGGTTTTTTCAACAACTACTGATTTCTACAAAAATATGATATAGGCCGAAATTAAGCTGTAACAAAAAACTGCTTGTGCGATTGTGTGTTAAGCCTTTTAACTATGAAGACGTTTAACAATCACATACTTTTGAAGGAACCACATGAAAACATACATGATGACTCCACTCAGTTCTTACGTACAGTATGTGTCTCTGATGACATTCATCACTGTTATACATCCAGCATGGACTCAAACTCATCTATTCTCTGCTTTGTGTTTCCTCTCTTAATCTTCCTGTAGCTGACAGTGTTGTACTTGCAAATAGGGAGGTTGTTTTCGTCCTTCTCAAATTGCCAGATTGACATCTCGACCGAAGCCTGGAAACCATCAGCCGATTCATCCTCTTCTTCCTTCGTATTTTCCTCTTCATTCTGATCTCCATTGTTCACACTTATTTCTTCTTCATTCTTTTCTGCATTGTTCTCACTTATTTCTTGATCATTTTTATCTGAATTATTCTCACTTATATTAGCCCGGCTCTTCAGGTGTGGTCGTCTCTTGAGGTGCTTCTTCTGTTTGACCATTCATTTGCTCTTTCTCAGTTTCCAATGTGCCCTTGTCGTTCTGCTCCATTGATGTCACTTCCTGTCCTGTGATTGCAGCAGTAGTTGTAAATGTATAAAGGAAAAGAGACACAATTCCTCAGTTTGAATTCCAGTCCATTTACCCCAAAATCAACAGATGTTCGAACCAAACTGACAAGAAACGCAGATGTAACATGCCTGCAGTGATTGGTTTCTATATTAAAATGATAATAAACAAATAAATAGGTGTTTCTGTGCTGTAGTTTCACCAGTTTACCTGACATGGTATTCAGATGACAGTCAATGTCTATGCCTTCGATCAACACAATGGTTTGTCATGTCCAAATTAGGAAAGGGCTTTTGGTAAATCCTCAACAGGATAGGATGAGACTTGTCAAAAGATGCAAAGTTGTTTTGAGGAATTTTAATTTGATTGGACTAAACAAAGCCAACTGCTGGAATGTGAACAGCAAGTACACAATTCTTCCTGTGTGTTTCAACAAGGCCTTACATAACATGCAAGAAATTACAAATGTGCCATTCGGTTGCAGAAAAGCGAGAATATCTGTCCAAGTAACCATGTCTAGACATCTTTCAAATTACATTTTGAAAGTATCATTGCTGTTCTCTTCATGGTTGTGAAATTTTTCTTACCAAAATTAGTTTTTCCTCAACATAAAACAACTTATGCACTTTGAAAAGTAAACCAAACCACCTGAATGTGAGAAGTTAACATATACCTTCATCAAAACCAATGACCAGTCTATGGAGGAGATTTGCATTGTTAGTACAAATGCAGAAACCAACCACCACTTTGACGCAAACTCTACAACCGCATTGTACTCGCTCAATAATGTATCTTACCTTGTTCGTGTTGGCTCTGTGGCACTATGTTAGTAGGTCTGACTCCGGTTCCTGTGAGAGCAGACCTTGAAGGTGGTGAGCAGTCTGTGCATGGCTGTGTCTGTGTCCCTCCCTCCCATTGTTTGGAGAACAGTGTTGTTTGGCTTCTAATTCTTGGAGGGAGCATGGGATTGTGGGATTAATGGGTTCAATGGTAGAGACAGGACATTCAGTTCAAAAACTGGCTCTCTCTATTTTGAGCTTCTTTCCGAGGATATTCAAATATTTCGAAACAAAATATTTCATGTCCCGGTGTTCTTCTACTGCAACGTTTTGTTTTCCTAGACTTACACAAGGATAACAGGCTTTCTGTCGTATGGATATTATATTTTCACAGTCCAACATCTTTTGGAGGTGTCAAATAGTCAGCCTCCTGTTTGTGGGAAGCGTGTGTCTATTCTGCTTTTTATTTTTTATTTTTCCACTGTTCCCTCGTGAAAAAGAAGTGTGCTTACAGGTAATTGTACTGAATGTGCTCTTGTAGTGTACTTTAAATCTTAAAAATATGTTTTATAAAACAGATAATATAATGTTATTGAAATAAAAGGCCATATAAATGTACTTAAAGAGAGAACATTTTCATGTTTCTCAGCACAGTTAAGTGCCCTTTAAAAAAGTGCACATTGTAATAAAGCAAAAATGATCTTAACTTACTTTAATGTCTTGACTAACAAGACACTACACCACATGTAAAGTACTCAATTATAATTATAACTGTACACTGTAAAAAAAAATCTGTGACATTTACGGTAAAATACCGGCAGCTGTGGTTGCCAGAACTTCACCGTAAAAAGTATAATAGCAACATTTCAGGTTTTACAGACTTCACAATAAAATACCGTGTTTCATTAACTGATTTAATGTTAATAAACCATCATATTGAAGTGTTAATATCTGTTTTGAACCATTGTAATGCACCGATAACCACCAAACACAGGTGGTTATGAGAAAGTCACACGATGAACCAAAGCCATCACAAGCAGCTTTCACGAGCTAAGGAGGGCAATACTTATATATAGAAGTTGCACACAGTTTCATTCACACAAACACTAAACCCCATCATGGTGACACATATGATACTGAAATAATGCAATAAACATTAATTTAACAACATTAGATGTAAGATTAAACCCTAATGTACACAACTGATAAGAAAAAACATGTTATTTCAACAAAAACAACAATATGAAGGCATAAAAACATGCAGGTAATCTGGAGTGTCAAGTTGACGGTTTTCTTGTAATTATAAATTGACTTTTTCTTTTTCACTTTCAAAAAACTTCTTTTTAACAGTATTTTGCCTGAGGACATACATTAAATGTAATTACATTTATTCACAGAATATAGTATGGAAACTTACTGTTAACCAGTTAACGGGTTTTTACTGTAGCATTTTTACAGTCTTTTACTGTTAAAATCACAATCATTTTTTACAGTGTAGAGTGTTATTTGATATTACATTTAAAGTAACACATTTTCATTAATTACAAATATTTTAATACATGACATGCACGATTCAATAGCAATGGCAAATGTATTTATTTTATGTTACTATGAATGCTTGTTGGTGCATTCAGCAGTACACTTTAACCATATTTCAAAGACAAAAACGTAATTATGAAATGACATATAACATATATAAGTCCTACTTAAGTGTGTCAAAAAGAGGCACAGTAAAGTATTGTTAAGTATACTGCATTTAGTATAAATTTAAACTCTCTGTGTTTGAACAAACACAATAACTAGATGCTCAAATCTTACATATAAATGATAAGCAAGTCTTCATTGTGATTGGATAAACATTCCCTGGGTTATCTAAGAAATTACAACACTTACTTCAACACTTACTGTAAAGATATTCTACAAAGTCTTTTAAGAAGATAAAATTAGGTGTCAGAGAGGTCGAACACAGAATGAGGCATCAATTATACTGTCAATCAAGTCTTATAAAAGTGGTGAGAATGCTAGGGTTTGTCTCTGAGATGGGATGTATACAGTCAATGACGTGTCATTTCCTGCCATGCTTAAGATCTATGTGGTGAATGAGAAATGCATCTGGTGTTTTACCACTGACTGAGATGATATCTGGGAAACTTACATGTTCAGCAGAAGTAAACAGCAGACGAATCAACTTATGCAAACCACCTTCAGCAAGATTAAGTGTACTGTGAGAAAAAGCCCAAGTAGAACCAGCGTGTGCTACAGAGCAGCAAAACATCAGTTTGTTATAAAGGTTTATTAAAGAAGCATGATATAAATATGAAAATGAATAAATATTAGTGCACTTTGTATATAAATATACACATTTAGACAAAATATATATTAGATCAAATGAAATAAACTGATTGCTTAATAGTGCAAAATAGACAAATACAGTACAGATAATACTAAATGCAGTATGATTAAAATATATAGTTAAATAATTCCATCTTATACTGTACATCAATATTTAGCTTTTCATTCACCAATTCAAACCATGATGTAACACTGAATTTAGAAATACAGAAAATATAGGATCCTGTCTCAACAGGGTCTCTTATGGGGTCTCCTTGACCATATGGCCAGGATTGCTTTCTTGGACTAACTTTAAAATGATTCAGGAGCACAGGGTACCCAATCTACTTTATCACAGAGCTTAGTTTCAACCCTATTCTAATGCACTAGCTTGTCATTTTCAAGAGAACCCCACAGCCTTGATTAGGTGTGTTGTCTGTCTACACTGTCATCAAAGGTTAGCAGAGGATCCTGTAGGAAGGGTACAAGGCTTCAGGATGTTTTCAATGGCACCTGAAAACAGAGGAACAGATTGGTTTAATTTACTTGCACTAAAGTGTTTGTGCAGATAACTTAACAGTAGATAACTGAAATGAATAACAATGGTTTAATTGAAAATATTTATTTATCACAAATTATTATTCATTATAAAGTGTTATGCTATGTAATACTTTTAACATATGTAATTCCTGTAAGATCTCTTAAAAGTTTCTGTTGATGCATACTGTTAAAAAATAAAAGGTTATTTATTGTCATATGGTTCCATGAAGGACCTTTAACAGCCATGGAACCTTTCCATTGCACAAAAGGTTCTTTATAGTGGCAAAAGATCCTTTAGATTATTGAAATGTTCTTCACACTAAAGAATGGGGAACCAAAAATGGTTCTTTTAAGGCATCACCGAGTATACATTTTACTTGAAACCAGTTAAATTTGTTGTTACTCTATTGAGACACATTTTATATGACCCGACAAAACATTTTTTACAGTGTAGACGCGCTGAAGTTTCACATCAGAACAGTATCAAGAATTGTCAGCAAAGTATATTCCTGTAAAAGCAGAATTTCTCCATATAAGCACACACACTCCCCACATGACGCCCACACACACACACACACACAGATGCTTTTGTTGGCATCCTGAGGGCAAAGTGCGGCTTTATGGGGAAATGATGCATTTCTGTTGTGGGTAGTTTATACCCACATCTCTCTGTCTTACTCTCACACATGAACACACACCTCCTGTCAGATGCACTTCCTCTGCGATGAGTGTCTGAAGCTCTTCGCATTTCTCTGTAAACTGTTGCTGTAGTGTGGTGTAAATGTGAGGGGGAAACACAGAGAAAGAAAAAAAACCTGTTAAGCATGAGGAAACCTGTTTTGTTCATGATTCGCACAGTTACCCCAATACAATAACATTACCGTAAATAACTACTGATGCACAAGTTACGCAAGACAGAATCAGGACAAGAATGATTATAGCGTTATAAAATTATTAGGGTATAAAACGGGACTGATGTTAATAAGAAATGTTCAATATTTTGAAGTAAATCACCTGCAGGAGATCAAGCTTTCTAAGCAATTGCCTCTGCTTTTCTGTAGCACCTCTGATAATCTCCAACCTACAGTCAACACAAGAGAAAAATAGGGTTAGTCAGGGTTTTGACTGATTCACAGAGCTTAATAACAATAAAACTACTACTTTGCTAAGACAATATTAGTATAGGCTATTTGTATATATTAGTATAGTGTAATATTGTATAAATATGCAGTACAATAAAAAGTGTAAATTAAATATAATAAAACGTGTTCTGTAAATATATATTTTTTAAACCATCAATAAACATGTGACATATTATTCTTGTTTAAAAAATTATTTAAAAATACTTAATAAAACCATATTTATTAATAATCACAATAATAATTTAAATATATGTGTGGTTAAACAGCATAGTGTAAAATAATTCTGTGAAACAATGTAGCATTTTAAAAATGCTTTCCCTTGTACATTAATGTACTAATAACATTAACTGTACATTAATGTTTATAAAAGGTTTAACAAATCAAAAATGTAACTGTGTTTGCTCTTACATTAAGATGGAGGATTTTTGAACCAGATCCTTGATCTGCTGATGACTGAATCCAGCAATGTACACATTGTTGACTGTTATAATAACATCACCTGAGGTGAGAGACAAAGAGATTTTAGTAATGAGAAAGTATGAATGACACTGGTGCTTGACAGAAGTAAGCAGGTGTCTTGATAACTCACCTGCCATTAACCCACTACTCTCTGCAAGACTGTTCTCCTTCACCCAACACACACATGAGCCCAAATCCTGCTCAGCACTGATGCTTCTCTCAACACTGCTTGTCTGTGGACAGGGAGTAAAGATCCAATCAATTCATCATCCAAAATTCAATTATCCCCTGACAGATAATAAGCCCTTAGGCAGGTGCGTAATGCTTGAATGAATGGAGAGAAAAGAATAACAAGAGTATGAGAAGAGAGAGAGGGTGGGCGGGTAATGAGGTTACCTGGATGTCAAACCCAAAAGTTTCATTTTCTTCTCTTCTTAAAACGACACATTTCCTGTTAACCAAGAAGGAGACACGAGCAAGAAAGAGTCAGACCAACTCTGAGTTGCATATGTGGGTTGACAAACTTGAAATGCAAATCAGTAACTTTTTTTTTACCTTTTATACTGCTCTGTTGTCTTGTCTTGGGATTGCACAACCTAAAAAAAAGAACATTCCACTTTGTTAATTATTAAAATAAGTCACTAGGTTAGTATGTTATTTATATAGCTTACTAAATTTTAGATATCAAATAGGCCTACCAGAGAAATATCAAATCTTATCCAACATCAAACATAATAAAGAAAAGTCAAAAATAAAGTAAATAAGAAATAACGTTTTAAAATGAATAGTCGCTTACATTTCTTTTATGACTTTTTCCATCTTTGTTCCTGATTGTTTTATAATCAATAGTGTTCTTCTGTGTTTTGTGTCCAGTGTTCAACAGGTTGCTTGTCGCACAGCTGCTTTTCCCCAGCAGTTTTCTTATGTATTGAACAGATGCTGTCATCTTCAGAGTGTGTGCTGACATCTCTGCTGCTGAGAACGTGGCTCCTCCGGCTTTTATGCGTGCCTCTGAGCGGATGTCACGACACGTGACCACAGTAAAGTCCCCGGGGCTTCACTACAAACTTTTGATTTGACTGTAAGTCTGTCAGTGCACATTTATGGAGAACCATGTTTAAACTCACCTCTAAAACAACAACAAAACGTAGACCTTGATTACTATTGATCGCCGATTTTAAATAAATTAATTAGTCCTATAGCAGGGGTGTCAAACTCAATTCCTGGAGGGCCGGAACCCTGCAGAGTTTTGTTCCAACCCTGCTCCAACACACATACCTTGTAGTTTTCAAATAAGCCTGAAGGACTTGATTACTTGGCTCAGGAGTGTTTAATTAGGGTTGAATCTAAACTAGGCAGAGCCCTGGGCCTCCAGGAATTGCGTTTGACACCCCTGTTCTATAGGCTATGATAAAAGTAATTATTTGATTCCAATAGTATTATTCGCACATATTTTGCGTTCACTTTGTTGTCAATGTATTTTTCAATGTATTTGTTTTATTATTTAATTAATATTTTTACAAGCAGAAAATGCCTCCTAGCTGTATTTATATATAGCCTAGTCTAGCCTAAAAAAAGAGAGTTGATAAAGATGTTGATAGCTTAATTTAGCTTAAATCATTAATTCATGAAATCGGCTTTAAACGGTCTAAATAAGATTTAAACATAGGCGAAATAAATAAATAGGCCTAAACGTCTTCAGACAATGCACCTTCCATACAGTAAAATAGTAGCCTAATAAATAATTTATTAAGCTGAACAACAGATTTAAATGTAAAAATAGATTTAAACAAAAATATCTTAAATTAGGCTTATTCAAGACCACAGCTTAAAACTTCATTCAAAATAAATCAATAAATCAACAACAACAAAAATAAATAAACAAAAAGGCTTATAAAAGGATTTATTTGTGTATAATAAAGTTGGGGGGAGGGGTTATTTTAGCGTAACCTCTGGTTCTCAATATGTATGGAGGACGAAACCAGCAAAAACAATAAATAAATAAATACACAAATAAATAAATATGCAAATAAATAAATAACTGTCTGTATAAATACACAAATTCTTGTTTAAATACATATAGAAATAATTAAACATGTGATTGAAGTAGGCAAATAAATCAAATAAATTGGTGGACAAATGGAAAATGTTTAAGGAAATGCTAAACTCATCCTATTTATTAACAATAAGGTTAATAAATGCTTTTTTAGAAGTATTGGTTATTGAACCGATCGTGCTGTAGGCCTATTTTCTGTTAGCAATTTGACATGTAGGTTTCATATGCTACACTTTGCCCACCCTGTTTTATGTAGGCCAACCCCCTGAAACATTTGTGGCCTCGCCCCTGTGTGGAGGAGGTGTGTGTATCCCCGCTTCTTGAAATTTACTTCCTATCCAGTAGGTGGCAGGAAAGGCGTCTCCCGGCTCAGTGCGCAGTTCACTCTGAGGAAGAAGAAGAATCTAGGCGTCCCCCCTTCTGTGCGTTGATTAACACGACGTAAGCTTTGTCTTTTCCCACATCCTTTTGTAGCCTCAGGTATATCAATAACGACGTAATTTAATTCTTTTAACTCTGCTCCCAATTTGGTTTTGATCTGTAATGTCTGTGATTTCTGTTTTTTAAAATCTGCGCTGATAATTGTCGTGTCTTGTACAGATGATGCTTGTGGTCCTGATGCTGCTTTTGTTTCTAGGCGACCGGGTTGGCTCGCGAGCTAAATGATAAACAAGAAACATCTTGAGAGGAACAGCTAAAATAACCTCAGTGTTTTCAAACATAATCAGTCATAGCCGCATGTATTCGCTTAGCTAAGTTAGCTGTCGAGCTGATTCGCGGGTTAACTGGATCATTTAAGCACGCATTAAAGGGTAATAGTTCGGCTGACCTTCTATTTGGTGTAAATGCTAAGCACTTAACTTTCTCTTTCTGCAATTTCAGAGCTATCAAACCACCACTGACCACCAAGACACCCAGTCATGGCTGCCGAACCTAATTATCGCCGGACAAAACCGGGTAACGGCCCTTCTGAGGAAAAAGCATTATGCTGTTATCTTTTTTTACACATCACTTTATGCCTACATTGCTGTCACTTAATGCATGAATGGTGTTTTCCCAAAACATTTCTGATTAAGGCAAGTAATAGTACACATATTATAATTTCTTTGTAGGTGTTAGGACAGCTAACCTTGCTAGTTCAAATGGAGTTGGGCCCTCATCACAGATTCCTGGATTATCTGCATCTGCCGCCGACATCACTCCTGAAGAAAAATCTAAAGGAAGACGTGTAGGAATTCAGGCCTCTGACTCGGATTATGTTAAACTTGCAAAACAAGGAGGACAGAAGGGTAATTGTGTCACACTTGTATAAAATGTGTTATTTTCATATTTATCTTTTCATATTTCATATTTCAACTTTGCCAAGATTGACAATTTGTTATAAGTGAAGTATATATTTACAGAATGACCAACTGCTATTGCAAACATGTTCAGGATCGAAAAACAAAATGATTGTGACAAATGATCTTAAAATCTCATCTAATCTGTGCACGGTATTTTGTGACTTATATGTTTGATCAAATGGCCAATAGTTAGGACATTTTTACACAAAACTGGATTACAAAAAGTGCAATCAGTTTATAGATGATGCTTGGGATCGTGGTGCTGCTTTTGTTACTAAGTGGCCAAGTTTACTCGCAAGCTAACTGATAAACAAGAAAAATCCTTAAAGATATAGTTTCTACTTTTGAAACACACCCATAATTATATCCTGCTTATCTTTCAATTCTGCCATAGGTTTGCTGAGGCATGATGGAGACCCTATGGAAACAAAACCTAACAGTTCCTACAAACCCGCTAGTTGGTTCGCCGACACACCTGATGATCAAGAGAGGTGAGAATTTGTCAGCCCATACGGTGTTGTTTTGTACAGAAATAATAAATGAAGCCAAAGGCCTTGAAAATACATCATTTTGATAAAAAAAGGATCCTAGATAGATTAGAAGAGATCTCAATTCATTACAAATTGTTTGGCAATAAGGCACTATGAATGTGTCAATTAGTTCTGGTATTTAAAGGAACTGTTCTCCCCAAAATGAAAATGTACTCCCCCCTCAGGCCATCCAAGTTGTAGATGAGTTTGTTTCTTCATCGGAACAGATTTGCAGAAATGTAGCATTACATCACTTGTTCAGCAATGGATCCTCTGCAGTGAATGGGTGCCGTCAGAATGAGAGTTCAAACAGCTGATAAAATCATCACAGTTATCCACACAACACCAGTCCATCAATTAACATCTTGTGAAGCAAAAAGCTGCGTGTTTGTAATAAATAAATGAATCATTCAGATGTTTTCAATTTCAAACAGAGTCCTCTGTCGATTATTGTTGCTTTATCCAGTAAAAAAGTATGAAATATGATCAGATAATGCTCCATTTACAAGCAAAAACAGGACAACAGGGTATGGAATTTTTCCTTAGAGAAAGCGTTAAGGATTATAGACTGTTTTTTTAGGGGGGGCTAGAAGCAGTGGTTTAAAGTTAAAACTTCCTAATGATGGATTTGTAACGTATTACAAACACACAGCTGTTCTCTTAACAAGACATTAAAGGATTCGTTCACTTCCAGAATAAACATTTCCTGATTCATTTACTCACCCCCCATGTCACTGACAAAATGTTATGTCTTTCTTTCTTCCGCCACAAAGAAATAGGTTTTTGAGGAAAACATTCCAGGATTTTTCTCCATATAGTGCGATTCCATGGTGGCCAACGGGTTGAAGGTCCAAATTGCAGTTTCAATGTAGCCAAGGAATAAGGGTCTTATATAGTGAAACGCCCTGTCATTTTCTTAAAAAAGATAACAACATTTTATCATGATTTACCAGCAAGGTGCTCATGGTTGCCACAGCTCGACTTCAAGCCTTACCCTAGATAAAAAATCAGTTGGAAAGGTCCGGTGGACGGGTTAGCTAGGGGCGTAGACCAGTGTCTTACAAAAGCGAACGTGCAAAGAAGTCAAACACCCTTAACAAAAAAAAGGTAAACAACGATGTCGGACGATTTTGAAGTTGGAGGAGAAAATGAGATGGAGGTTCTCATCCTACCCTCCTTTTGAACCAGAGTACGAAGACGAAGAGCTACCTCGAGTGACTCTTTCCAACGTGATTATGTCATGCGTGAATTTTGCGAACGGCATTGCGGAGTGTGCAAGACAAGCATTTGTGGTCATGTAATAATTTATTAGAAAATGATCCGATCGTTTCACTAAATAAAGACCTTATCCTGGCTGGATCGTGTAGGAGACCTGAAGCGCATTGAAACTGCAATTTGGACCTTCAACCAATTGGACCCCATTGAAGTTCATTATATGGAGAAAAACCCTGGAATGTTTTCCACAAAAACCTTAATTTCTTTGCGACTGAAGACAGAAAGACATGAACATCTTGCATGACATGGGGGTGAGTAAATTACTGAGAAATTGTTATTCTGGAAGTGAACTAATCCTTTAATTGGTGAACTGTAGTCTTGTGGATTATTGTGTTTTGATCAGCTGTTTGAACTCTCATTCTGAAGGCACCCATTCACTTCAAGGATCCATTGGTGAGCAAGAGATGTAATGCTAAATTTCTCCAAATCTCTGAAGAAACAAACTCATCTAACTCCTTACTCTGAATGGTCCAGGATATAGTAGTTTTTTTTTTCATATTCCTGTCAGGCTTTCTAAATCTAGCATGACATATTCAAGCAGTTAAACATTAATCTGGTCCATATAGAGTGACATGGAGGACCTAAATTCTTCTCTCAGAAAAATCTTAGTGTTGTTTTGAGACAAAAGGGTCTACCCCCATCCATCCAGTGTGGTGGTGTGCAATGGGTTCAATCATGTGATCTTATGCTTACAGCGGAAGTAATGCATCTACACCTGATGGAATCAGCCAGTCTAAAGGGGTCTTACAACACCTGGAGCACCCATTTGGAACTGATAACTGTTCAGCCTGGGATTCTGGTAAAAAGGTGGAAGATAGCAAAGAGGGACAAGTTATCACGTACTTAAACCTCCCATACTTCCTCCTGCCGCCATATTACAAACAATCATTTAGTTGCCATCTTTCCTTTTTTGCCATGCACCTGCAAAACCATATTAGTGAAGAAATCTTCTTCACTTGAATCATTTGAGAAAAAACATGCATTGAGCTGCATGCTGTCGTTTTTGTTTTCCATTGTTGCGATTCTGCTTTTTATTTTCTTGACTGGTTGACATGAAGACTTTGGATAAAGATATGGTCAGACCACGTTCTCTCATAGGACAATATGACTTTGGCAAGATATTTTCTGTGTTTTCATGGTGACTTTTTAGGTGTACACATTTGATAAAATTGTTTGCTATGTGGCTATTTATGTCACACCGCATGGTGGGCTCTGTGTTTCCCGCTCCTACTAATAAGTTGTCATATTTACTGATTTGATTTCATCTTTATGTTCAGGTTTGTTTGTCATTATCTCCCCTACTTAAGTTCAGTTCTTTTTGTGTTTAATTGTCAGGTCTCGTCTCTGTATAGCTGTTACTGGATTGTCTTTACCTCTGTTGGAATGACCCTGTTTGGATTTGGATATTAAAGATTGTTTATTGATCATCTTCGTCTTCGTGCGTGTACGCACAGCTTAGTTTGACAATTTAGTTGTACCGACAAAATACTCTAAAATTACGAATTTAAAAACATTTGCTGTAGTCAAGTTAGGGTTGCATACTATGAAAGCATAGTACCTTAATGTACTAAGGTTACTGAACAAAGACTTTCAAATGTAAAAACCAGTTTGACATATTTTAACTATAAAGAACTGGTTCTTTTAGAACGCTGACTCAATTGACTGTTGCTATGGCTCTGTGCACTGTAACATTAGATCAGTGGTTCTCACTTCATGCCCGATCACGTTCATCTTATAAACAGGAAACTGAATCATCTTATTGCATTATTAGTCATTTATTATTCTGCCTTCATGCTTCTCATCTTTCTTTTTATTAATGATGTTTTGTCCCTATGCGTTTGTGAATTTCCTTTTTTTTTTTTTTTTTGCTGAATGGAATTATTGATTGTGAATTTTGAATGAATCACATGTAAAGAAGGTTTCATTAGTAGCACTTTATACCATTATATTAAACCGTGAATAATTTAGTTTATTCCTAAAATTATAAACATCTAATTTCCTTACACAGGATGCCAGCCATGCCACATCAGAGATGCAAAAACTCTCCCTAAACCAAAACGAGAATGCAGAAGCCAGCAAGTTCAAAAAAATGTATGTTTCTTTTTACATTTTTAGCCTCTACATTATTTCCAGATTCACAAGAAAAACAATTATTAAACTCTTGGACTGTTTTCAGTCTATATAAGCATTTGATAATTGTCTCTACAGTTCCCATGATAAGAAGGCGACAGCTCCAGTGAACATGTCCAAACTTTTAAGTTTTGGTTATGCTGACGAAGAGAATAAATCTCTCAATGATGATGATGCTTCAAGTGAGACTTCCTGTTTTTTATTATAACATCATGAGTGGTTGCAGTACGAGGCAGCTGCAGTGTTGCTTGGTATGAAATTCTTAAAGCATGTCAAATTATTTCTATAATTGTAAAACTAACTTGTTTGCGTTTGATATTTTAGGCATTACCTCTGAGCAGACCAGCCCCATTGCACCAGAGGATGAACTGGAATAAAGATGATGTCGCCCAAAACCCTTCTTCATGAATTGTTGTTCTCTCGTATCCACTAGCTCCTCTGCATCAATCACCCACTCTCTGCTTTATGCAAAAACATTTTTTAGTTATCTGTTTTGCATCTTTATCTAATTTACTTGTTTGTGTTATGCTCACATATCTATGGTGCTTGTGATCAGGATATCTATACCCTTGAAGAAAGGGATATTTGTAAAGTCTAAATGAAAACCAGCTGTTTCTCACCTCACATTGTCAATGGATATGACAAAATATGTAAGCTGCAAACTCTTATTACAAACTCCATGGCTGTTTTATAAAGTAAGTCTCTGGTTTGAACACTTTTGAGTGTTCTTATGGCCCAGTAGTTAGCTAGTTGAGCGCATGATGAGCACACAAGAAGGTTACCTTAAAATAAATGATGCAGATGCCATTGGTAGGGATTTGAGAACAGGAAGAGGTTCAGGGAGTTCGCAATTGTGAATGTCTGTTAGTATTGATGTGATAGTAAATAATAATCACAGATTCAGTTGTTTTGGTGTTCTATGCTGTTTAATTTTAATATTTCTTCCTTCTGAAAACAATGTTTACACTTGCTGACAGTTAATATCTATAAATGATAACAATAAATTTGCATGTGCATAAAATACTTTTCTGTTTTAGTCATTTTTTTCAAAGGCAAGTTTCACAGGTTGAATGCATGCTTATCTTTACAGATTTTCAATTGTTTATTCAGTCAATCAAAAATGCATTCTAAAATATATTTCAAACTTAGTTTACAAAATTATCAAAAAGAGGCAAACATTTTAATGCTAAATATAATGAATAGATAATAAGAGGATATAGTCAAAAACAGCAATAGTAATATTTCGATGTAATATGATTAATATAAAAAGACATATATTTTTTTGTTTTTAAAAGAAGTCTCACCAAGGTTGCATTTATATGATTAAAAACAAAAACAGTAATATTGTGAAATATGATTACCATTTGAAACAACCTTTCTGATTTAATATATTTTGAGATGTAAATTATTCCTGTGATGGAAAGTGAATTATCTCACATCGTAAGTCACATGATCCTAATCCTTGATGTTAAAAAGAACGTCTACATTACTATGAACCTCGTTCCCTGAAGGAGGGAACGGAGACGTTACGTCAGTAGTGACTGACGAATTGGGATCTTCGCTAGAGAGCCCCAATACTTAAGTGTAACAAAACAAGCCAATAAGTGTTGGCGTGCGAGCTTTGCGTCGCGCCCCCCGCCTGGCAGTGCGGGTTCTATAAGGGAGAAGCATGCGTGCAGACGCACATTCAGTTTTCGTGAGGAGCCCGAGAAAGTTGTGCAGAGGCCTCGCGGTGGTACAGCACCACAGTGGCGACGGAACGTAACGTCTCGTTCTCTCAGGGGAAACGGAGGTGACAGTACGTAACCGGACGTTCCTTTCAGTCAGCACATTCGACGTTAGTCAGTAGTGATGAGATTGGAATACGTTGGAAAGCGCCCACTTTGCTGACCCCCTCCAGTGCCGGCAACGCGCGGTAAGTCCCCCACAACCAGTTGGGCGGCAGATAGGAAGGGTTAGGCCAGAAGGTGTCCGCCACTGGTGTCCTGTACAGTGGGACATTGGATCCAGGGGGAAGCGCACCAAGTAGGGGAACGATACGGAAGCCAATTCCTGAGTATAGGAGGTATCATGTGTGGAATTACAATCGACTAGCCCCCAGGGCATGCTAAATGATGAAGTCCCTAAGGCCTGCCTGGGGTGAGATACTACGCAGCAGAGATGGCAGAAAATCTCTACTAGGGAAAGACACGGGCTTACCGTGGGGGGAGCCGTACCGTGGAAGAGTACATATGTGGGATCGCCCGAAGGGTGAATCACTACACACGGGCACCTAGCCAGGCACAAGGGCTGACCTTGGGCATGCAAACGAGTGCTGAGCCTGGCGTCTGGCACTCCACCACGCCTGACCACCGAGGGTGCGGGAGGAACTTCAACAGAGTTCACCAAAAGGGAAACAGAACTGAGAAGCACTTAAGCGCACGTAACCGGTCTGTTGAGGGGAATGGCGTGGCAAGCGTGATTGACACAGAGCGGGTCCGGTGTTACTGACCATCTGAGATAAGTACACAAGAGGACACGGGCTCTACACAGAGATTATAGAATCTCGCAAACGTGTTAGGCGTCGCCCAGCCGGCAGCTCTACAGATGTCTGCTATCGAGGCGCCCAGCGCCAATGCCCAAGAAGATGCCACTCCTCTCGTGGAATGTGCTCTCACTCCGAGGGGGCACGGTAAACGTTGGGCCTGGTATGCCAAGACTATAGCCTCCACTATCCAGTGGGCAAGTCTTTGCTTGGAGACAGCCTTTACATTTTGCTGTCTTCCAAAGCAGACAAAGAGCTGGTCTGAGGTCCTGAAGATTTGCGTCCGGTCCATGTAAACGCGCAGAGCGCGAACGGGACAGAGCAGAGCTATGGCTGGGTCTGCCTCCTCCCGGGGGAGCGCTTGCAAGTTCACCACCTGATCCCTGAAAGGCGTGGTGGGAACTTTGGGCACATATCCAGGCAAGGGTCTCAGGACAACGTGAGAGTTACCCGTCCCGAATTCTAGGCACGAATCGTCGACCGAAAATGCCTGCAGGTCCCCTACCCTCTAGACTGAAGCCTTGCCGGAGGCGAGCACGGCTTTAGGACAGAACTAAGCTCTACTAATTGCTGAGGTCGAAGGGTCCTCCTCAGGCCGTCAGGACGAGGGGACTGGATCAAGAGGGTAACAGGTGGAGGGCGGAGGATTCAGCCTAGACGCACCCCTAAGGAACCTGAGAATTCAACAGACTTGCCGCCTACTGCATCGTGATGTGCGGCGATAGCGGCAACATACACTTTGCGGGTGGAGGGAGACAGCCTTCGCTTCAGCCCTTCTTGCAGAAAGGAGAGAACGACTGCGAGCGGGCTTATAAGGGGGTAAGTTCAGGTTCCACTTCAGCGCGTAGGCGTGCCTCTTTGAGGGCGCTCTAGCTGAAGTGATAGTGTTAACTACCGCTGGGGGCAGATCACCTAGAACCTCCATGTCCCGTCCAGAGACCACACGTGGAGCGGCCACGGTCGGTTTTTTTCTTTGTCGGGTGCCAGAGGGTGCCCCCGCTCTGAGAAAGGAGATCCCTCCTCAGAAGAATTCGCCAAGGAGGGGCTGTCACGAGTAGCATCAGTTCGGGGAACCAAGTCCGACAGGGCCAGTATGGCGCTACCAAATGGCGCTTTTACCATGCATGGTACGGCTGGGTACGGTTCACTTTTGGGGGGTTTTCCACTTGGTATGGTACCTGGTACCTGGTACTTTTTTTATTACCACTTCGGTTGGGGTTCCAAGTGAGCCGTACGTTACCAAAACGTGACGTGTAAACTCTGCTGATCCACAGATTGGCCGGAGAGAATCGTCACTACCTGCGTCACTGAACTTGCGACACAAACACAAAAAAAACGCTAGATTTAAATCAGCACAGCCAACAAAGGATCGAACGCAACTGTTTTGAAAGAGCGCACCTTTTTTAACAACCAAAAAAATGACTGTTTCATTGTCTGTTGAGGAAGTACAGACATTCCTCCATTGACAGCAGAGGAGTGGATCCAGCAAGAGCTTGATGGGTAGTAGAAGTCGTGGTAGTAGAGGCGGCACAACTAACGACATGTGAATAATCCCGCCCAATCTAAAGCGATACTGAACTGCAGTGGAAACGCAAACAGAGCCGAGCCGAACGTGCGTGCCGTACGAGCCGTGCTGAGCCGAGTCCGTACCAGCAGTGGAAAAGTGCCATCAAGACTTGCTCTTCGTCCTCCCTGACCTTGCACAGTGTCCGTGCGAGAAGGCTCACTGGGGGAAACATACTTGCGTAGGCCCCGAGGCCAGATGCATGCCAGTGCGTCCGTGCCGAGGGTCCCCTCGACCAGGGAGAAAAACAACTGGCAATGGGACGTGTCCCGGAGAGCAAAAACGTGTTACCAGTCTCCAAATCAGCCGGACTGTCTCGGGGTGGAGTCGCCATTCTCCCGAAAGGGCGGGCTGACTTGAGAGCTCGTCGGCTGCACGATTGAACTCACCTGGGATGTGAACGGCGCGAAGCAACCTCAGATGCTTCTGACTCCAGAGGAGGAGATGGAGGGCGAGTTGCGACATGCAACAGGAGCGTAGACCACCCTGGTGGTTGATATACGCAACAGTCGCAGTATTGTCCGTACGGACCAGTAAGTGCTTGTCGTGTAGCAGCGATTTGAAGAGGGAGAGCCATACTGCTAGAAACTCGAGGCAATTGATATGCCACTGCAGACGAGGCCCTGTCCAGGTACCCGACGCTGCATGCCCATTGCAGATGGCACCCCAGCCTATGGCAGAGGCATCTGTTGAGACAACAACATGCCTAGACACTTGCACTAGAGGAACTCCCGCCTGAAGTAAGGCAAGGTGCGACCATGGGCTGAAGGTCTGGCGGCAGGACAGGGTGACTGAGACCCGGTGAGTGCCGCATTGCCATGCCCATCTCGGGACTCGGTCGTGAAGCCAGTGCTGAAGCGGTCTCATATGAAGCAACCCTAGCTGCGTGACTGTGGCTGCGGATGCCATATGCCCCAGGAGCCTCTGAAACTGTTTCAGTGGAACCGCCCTCCTGCGCTGGAAGGACTCCAGGCAGCTCAGTATTGACTGAGCGCGCTCTACTGAGAGGCGCGCTGTCAGATTGACCGAGTCCAACTCCATACCGAGAAAAGAGATCCTCTGCACGGGGAAGAGTTTGCTCTTTTCCCAGTTGACCAGAAGCCCCAACCGGCTGAGCTGGCTGAGTACCACGTCCCTGTGTTCGCACAACTGCGCTCGAGACTGGGCCAAAATGAGCCAGTCGTCGAGGTAGTTGAAAATGCGAATGCTCTGTTCTCTCAAGGTAACAAGGGTGCCGACAACCTTGGTGAAGACACGAGGTGACAGGGATAGCCCGAAGGGGAGGACTTTGTACTGATATGCTCGCCCCTCGAACGCGAAGCGGAGAAACGGCCTCTGTTGAGGAAGGATCGAAACATGAAAGTATGCGTCCTTCAGGTCGATCGCTGCAAACCAATTGAGTGGACGAATGCATTGAAAGATACGTTTCTGCGTCAACATCCTGAATGGGACGACTGGGAAGGGACGGTAAAGAAAGCCGAAGGTCCAGGATTGGTTTGTACCCACCACTTTCGTGGGTACAATGAAGGAGGGGCTGTTAAAACCCGACTTTCATTATCGGCTGGAGGGACTGGCTCTAATTGCGTACCCTTCACCAGTAGTGAGTGAGTTAGGAGAACGCGTGGTGACGGTGGGCCGGAGGGAAACTGCAGACGGCGGGGGGTGTGCTGAAAGCCAAGCGGGCACGCTGGGGCAGGATGTGCTTGTTGGCCTCGGTCTTCTTCTGTGTGGCGGAGAACTGCTGGGCGATGCTCTCCACTGCATCGCCGAAGAGGCCAACCTGGGAGATCGGGGAGTCCAGGAAATGGTGTGTGTCGGCCTCCCTCATATCTGCCAGGTTCAGCCAAAGAGGCATTCCTGGACCCCCAGGGTGGACATCGTCTGACCGAGGGACCGCGCTGTGACTTTCGTCGCCCGGAGGGCGAGGTCCGTCGCAGTGCGCAGTTCCTGCATTACCCCAGGGTCAGAACTGCCCTCGTGCAGCTGCTTTAACGCCTTATCCTGGCAGACTTACAGGAGGGAACTGGCGTGCAGGGCGGAGGTGGCCTGTCCAGCAGCTCTGTAAGCCTTGGCCGTTAGAGCGGACAAGAACTTACAGGCCCTGGACGGGAGGCGCGGATTACCCCGCCAGGCGGCGGCGCTTTGCGGGCAGAGCTGCATCGCAATAGCGCGCTCAACCGGAGGGATGTCCAAATAACTTAGCCGCTCACGCCATCGAGTTTGCCAGTGAAAAGGAATGACAAGCCTAGTTGGTTCGGACCCGAAAAAAGTGTGCCGTCCAGATTCTAGTAACTTCGGATGCATTCGGCAAGAAAGGAACCGGAGGGGTGCCGGACGATCGGCCTGACGGACACACCAAGGACCCATTACTCAAAACTCGAGCGCGTTCGGAGATGGACCCCAAAGGTGCGTTTAGTCAATTGCAAACCAGATGCTCTCGGAGGCCGGAAGTGAAAGCCATAGCATCAGCCTGGTTCTGACTCGGGCAACGCTACTCTTCCTGATGGAGATTCAGTGGGCAGCGCAGACAAGTCTCATCCCAGAGCTAGCTGTCCCGAGCAGTGATCGACATCCTGTAATCTGCCGGAGGCCCAACGCGAGAGACGATCGGGACTCCGACCCTGTCGGAGTCTCAGCCACCTCATCACAGAATACCAGAGGGTGCGATGTGCTGGAGGAGTGAGGGGCCTGCGGAGACGCACTCGACGGGGAAGCCTTCACTGTGATCCTCAGATCGCCCTGGCCATACGCTGAAGTAGTCCTCCGCTGTTGGGAGGAACTAGAACTCCCCCTCGTTTAATGAAGAGGAGCCTCGATCGCAACATTGCGATGGTCATGTCCCTGCAATGAGAACATGAGCCATCCACGAGCTGTGCCACAGCGTGCTCAATGCCCAGGATCAAGATGCATCGTTCGTGACCATCAGATGGAGCCAGGAAGCGAACACATCCAGAAACACACGAGTGGAATGCCATCTTTAAAAAGACGCCGCATCACTCGTGGAGCTCTTTTAGAACTTGCTCTTTTAGATTGATTTTTAGAAAAAAAAAAAGTGACGGAGGACAGGAGAGCGCAAGACATGACCACACAGTTTTTTGAGGACCTGCAGCACGCGTCCAACACCAACAGCAGCACTGGACCAGCAACCCCCGCTGACGCGCCGTATCACCAACACTGCGAGCTGTCTTGTAGGCACTGTGCTCGGTAACCAGACCAGCTGAAAGGCTAGGCTCCGAAGCAAAAAGCTGAATGTGCGTCTGCACGCGCTCTCCTTATATACCCGCGCTGCGGGGCGAAGTGTGTGACGCAAAGATCGCACGCCAACACTTATTGGCTTATTTTGTTAACACTCAAAGGTGATTGGTCTCTCTAGCGAAGATCCCAATTCGTCAGTCACTACTGATGTAACGTCGAACGTGACTGACTGAAAGGGAACAGCATTTATTTGAAATACAAATGTCTTTACTGTCACTGAAAGTAATAATTTCTTTTAAAAACTAAAAATCTTGCTGACCCCCAGAAACTTTTAAACAGTAGTATATGTTTGAAATAAGAAAATAAGTGAAGTATAACACTCCTCAAAAAGAAATCAGAGTCCAGAGGGGATGAGAAACAGAAGTTTCTGACCTCAAGATGTTTAATTTTAAAATTGAAACAAGCAGAAGTGGTAATAATCTAACAGTAAAATTAAAGAATGTTACTGTAAAGGCTTCAGGTTCAGTCCCAGGTAGAGTCGACCCAGCACTGGAGAGTTACTGATGGCAGTCCTACTCAATCATAATACCACCCTTGACTTGGGCATTTAACTTTCAGGCTCTGCAATTAGTCTGCTGCAAGTCACATGGATATTAAACATCTGCTAAATGCCAGACGTGGACATTCTTAGATGCTGAAAAGGTTATACTGCAACACAACCAAACGAATAATTTCACTGTTTCCATATACCCTTGTGGCATTTTTGCTAATTATTTTGAATTTAAATCAGTGCATGGTGTGAATATTTTGTACGCATAACACTGGAATTCCCTTTTGGATAGATTGAGATGGACTTGGAATGCAAGGTAGGCTATGGACAGTGTGACCGACGAGAAAAACACTAATAGTCCCACAGGTTCTCATAATAGCCCTGAAAATTGGATTTCTAACTGGGTCTTCTGGCTTCTAACAGGTCCAAGACTCAGTGTGTGTGGCTAGTTGGCAGAACATGAGAAGAGGCTCTCCTTTAAGCTAAAAGATGAGGTCCAAACACCTGATGGGTAAAGCAGAAGGAGTCCTGAACTGAGCTCAAAAAGCTTTGGTGCTCCATCTGGCAGAACGGGTATTTTGCTTACCCCTGCACCTCTTTAACTGTTATTACGTAATGTGTGTGAATTGTATCTTTTTTTCTTCTTCTCTGGACTGCCATTTGTGTTAATCAAATAAACTAAATGCGAAGCCTAGTTTTTTTTAAAAAAATTTACAGATAAATCTTTATATAATATAATATAATTTGATCGGGCAGTGAAAGATGTTATATCATCTGACAGAAACAGTTAGATCACTCCCAATGGGAGATGCCCTTTTATCCACACGATGGCAATGTTGCCTAATGTTCACTTCGAAAAAGCGAAAAGAAAATCGTGTTTTTGTTATCACACAAAATATTTATGATGCGCCGGCTAGTCTTCCCCCAAAGTTATGTGGACCCGAATACTTATAAATCCGACCCAAAGAAGACTAAACACATATCAAGCAATTAAAAGTAACCAATTTGTGTGCGTTTTATGCGCTCTACAAGCAGATGGTCATTCATGTGACCATTTAAGGGTTGTTGTTTTCGCTCTGTGACCGTATTTTTCACGTACTTCGAAGGGAACTCCGTTTTTCCGAATCAACTCCTGTTCGACTACATGGCAACACATTTAAATGCCCTGAAACAGCGTCTCTCTCTATGTGCAGCGTCTACGTCACGCGCTGTGACCCTCTTGCCCATGGAAGCGCGCGAGACCCAGCCGGAGCCGCCCGTTCATCGCGTGAAAACACCTTTGGAAAGAATGTCATCCAGTGATTCTCTTACAAATGGATTTATCGGTCTCCGAGAATAATTTGCATTTCGGCGGTTTTGCGGTGAGTACTGCTGATTTCGCGCAGCTCCAATGAAGCGTTGCTAACATCTGGCGCGCGCTGGCGGTGGGAATTCATCGCTGCTTGTCATTTATCGCTAGATCTCGTGCATCTCTCCTTCAGTCATTTTCAGAACTGAGCTGTAATAGACGCTGTGGTCAGTGCACAAGAAGCGGTTTGCTTTTCGATGCCTGCTTTAAATCTCATTCCATCTGCCTTTCTTGATTGCAGTGCTTAACTGTGCAGAAAATGTGCGTTTGTACTATAGTTATGCTTACATAATTGAACTGATGGCCTTGTTTAATACATAAAACTGAATAACTTGAGCAGGTGTAGTGTCGCTTCCACCTCTAATCGACGTACCTACACCTTCCATCATCATCTCAGGTCCATCATCAGTCCCTGTATGGCGCATTTTATCCATCTGTTCATCATCTTCTAACTTGGGCAATGCACTGCATGTTGCATTAGTTAGTTGGTTTAATTAGAATAATTGATGACATGTGTTATTATGGCATCCAACAGTCCAGTATCCCACAGTTTGTGAAGTAGGCTGGTCTCCATTACGACTGATAGATGCTGTCACTGGGACTCAGGCTGGACCATCTTTTAGACACTTTTCTTTATGCATAATTGAGCATCCCTCTATGTACTTGCTCTCAGCTCCTGCTCTAATAATTCAGGCTCGACAGAATGTAGAAGAAGTCTGCATCTGTTTGGACTGTAATGGCAGTGTGGTTGCAGTTTCAGCTGCCTCATCATATTGACCAGAGTTTAGATTGAATGCAGGTTTGCTGCTGTGCACCATGCAATTGCTGCTGTGCAGTGATTTGCTTTGAGCAGTCCACAATTACAGTATGTAAAGATTGCAGGGACAATGCATCATGATGCAGTAAGACGTGTTCCTCAGAGACCGAGCTGTCTTTACACTGCATTGTCATGTTATATGGTCTGGAAAAAGCATCCCAGGGACATTTGTGTGTATTGAAATAACCGAGTTTCACTATTCATTGGAAGTGAAAGAATGATCTCTCTGACAGACGTAAGTGGTGGTGGTACACAATGTCAGATGACTCTAATAAGTAACAATTTATTACTGTTTCTTGGTCCTCACGGTTAATAGGATGGTTTGCTTGTTCCCCTCCTCTCGTCTCTTCTGTATATAAACCTGGTGCTCTGACTGACAGCAGACTCCTGGTAAATCCAGTGTGAAGGTGGGTGGGGATTTTAAGGTGGGGACTTCTAAAGTGGATTTTGGATTTTATTCTTGTAAATGCCAGCACAGTGGGCTACTGCCATTTATGAAGTTGATAAGCGTTAAATCATTGGATTATGTATGGATGTGTGAGTTTTTGTGCGTGTTCACTTTTCCGTGAACCGGTTCTCTCGGATAGTTCATTTCCAATGACAACAATCTTTTAATTTTTAAGAATATTTAGATCATGGAAATTAAGTATCAAAATATTAGATACCGTAAAAACCTGAATAAATAGTAAATAAACATTTCTAACAAAAAGTGCAAAGTAACAAGTAGAAAAAAAGAAAAATGCACAAAGAACTTTTATGGAGATTTTTCCATCTACAGATTTTTCCCTGACCTTCTTTTCTCTGTAAACTAAGGGTGCATTGCTGAAAAACACAATCACTACTTATCAGTCAGATGTCTGCATGCACAAAGGCACAGATCCCTAAACAAGGCCATATCTGCAGATTAAACTTTTGTAGAAGCATTTTTAAAATTTGAACCTCATGACTACACCACATTATGTACAAGAAGCTTCAAAAGGCTCAGGTGCAAGTGGAATGTAAAAAACACGTTGACATATATATTGCGATATATTGCTTCACCAAAAATTATTGAGGGCATGTACATATATTGTGCGATAAGTCGATATATTGATTATTGTGACAGGACCTAGTGTGTACTGGTATATATGGTTTATGAGGACACAAATGTCTATAATGACATCCGTAAACATGGTTTATAGGACACTTCCTGTGTCCCCGTAAAACAACAGGCTTAAAAAACATTTCGAAACGATTTGATAATGGAGTATATCAATTGATTTATCGATATTATGATGTTATGGACCTATTTTAAACAACCATCTACATTTTATTAACTCACAAATGCAACCAAATATATAACATGAACATTTATCTGAAATTTTCACATCATGTACCTCAATTGGTGACATTCCCAACCCAAAATAGGCCTACCTTTTTATATATATATATATATATATATATATATATTAATATATATATAATACAGAGAAAAATCAGTCCCCATGAGATCCGAAATCTTATGACATGACAACAGTCAAGAAAGTCTTTCAGGCTTCTGTGCTTAAATGTGCAATGCGTAAAATAGTATAAATCCTCATTAGGAAACAACAAAAATGAGGTACTCCAGTTGTAGAAAAATACATTAATGTAGAAAAATGAATGTAAATAATTTAAATAAAGCTGTTAAAACTTAATTTTATTTGAGACTTTTTTTTTTGGCTGCCACTATGGGCTCAGTGCTAAGAATCTTTTCTACAGATAACCAAATTACAAGCAATAGCAGAAAATAAATACATTAGAACAAAACACAATAAACAGTGCATTTCAGGTTTTTCATGTAGGTCTAAAAGAAGTTTTTAGGTACAGACATTTAATAATTATATGTAAAATAACATTGCATAGTCTTCACTGTATAAATTAAATACAGATTAATCCTTAAAATTGCAAAAGTTGTCAGTCAAGAGCAGTGAGAGATTGTTTTTTTCTTTGACAGCAGCAGGTTTATTGTTAATGTGCTTTCACTTTAAGCCCGAAAGCACGTGTACTGTTTTTTTGAGCATCTTTCGCCATGAGCACATATGATCGGGGTCAGATGAACTGAAACCAGAGATCCCTTAAAACCGATTAGTCGACTAGTCAATTTTGAAATAGATACTTTTGTTCCTCTAATCTTATTTCATTATCTAATCTCATCCCGTCTAATCTTAGCTGTGCAGAACATCCTATCAAAATTCCGCTCTTCAAAATCACTTCTTGTTATTTGCATGATGTGCTTTTACTTAAAAATGCAGCTAGACCAAGCTGAAGAATATGCTATTCTTTTTATCTTAAAGGCATTAAAGCCATCCAGGATGAGGAAAAGAGTACATCTGTTGATAATACTATTTTTTGCTGTCAGTTGGGGGAGGGTACTGGGAAGGGAACAGGTTGTCTTGTCATGCTGTTGCATGCTGGGATGCTGGAACACACGTTGGAATACATCCCTTGTTGCCCTGCCATAATGCTGCCAAGAACTCCAGGCTTTCTTTGCCATTCTAATAAAAGTGAATATGACAGAGATTTCCATGCAGGTTTCTTGTACACCATCAACATGAAATGAAAAGTGTCCCTGTTTGCTTGCTTTATACATGTTCCTGGTCCTTGTGCACGATTCATCAGTTCACATTATTCCAAAGAAAAAATGTTTGCCTGTCTAATATTCCATCAAATTGTAAATGATGATATGTCAAGATGCTCTAGAGGATGAACTTGACCTTCAGCTTCTACATTCCAGTCAAAAAAGCCTCCTTAAAAGTGGTTGCCTGCTTTTCAAGATACAGTTCATTCCAGATGAATAACATCAAGTCCTGTCACATTATACAAGTAAAATGGGTACTGATTACTGTTTTATGTTGACTTTAAGGAAGTCACCTTCACTTATATATCAGCCGGGCCAATTAGTCAACCAATATCTTTCCAATTTAATCATTCTAGTATTTTTGATGTGAAAAAGCTGAATTTTCAGCAGGCATTACTCCAGTCTTAAATGTCACATAATCATTAAAAATCATTCTAATATGCTTATTTGCAAATGTTGAAAACTGTTTCTGCCTAATATTGTTGTGGAAACTGCCTTTTTAGGATTCTTTTATAACAACAGCATTCAAAAGAGCAGCATTTCATTGAAAATAAAAATATTTTGTTTAGCATTATAAAAGTCTTAGTTGTCATTTTTAAATACCGGTAATTTCGTGTGTGTCTTCTGAACAGTAAAAGTAAAAATGAAATAAATAAATGAAATAAAAAATAATAATAAAAAATTCTCACTGACCCCAAACTTATGAATGGTACTAGTGTGTGACATCAATATCAGCATTGGCCATTAAAACCCATGACGGCTGACCAATAAACCCAACAACTATGGCTTGAAAAATGGAAACATTATGGGTTTTATGATATCTAAATAAATAGTAGGACACTGAGTTGTTGTTATATTGGACTGTATTTGCAAAACAAGATAATAATAGTGTATCACTGCATATAAATGGTAATAGCTGTGTGTTTTGTGTTCCTGCGTGCAGGGGGAATGCCTACTCCAAGGCAAAGCCCTGTGGAGGAAAGGGAGGTGCTGAGTGGGGAAGGAAGATCCAACAACAACAACATGGCTGATGCCACCACCACCAACCTGCTGGCCTCTGTTAAAGAGCAGGTATGCCGCACTGTTTCCATCTGCCAGTGTCTGGCTGGAGGGTAGCTGTAATCTGAATAGCAACTCAAACATGAGTGGCCACAGATTGTAGATGTATTAAGTCAAGCTTCTGCTCATTAGCATTATTAATTCTTGGGTGGGGAAAGCTCACTTTGAGGACACAAATATCTGGTCTACATTGAATTTTAGAGTTGATAACCTTGTTTCATCTGTTTGTGTACAGTGTGGGTTTATTTTATTTTAATTTATTTTTTATTATGTCATCATCCGTTTTGTTTAAGTACAAGATTCATATTTACCTGTTTCTTCACATCAGGTTTGAATTTTAAGAGCTGATAAAGTCTAGTTTTTCCATCTTTATTACAAATTTATTTTAGTGTTTTTAATCATATATTTTATTTTACCAGCCAATTTTTTTAAGAACAAGGTTCTAATTTACCTGTTTTTGGGGGGGCGTTCTTTCCACTCGGTTACATGGAATTTAGAGCTCTGATTTTGACCATGTACTTTTATTACAATTTATTCATATTTGATGTTTTTATCCTATCCTTTATTTTATCATACATTTTTTTAAACAACACGATTCATTATTTAGTGTAGTTTAACTGAAATTTGAGGCTGGTTTTTATAGTTACCAATTTTATTTTATTTTATTACAAATTTATGTTGTTGTTATTATTGTGTTTTTATTGTGTATTTTATTTTATTACCATTTTGTTTAGAAACAAGATTCTTATTTACCAATTTCCTCAAATCAGGCAAGCTGATAAAGTCTACTTTTAAGTCTAGTGACCATTTAATTTTTTTATTTTTAATGTAAACTTTGTATTTTATTTCTAAAGTATATCTATATAGTGTATTTCATTTTAATATATAGTTTTTGTTATATATACCAGGCACTAAACCAGGTTTTTAGGAACTAAATTCTTAATTACATGTTTTCTCACATTTCTCACATAAGGTCTGATGCTCCGGCCTCTAATCTGTTTCACAGTTCAGTGTCATGAAAATTACTAATTAAACTGTTAGCTTAATCATTGCAAATCTTGTTAATGCTGATAGTGTTCATTAACGCTATGAGTCTCTGTTAAAATCTAACTGATTATCCCATTACCAGGCTTAACATGTTTCACTAGGACACCATGACACCGGCAGCATGGATTTCATTGCTTTGTGTGTGTGTGTGTGTGTGTGTGTGTGTGTGTGATTGCAGTGATTTGTGTGGTCAAGTCTTGTCGTTTCTTTGTGCTCCTCTTGGACAGAATCAGGACATAGGCAAGTATTGTCACTCTGAACAATAGGTTGAATAGAAGAGGCCTGGTACAGCTGGTAGCTCACAGCATGGCACAAGGCAGATAGCCGTTGCCTGACTTACCTCGCCTGGAGAACAAGACTCAATAATCTCTCCTTGTCATTGGCTACATTAATTGCAACCTCTTATAATGCTTGCCGGCTTGAAACCTGCAATACTTTCAGAATATAATATCAATTTCAGAGCATATACAATGCTCCAGAATCGTTTCGTTGCAGTCTAACAATGGCAAGCAATCATGAAAATATGCAGTGACACAATAGTGATATTTTTTCTCCTCAGAACACTATAGTCAATACAACAGCAGTGTGGGCTGTTTATATGTGTGTGAGAGAGTGTGTCCCCTTTAAGGGCAGCTGCATCAACGAGTCTGTCTCTATCACAGAGAGGCAGGCCAACAGTGCAGCCTTCTCGCCTTCCGCACACACACACACATAAGCAAACAAACATGCATTGCACACACACAGAGACTGAGTCAAGAAGGGGGGAAGAGGCCACAAATTCAGAAGCAAAAAGCAGCGCGACAGGATGGGAACTAAGAAGAGACAGGATTTAAAGACAATGGATTTTGAAGCTAAATTAATGTTGTAACTGAAAACGGGTATGATGTGTGTACTGCCTTCACATTATGGAGATGTTTTTGATGATAGAAGGCAGTGACGGCGACACTTTTGTCCCTCTTGTCTTTCTGAAGGAGCTCCAGTTTGAACGGCTTACCAGAGAACTTGAAGAAGAGAGACAGATTGTGGCCAATCAGCTGGAGCGATGCAGGTTGGGGGCGGAGTCTCCAGATGCTGTGAGTGACAGGTAAGAGGCAGTTTTAAAAAACACTATGATAAAAACTTGTGTGTTCCGTGAGTGGAATTTATTTTAGAGGTCTAATTTAAAGAAAGAGCTTATTTAAAAATGAACATTCTGAACATTTTCCTTTCCTCAGGTTATATGACTTTTGATTTCCAAATTACGTTTTTTATATATATTGAAAGTAAAAATGTCATGAAAGTAGCCTGTATGACATTTTATACACCGTGCAATAGCTTTGTGTGAAGAACAGACTTAAATCCCATCGCTTTTGCTGTTGCTCTTAATATCACTTGTGTTTCTTTACATTTAAATATGGCGCCTCCTTAACGGTTTCAAAATTCAGTGACGTCCAAACAATCTTGGGTTTTTGCTTGATTTGTCATACAAGTTTGGAGTAAATGATGGCAGAATATATTTATGAGAAGAACATCTGTACTGCTTTCTAGTTATTGGCATGAGGCCCGCTCAGCATGTTTTTCCTCTAAAAACATGTGCATGATTGTAAATATTTGATCACTGTTGCCGATGTGGTTGTAGCGTGTTTTTATAGTGGCCACTTATTGGCTAGTACTTGGAAAAAATGAAATGGTTGGTCACTTACTCACCTACATGGCCTTTGCCTTATCTTCAGTGGAACACAAAAGCAGATGTTTAAATGTTCAGGGTCACTCAACACTACTGAAGGACAAGGAGGAGGATACCAAGCAAATGTTTATTTTTATGGTGTTTTTTGTCCTTTTTGGAGCTTGACAGTCCAGCAGTATTTTGAATATATATATTTTCATTTTCATTTTACGAGTTAGTTTTACAGTACATTTTCTGCGCTTCTGTTCTTTACCTATAGATATTTATTTCAATATGTCTATATAGTTCTTATTATAGTTCTTAGAACTTCAAGGTAAACTAAAAGAAAATGATAAATTATGCCTTGGCAACTAGCTGATAAAGTATGTTTAATTTTTTATATTTTAGTTAACATTTAGGCCTATTTTATTTTATTTTTAGTTTATGGTTTTAGTTTTCATTTTATTTTTGGTTAACAGTAATAACCCTGCAGTTCAGTTTTGTTGTGTGGAACTGAGCAGCTTGACCATTCTATTAAAAATACATCTCCTTTTGTGTTTTCATATGGGTTTGCAAAGACATGCGATTTTTTATTTTTTGATGAACTATTCCATGAATAAAATAACAAAATAAAATGAAAAACAAAAATATACATTGTTACATGATTTTCACAATGAGGAGGCTTAATTATTGCACTTTTATATTATTTTAAGCCTTCAAACTAATCTCATATGAGTGTATCCGTGGCAACTACGCATTTAAACCCTTCTCCCTCCACACATAAATGGATCATTCTCACGCCCCTGCCTACACGTTAAACACATTTAACTGTACAGTATATGTAGTCTGTGTACATACTGTACAGAAACACAGCACTCACTGTTCTGTGTTTCTCATGGTGTGTGTCAGTATGAAGGACAAGTGTGCAGTGAAGCGCAAACTGTTGTCTCTCTTTCCTCACTGAATAATTACTTTTATGGAAAGTGGGTGTTTGTCAATTTACAATAAACACATTCAAGCTTTAGGGTATTGTGAAAGTTTCTCGTTTAATGAATGTCATGGAGAGAGTGCTCTTGATAAATCAGAGATGTTTGCTACAGCCATCACTTCAAAAAGATTTATTTTCAATCTGGTTAAACTGAAGTATAGTTTTTCGCCATCTCTTGCTTTGCCACATTGAACTCTTTTTGTCTGTATGTGTGTATGCACATGTCAGCTGCCCTGTTTGTTCTCCTCATCTGTGAAGGAGTGTCTGTTCTGTTTTTTCAGATGGCTTGTGCTATTTTGCCGCAGTATACAGGACATTTTTTCCTTTTGTTTGAAGAAGGTCCATGTGTGCATTCTTGCTACCATGCGTCCTGCAACCCATTACCTTTAACCTTTCTCTATGTGGCATTCCTGCTGTCCCCACTGTGCCCCCTTTCAGCTGTCTCTGTACACTGATGACCGGTGTCCTTTGACCCCTCCTTTGCAGACAGTGTTGCTTTTTGGCAGGCATTAGCAGACACTCGTCTGCTGTTTTAAGACAGTGGTGTCTACATTCTGTCGTTTATTCAACCTGAACAAATAAAATACAAATGCATAAGCATTTTAATTTCTTGTCATTAACCGAACAGGATTTTTGAAATTTGTGTCAGTAGACTGTAACAATGTGATTGATGTTCACTGATAATGGTTTCCTAATGCTGGGCAAATGGAACGGATCTTTTTGCTTTTCATTGACTTATTGGAAGATGAGATTCTACAAAACGGATGCCATTTGTGCTTCTCATAAATGTGTGAAAAATAACTAGAAATAGAAATAGCTAATGCCAACTTTTAGACATGCACAGTACACAGTGATTCACAGACTAACACATCAACAAAACAACAGTAAATTTATTTTAATTCGCTATTTATTTATTGCCTTTTGTGCTCTCTGAACCCGGATGCCTGTTTTTTTTGGCCATATGGTTAATGCTTCGGTATGCCCGCGACTCTGCCTCCGCATCTGGTAGGCTTAACTATTGTCTTTACTTTTTCTATATACTGTACATATGTAGTTTTAAGTTAAAGAACTAATTGAAAATTTGCTGAAAATGTATTCAATCTCATGCCATCCAAGATGTACTATAGATGCGTTCTTCATCTTTTCAAATCTTGTTAATACTGATAGTGTTCATTAACGCTGTGAATCTGTTACAATCCAACTGATCGTCCCACGTTTTTTCATCGGAACAGATTTGGAGAATTTTAGCATATATCCTCATCATTGCTCACCACCAGAATCCTTTTCAGTGTCATGGGGGTGCCGTCAGAATGAGAGTTCTGAAACAGCTGAAAAAAGTAATCCACACGACTCTAGTCCATCATTAAATCTTGTGAACGTTGATAAAGCTGACTGTTTGTATAATCTCATTTATCTATGCTCAGCGAACCCGGGCGTCGCCGTCAGTGCCAGGGCGGGCCAAATAATAAAATAAAGGTCCCACTTCGTAACTGTTGCTTCTGGTAAAAATACGAGTCCTCTATCCATAATGTTGCTTCCTCCAGTGAAAAAGTCGTCTCGTCTGAAACAGGAGAAAAATATGCCCAGATCAAGCACTTTTTACAAGTGAAAAGAGTCCAAAACAGTTCAAAGTCATCATCTGTTGTGGATTTTCACTGGGTAATAGTTTTTTGTGATCATTGACTCAGTCACTGTGACATTCCATTGTGAGTTTTACCTTAACTGTTTGCAGCCCTTCATTCTGACGGCACCCATTCACTGCACAGGATCCATTTCTCCAAATCTATTGTGATGAAGAACCAAACTCATCTACATCTTGGATGGCCTAAGGGCTCCAATTTGGCCTAAGGGCTCCAAGAGTTCCAATTTTGGTGCCAATTTAAAAGTCTTACAGATTAAGAAATAAATTGTGATTTGTCAATAGTCATCTGAGTCATGGTGTAGATTCACAAGAGATGAAGACTGTACTCATAATAGTTTTCTATTCAAAGTGTTTTAATTATACATGGCATGGGTCACCCACCTCACTATATTTTGCCATGTTGAAATGATGTGATCCGTGGTGTTTAAGCAAACATCGAAAAGAATCCTCACACTAGTAGTGCAGTGTTGTTTAGTGATGCGAAGACTGAAAATTAGACAATGAACCACACTTATTATAGTGCTTTCCAACGTAGGGAACAGGAGAATCACTAGCTGAAGAATTACTGAATACACCTTTAAAGTTTATATAGTGTTGTATGTAATTTATCTTACGTTTCGTTGTGGGGATAGTGAGGGTGATCGTTAAAATGTCCACCTAGTTACCATGATTTTTATAGTAAGCAAGTGATAATTGAAACGTGTATATTTAATATCAGTATAAAATTGTCTCTTTAATAAACATTTTCTAGCTTCATAACCGTGGGCTCAAGTTAATGGTTTAATTAAAGCACAATATGTCAAATTAAATTGTAAAACTGTCAACCGTGTTACTTTTCTGAAGGCATAATATATTACCACTTAAACATTATTAGTATGTTTTAAAAAGTTACTTTAAAATCAACTTAAACTGAAAAAGGCACTAGTTTCATATAATGCTTCTGACATTAACATTGTTCTCCTCTCATTTAATCTTTTCTCATGTCTTTTCCAGCTCTTCTGAGAAGTCCCTTCTGTGGAGATCTGCAGGTATTTTTGTCTAGTTCTCTTCCTGCTTGTTATTTTTTCTTGTCACCTGTTGTAAATAAGAATAAGCAGAGCTATGACATTTTAGACAGCCCTGCAGTCACATACATACAGCACAGACCACATAGCTTTGATGGTTGAGCTGGCTGATTTTTGTACTCAAGGCTCTCTGAAGCATTTAGAGGACATTTGTGCGTAATTGTGTGTACATTTTTTGCCTGACCTAGCTTTTCTCAGTGTATTATGGTTTAGTTACAATACCCCAAAGCTGCACTATGTTGGCTGTCATTGTACGGTATTATATTGTAATATTTGGTATTTTTAATGTGACATTGATATCACAAGAACTGTGCCAAGAGCTCTTTTACTCTTGACAAACACTGTGTTGTGGGTTCTGGCCTTTTTCTTTTTTATTCTGCTCTAAAAAAAGACACCAGACACTGTGGTCTTGTGAACTGGTCTCCCAACTTAATGAACAATATCCCATGAATTATTCCACCAAACTACAATTGGAATCTCTTTTTCGCCCTCCAAATCCTTACAGAGTGGCTAGAACTGTTTTCTACCCTTTTCTTCAGTTCTAATTCCTATTGTCATCTCTTACTGTGAGAATGACTTTAAAGTATGGAAACACAATAGACCAGATACCTTATTTTTATCTGTGGAAATGACGGAAAGCATTTTACATTATCTGTCAAGGACTTTTATTTTGGGTTGCATTTTGGGTGGCATATTTTAGGTTAATGCTCTCTCTAGGTATGTCAAGGGGATGAAGGTAACTGTATCTTGATCATTTTCTTAAATACTTAAACCCTGCTCACAGTATGTTAACCCTTTGGTCATCAGAATCCTCAGGTGCAGGTGTGTCTAAGCCGTCGGATGGTTGCTCCTCGCCCACATTTGGGGTCAGAGGTCAGGGGTTACTTTACTCTCCTGAATTGCGCCACGGCCCTTCGTCATGATCGCATTGCGCCCTCGCCCTGCATGAAAGTGAGTGGTCTGTTTCATAATCACACTCCATCTATGTTCCTCTTCTCCTTCTGTCACTTCTATGTGAACAATTAATACTCACACTGATACTTTTATGCAATATTCCAAGTTGAATACAACTAAAGCTCTATGGGCAGCATCTGTGGCCTGCTGTTGATTACCACAGAAAATAGTGTGTCTTTCAGTTTATACACTATAGTTGTAGAGACAACCTTTTCGGTTTGCTTCTTTGTTGTCTTTGAAATGATGGTCTCTTATTGCTCACTCCCCTTCTCGTGGCGCTGGCTATTGACTTGGGTGAAAGCTCATAATACACAGTAATATTGTGAAATTACAATTTACCAACACTCCTGTTCGTTGCTCACCTAACACAGTGTCTTCGGTGCTGCTCGGCTCTTCACTCTCTTCTTGAGTGTGTTCTCGGCTCGGCATGACTCGCTGTACGATCTCGACGCACGCGCGTGTCGCGGGGCACGCCTCATCTAGTCGCTGTCTGTCAGCTGTGCACAGTGTCGAGCAATCAACGCGGATGAATCACATCTTTCTTGCTAATTAACAAAACAAAGGGCGTTATTTGTTATTAGAAGAACATTTCTTTCAAAAGAACATTTATTTGAAATACCCATCCTTCATGTGAAACTATGCTGTCTTTTACTATATTTATTAACTAACAAATTTCGTCAAAATGCTTAACCTGAACCACACAACATACATTAAAAGTCTTTATACACCTACATTGGAAACCTAGATGGGATGCACTTGAATTTCATAAGCTAATTAAATTTTGCAATCCTTTTGAAGCAGACTGCTTTTATAGGTGGATGAAAGTCTGGTTATGTTTTTCTGGTGTAATAATTGTTAATGAAGTTTGCTCCATGCAAACAGTACATGTACAGTAGTTATGTCTTTTTATTACTTTGCATTCAGTATAGCAAGCAAATACCAGGTTAATTTTTTGTGATCTACAGGTAGGCTTCGACTTTAAGAGAATTACTGTACACATTAGGTCTTTTACAGTACCAAGATGTAAGTAGATGATACCAGTACCAGTGAAAATTAACAAATCTCATTGAGCATACTCCGTTATTTAAATAATTAAATATTAATATCATCATAAACCAATCAAAATAAAACAATAGCATGTAGCCTTCAGTTAATTTTCAATTAGGTAGACATTACTTTTCAAGAGTTTCAAATAATTATTCAACTAAACAGTCAGTATCAAAGTACAAATAAATACATTAAAAGCAGTGAATGTTGTCTTTTTTTCTTGCAAATATTACAGCTGGATAAAATTTTAAAGGAGCATTAAGTAGCTTGGTACTTATTTTCAAATGTTAACATATTAAGAAATAAATATTGTTTTTGTGACGTGTCATTTTAGTGGTGTACACTCACTGTACTCATAATAACTCTCTATAAAAAATGTTTTAATTATACATGGTGCGGGTCATCCCCTCAGTGTATTTCGCCATGTTGAAATGACGTAACCCGAAAATCTTCACGCTCATTGGCTGCCGGCACTGTAGATACGCTGATAGCGTAGTGTTGTTTGGTGACGCAAAAGCGAAAGTTAGACAGTGGAACACAGGAGAATCGGTACCTGTACGACCAAAGAAGCAGAAAAGGTATGAAGCCAGGAGACAGAAAGACCAGCAAAGACATAAACGAGCGTTAACATCAGTACAGCGTACACAGGTTGATAGACCTGTTTTTGGACAGGTAAGGGAATTAATTATTGTGTAGACCACTTTTTAATTAATTTACATGCAACTCTGAGATGATCGTACTGAACAACGTCGATAGATGGCAGTGCAGTTTGTAAAAACATTGCATTATCTACTTAAAATACACACACATCAGTGATGTTAAAGCGGTCATATGATGTTGCTAAAATGAACATTATTTTGTGTATTTGGTGTAATGAAATGTGTTTATGCGGTTTATTTTCCACATATTGTACATTATTGTTTCTCCTCTAAGCTCCGGCTTTCTGAAACGAGTCGATTTTTATAAAGCCATCGGTCTGAAAAGCGAGGTGTGCTCTGATTGGCCAGCTATCCAGTGTGTTGTGATTGGCCGAATACCTCAAGCGTGTGACGGAAATGTTACGACCCTTACCATATTGTGATGCCGTGTCCCGGAGCGACGAGACAAAAACATTAAAACCCATTATAAACTAGGCATTTGTTGCATCCAGTGGGGACATAATTACTGATTATAATGACTTATACTGTCTTTTTACACGTTGCGTTGCATTGCGCCGCGTAAACATAAAACCATGTCCGCATTTGTGATCGGAGAAATGACAAACAACAAGCGCTACTCAACACTGCTCAAAACTCGCATTTGAATCGTCAGGGGCAAATTCTTTAAATATTAAAACGTACTTACAGTCTGTGAAGTCAGAACAGCCGGCATTGTAGTCTACTCTACCAGGATCAGGAAACTGTCCTCCATAAAATGCGTTGCACACAAATTAATATTTGGGTTGAATTGTTCTGGAACAGTGTTGTAAGTACAACTTAACCACTGATTTCTAGTCGTGTCCTCTTTTGGAAGACCAAACAAAGTATTTTCGCTTTCACAACGAAACACACAGCGTCTTCACAACATGGTGGTGGCAGTGGCAGCAACAATAAAGTTACGCCTTTTCTTTCTTTGCGTGAACATTTGGGTTGCGTTATGCAAATCTTCCCACATCGTGACGTAGACATGTGGGGGCGTGTTTAAACGAGGCGTTTTAGGAGGGCGTGGATGAGTCTTAACTTTTATAAAGAATATTTCTTTGGGTTTGAGACTTTGCAACTTTAGGGATCTTATCTATTCACCAACAGCTTGTAAGACTCCAAAGAGAAAGGAAAACTTGAAATCGCATTATATGACCCCTTTAAAGAGTAACGTTAGTTCCCTTCCAGAACAAAAATGTACAGATAATATACTCACCCCCTTGTCATCCAAGATGCTCATGTCTTTCTTCAGTCGAAAAGAAATATTGCAGATTTCTCTCCATATAATAGACTTCTATGGTGCCCGTGAGTTTGAACTTCCAAAAAGCAGTTTTGATGCAGCTGCAAAGGGCTCTAAACGATCCCAGCCGAGGAAGAAGGGTCTTATCTGTCATGATTCACAGGGAGCGTGCAGCGAGGAAACGAGGAGATGTAGGATGAACTCAAAACAAACAGACTTTAATAAATAAACGGGCATACAAATCAGGCAGGATGACAACGAGGAGACCAGAAGACATTTAATTCCGGACGCTATACACTGGAAACACTAGGGATAAGTAAAGAGCTAATCAGGAATTACGGGGGGGGGGGTGGGGGAAATATGTTAAAATGGGACAAACAGCCTGAAACTAAACCAATCTAATGGGAACAGGAACAGGAAAACCACATAAGGGCATAAAAATAAGGGCATGGAAACACATGGGGAGCAAAACACACAAAACCCGAAACAGAGTCTGACATTACTCCCCCCTTCCGGAAGGCGCGTCCTCGCGCCACACAACATCCAAGGGGGGGGGGGTTTGGAGATTCCTCAGGACAGACATGCCCAACTCCCATCTCATTTTCTCCTCCAACTTCTAAATCTTCCTACACCGCGGGGTTTTTTATTTTTTATTTTTTATTTTTGTAAAGGCCATTTGATCTTCTTTGCATGTTCACTTTGCAAACACTGGGTCGGTGCTTCTGCAGCAATGTAGGATGATTTTGAAGTTGGAAGAGAAAATGAGATGGGAGTTTTTAGACCTACCCTAACTGTCTTGGACCGGAAAAAACAGAGTTCACATAGAGCTAGACAAGACGAGCATTTTGAGGTTAAAAAAGTATAAAAATTTAAATTTGTTTTAGAAAATAACCGATCATTTCGCTAGATAAGACCCTTCTTCCTCGGCTGGGATCTTTTATAGCCCTTTGAAGCTGCATTTAAACTGCATTTTGGAAGTTCAAACTCGTGGGCACCATAGAAGTCCATTATATGGAGAGAAATCCTGAAATGTTTTCCTCAAAAAACATAATTTCTTTTCGACTGAAGAAAGACATGAACATCTTGGATGACAAGGGGATGAGTACAATATCAGTAATTTTTTGTTCTGGAAGTGAACTACTCCTTTAACGCTAACTAAAGAACATCTCCTTTTGTCCTCTGTTTACATTAACATGAGACATTAAATGACTTTTTACATAATGCAGCTGCACATCAATTGCACCATTACCGATATTGCAGTAAAACTGGTATCAAAACCAGTTTTTGTTAATTGTCGACTTAGTACGAAAGTATATGTTTCTCATTCATTTTTACAAAGTGAAAGACGGGTCATCATTAATCAACAACAGGCCACAGTTTCTATTGATAGAGCTTAGGTTGTATTTAACCTAGCAATCCATAGTTCAAATAGAATTATTTGACCATTTCTGAACAGAAAATATGTTGTCTATCTCAGTGTTTTTCTGGTGTGCCTGTTTCTTGCCGTTTCCTTTGCTCAGGGTCTGCGCCAAACTCACGCAGCTCTACTCAAATTAATTCGTATTCAGATAGTGGCTATCAGGAGGTGAGTGGTTACTATAGTAACACAGTGACACCCAGACGATCGGAAGGGAGGTCCCAGTCGACAAGCTCCGCCCCCAGCGGAAGCCCCACCCTCGTCATGAGTTCTAGGGCTGAAGGACAGGCCTCAAGGACAGGCCTCAGCACAGGTATGAACACACACAAATACACACAGAGACAAATTGATTAATTTAATTTTCCATAGGTTATTTAGCTTTTCTGAATATCATTAGATGTAAATTATAAATATGCAGTTTTATCAGCGATGCATTTTTATCTTTTCTGACCTGAGAAGTCGAGATGGACTTTTAAAAAAAACACTAAACAAACTGTAAATCGTTGCATTTTCAAATACATTGCATGCATGGATTGCTTCCGGCAGCACTGCAAGAGCTAACGGCGCCATCTATCAGCTGTGTGCTGGAAACCCTTTGCATCTCAGACTATGCTAGTAAATGAGAGTTTGCTAGAATATGAAACGGTGTTCCTCTCCATCTAGTGCGATTAATAAATTGCAACGGCTGTGATTTAATTATAGAAATATGTAGTCTGACGCGCTGCATATTTCAGAGTAAAGCACGGTGCTGTGTTTTTCTATACGTGAGTATCCGTTTTTTTTTTTTCCGCAGTAAATGCTGCTCCAAACGAACTCCATCTCTGCAAGAGCTGTGAGTTTGGGTCGCTTATAACATGCATTTGAAAACCCAGCATGTGCCCAAATTAGTCATGAGAATCGTTTTTTTTTAGAAGCTATAAGGACTTCCTGTTTTCCGCTCTGGAAAACTCTGTTGGTTTCACGTTTGAAAGCAAAAGTCGAGACGCATAAATATTTGTATTTGAATTTTAGTGTGGTTTTCTGAAATGTATTATTGGTAACTAATTTATTATTGTTATTTCTAAATATTCAATTTATTTAGTGTATTATAGTACGTGTTTTATAGTGAATTAAGCATATTGTTAATTATAGTAAACCTATCTTTTTATTAAAAACTTCTTACTAATGAGTTCCTGAAGGTTTAAATACCTGCTCCATAAAGGTGGATCATATCATAATTGCTTTTTCCCCCTGTGTGAACCTTCCTCAAGATTTAATTTTGTGCATAATTTTGAGGCTAAATGTGGAAGTGTTCGTGCATAGAGCCCATAGAAGGGTGGTTTAGGTTTTCCCTCTTTTTTGTCCTTAGCTGATCTCAATCCTGATTTATCATTCATCTTACAGTATTTTTAAAAGTAAAGTTTGAAGTTATAATTGTATTATCACAGTGTAGTTTGCATGTATGATGGCTAAAGTGTTTGTTTGTGTATAATCTGTTTCTCAGGTGGGCAGCAGTGGCCGAGTCATGAGGCGTGTCAGTTCTGTTCCCTCTCGTGCCCCATCCCCACTCTACACCCCGTCCCCACCTGCGTCTCGCCAGCCTCTGCGTACTTCTCTCGGAAGCCCCTATGGCTCACCTATAGTTTCAGAGCCCCGTCCTCTACCTTGTATATTTCCTGGCACCAGCTTGCCTCCTGCCTCCAGCCACGCCCCCGACCTAGTACACTCCAGCTACTTGGGACGGCATGGAAATGGGACATTGTCAGAGTCTGAGTCACCAACACTCCTGCGGGCCGGTATGACCGCTCAGCCTCAGCAGTACGGGACCCTGGGGAAGCACGATTCACGCGCATATGACAGCACTCACTCTTCTTTTGGGTCACGGGCCTATGACATCTTTGAGAGGATGGTACTTTCAAGACCGGATAGCCTTACAGGTGGGTTACACAATACACACACAAACTGTCCTGTTTTACAGGTGTTAGTGTTAAGGATAGGAGTATTTCCAAATTACACTATTTTTGAAAGGTTTGGGGTCAGTAAGATTAAATTTTTTGTTAAAATTAATATCTTTATTCAGCAAAGATGCATTTAATTGATAAGAAGTGACCGTAAAGGGGACTTTATTTTAAATAGATGTTGTTCTTTTCAACTTTCTGTTTATCAAACTTTGTGGTTTCCACTAAAATGTTAAGCAGCACAATCTTTTTCAACTATGATAATAATAAAAAAAAAGTTTCTTGAGTACCAAATCAGCATGTTAGAATGATTTCTTAAGGATCATGTGACACTGAAGACTGGAGTAATGGCTGATGATAATTCAGTTTTGCACCGCAGGAAAGACAGGCCCCTACTACTGTTCATACTGTATTTTTAGTTAAATAAATGCATAAGATGTGACAATAAGATATTTCTTCCGAAAACATTAAAAAACTTACTAATCCCTAACTTGACTTGACGCAATCAACAATTTTCGGATTCATAAAACTTTATTCCATGAAGTTTAAATCCATAAAACTATTATCTCTTTTATCCTGACCAAGTCAGAACTCTATCAAACACAATTCCTGCACCACACTTGAAAAGTTACGGATTTAAGGACACAGATTTGAATATGTGTGAAACTTTCTTAGCGTTGTATATGCACTACATTATACAAGGATTAGTAATGCTGTCACTTATCAGTGTGTTTGGTTCGGATTATAAAATCTTCTCTGGTTTAAGAAGGTATTTCTTTCCTGAAAATCCTCTCATGAGGTGAATTTTCAAAACTTGGAAAAAAATGAATAAAGAATTCATTAAGCATTTCACAGTTTAGTCTCTGACATAGTGTATACTGTCTGTTAAAATCTCAATTACAAGAGCCACAGGAAGAAAACTTCACATATCTCTGGATGTAAACGCAGGGAGACTGACACAAATTGGTTCTCATAAAAGTGCAAAAAAGGATCCTAGTAATTGCTCCTACACGAATGATCATAACCCTCTGATTACGAGATGCCGTGTGCGCATATGAGTTTGTGAATTGAAAGTGCTAAGGTGAATTAATATAGGGCTTGTATAGTACATTGTTTCAAAATCATATTACAGTCTCAATTCCATCTGCAATAAACATCCAGATGAAACCGGAGCTGCATGGATATTGACTGTGTAAGTGTGTGTGTGTGCTCACATATCTTTATGCTTGTGTGCTCTAGTGTTTTGTAGGATTACTCCTATGATGATCTCACATTCTGGCTCTGTGGGAGACTTTCTCAGATGTGCCCCACTGCCCCATTTATGCCGTATTTCTCTGTAGATCATGCATGATGTAAAACCTTTAAAACTATGCTTTTAACTCCAGGCCCTTCAAAAAGAACTATTGCTGAATTTAGAGATGTATGAAGTGATTCGAAATTTATGAAAGACAAACTCACTGAATTCTGCATGGCTGTTCCAAACCAGCGAGCTGTGCAGCTTTGTTCGGTTCACAGTTTGCTTTATTATATTGCCAGTGTCTGATTGACACGTGAGAAAAGTTCTTTGAGAACCCAATTGAGGCATTTCTATGCTAATGTTACACTGACTCAACATTCAGTCATAGTATAAAGGCAGAGATAAAGGCAAAATATTTGCTTGAACTGAAGTGCAATGGCAATATCATGGTATAACTAAGCACTATAGTATTTGACAATGGTAATCATTCCATACCATATTGTTAACACTGTACCATGGTTTTGAGATTCTGATTCTCAAGCTCTAGATTTTTATTTAATTTGATTCTGGTTCATTTTGGTTCATTGTCTGTATTACAAATGAAATCTCTCTGCAAGTGCTGTGAATTCTACAGCGTAAAAGTCTTTCAGACTGGTTGATTTTTGAAATTCATGGAAAGAACTGGCTTAAAGGGTTAGTTCACCCAAAAATGAAAATTACCTCATTATTTACTTACCCTCAAGCCATCCTAGATGTATATGACTTTCTTCTTTCAGACGAATACAATCGGAGTTATATTAAAAAACATCCTGGCTCTTCCAAGCTTTATAATGGCAGTGGATGGTAGCCCAAAATTTGAAGTCCAAAAAATGTAACCAATTGATTCCAATAGTCCACACTGCTGGGGTTTTAATAAAGGCCTCCCGAAGCAAAGCGATTCGTTTGTGTAATAAAAATATCCATATTTACAACTTTATAAACCTTAATCTCCAGCTTCCACTAACTGTCATACGCACGTTCACGAGAGAGTGTCGTCCAGCGGATGACGTAGGCGTAGCGTAAACTCCGGTGAGAATATGCTAGTCTCGCGAGAAACAAGTTTTGTTTACAGCAAAGGAAAACCAGTGTCCTCTTGGTTTATATTGAAATCCTCTGACATTTTTCTTTGCAAATCCTCGGTTTGTAATAATTTGTGACCAGCGTTTTGTTTTGTTCTCTCTCCATCGCGCTTCCACGTTCGTCACTTCCGCCTTCGTCACCGCGTTTGCCTACGTACTACGTCATCCGCTGGACGCCATTCTTGTGATGCGTGTATGACAGGTAACGGAAGCTAGAGATTAAGGTTTATAAAGTTGCAAATATGGATATTTTTCTTACACAAGCGCATTGATTCGCTTCAGAAGGCCTTTATTAACCCCCCGGAGCCGTGTGGACTTCTTTTATAATGGATTGGTTCAATTTTTTGGACTTCAAATTTTGGGCTACCATCCACTCCCATTATAAAGCTTGGAAGAGCCAGGATGTTTTTTTAATATAACTCCGATTGTAGTCGTCTGAAAGAAGAATGTCATATACACCTAAGATGGCTTGAAGGTGAGTATATTATTGGGGTAGCTTTCATTTTTGGGTGAACTATCCCTTTAATAGAGTCATTCGTCAGAGGAATCAGGCTATACTGAATGCTTTTGATTCACTAAAAAGAATCTGATTTTAAACTGGTTGCATTGTTTTTGCATGCAGCCCTTAAATACCTTTCTAGTCATTATTTCATAATAGAAAATGTCCTTTTCTTGCTTCACATCAGTACAACTGCAAACTCACATTCACACTCAGTTTTTCCCGTCGTGCTGAAGAATCAGATTCTCCAGAACAAAAATGTATATACAAATACATTTTCATGCAGGAAATGAAAAAGGTAGTAAAGGTTTTGGGGATTTTAATAAGCACTATCAAGATCATTCAGCATGAGTATCACATTAATCGAAAAAATCTATATTTTTTCCGCTAGCCCTACCGAATTATACATTTTTTGCCAGCAAAGCTAACATTGTAGTATGGTTATCAGCTGATGCAATTATCTCACAATGGCCATATATTGCCTAATTAATCAAACTGGTCAGTATATCTGCCTGTCAATACTTACTGGAATTTCTGATGATAGTCAGATGATAGTTTGAAGGCAGAGATCAAAGTTTGTCTGCTTAGGTTGTGATCCAGGTTTCAGATTAGGTTGTGGTCAGATGTCTTCTATTGAAAGTTCTGGTTGTGAATGTCAGTCTCACAAGGTTGCGTGGTTATACATACCCTACAGCTCTTAAAACTATTATACACTAATGAGCATACTGTACAATGTCAGTACAAGCATTCACAGGGTTTGTCAGTAGATTTAGTAATTACGCTCCAAGAGTTGGGAAATTGGGTATGCAATTATGGGTAGGCGTTCATGAGCAAATCTATTGTATCCTGTTTTTGCCATGAAATCATGTGTGGGAGAAAGGCTGAAACCTCTGGCTAATTCATCTAAATCGCACAATCAATTGTATGCGTATCTCTGATTGATGTCAGGCAAAGTGACATTCACGTCACTAACAGCAACACAACATAGTGCCTTCTTTCAGTATAAAAACTTTTTATCTCACGCGCTTTACTGCTGCTGAATACGCCTCGTACTTGTTCAAGGTCATTATTTCTCACAGATACAGCTGAAGGTGGGGAAGTCCAGTGGAGTGGTTAATTACAGCAGATTGTTTTTATAAAATACAACTTACATCTCCACTTGAAGACTCGAGAGCTTTATTTGCCTAGTGAAGCACAACGAAAGTCTTCGTTATGTAGTTGTACAGCTGCTAGACTGGTTTTGCTGATGAATTTCACTAGCTAGACCGACACCTAATTAGCACAAATGAGCCTGGACAGAAATTCATGCTGGTCTATGCCGATCCTTTCAGTAGAGTAAACTTGTTTTGATAAATATTGTATAGATTGGATACACCAATCAAAAGAGATTGGTCAGTGGGTTATTGATGTAGGATACTGGTCAAAAGTTTGGAATAATTAAGATTTTTTAAATGTTTTTGATAAGTCTCCTATGCTATTGTTTTGTCTATTATTATTATTAAGTGTTTTAGGGTTAGGTTAAGTGTATTCTCAATACAGCTACATTTATTTGATTCAAAATAGTAAAAACAGTAATATTATGAAATATTATTGCAATTTAAAAGAACTGTTTTCTGTTATGTATTTAAAAATGTAACTAATTTCTGTGATGTCAAAGCTGAATTTTCAGCAGTCATTACTCCAGTCTTCAGTGTCACATGATCCTTCAGAAATCATTCTAATATGCTGATTTGGTGCTCAAGCAGCATTATCAATGTTGAAAACAGTTATGGTGCTTAATATTTTTGTTGAATCTGTGATACACTACCATTCAGAAGTTTGGGTTAAGTAAGATTTAGGTTTATTTGTTTAAAAATAATAATAATAAAATAATACTTTTATCCAGCATAGACGTATTAATTTAACAGTAACAGTAAAGACATATATAATGTTACAAAGGTTTTCAAATAAATGCTGTTCTTTTGAAAATTCTATTCATCAAAGAATCCTTAAAAAAAATGTATTGCAGTTTCCACAAAATTATTAAGCATCAAAACTTTGATGATAATAAGGACAATAATTAATAGTAATTGAGCACCAATTATATTAGATGAAGACTGGAGTAATGGCTACTAAAATTCAGCTTTGCCATAACAGGAAAAAATGATGTTTTAAAAAGAGATTAAAATAAAAAGAAAAGTTATTTTAAATGTAAATAATATTTCACAATATTACTGTTTTTATTGTATTTTAATTTTAAAAAATGCAGCCTTGGTGAGCATAAGAGACTTCTTTCGAGAACATGAAAAATGTTAATAATTTTGATCACTAGTGAATAAACTCTGAATGAAATTTACTGATTGTGAATCAGGGATATCATTCATTAAAACTAAAACAATAAGGAATGTTTTCATTACTTGAACTATAATAAACATGAACTGAAATTAAAAATGAAAAGACTTGTTTTAGTTCAGCTGTTTGCCAAGTTTATGTACTAAAATAACTAAAACTAAATAAAAGCTATGTAGACATATGTGAAAAATAAATAAATAAAAATGCCCAAAACACACAATAAATGTACTAAAATAACACTGTTGTGAATCTCTGCTCTTCATCTAGGCTTGCAAACCTCTTATAGTCAGAACAGCCAGTTAGGCCAAGACGCCCGCTCCCCTGACTGCCACGTCACGCCAATCTATGAAGACAGAACCTTCCAGAACCCTCTGTACCAGAGCCCCACGAATGGCTCCCAGAGCGCTATCTCCAGAAACAATACAGGTATGTGATGAATGTCCTTCATGCACCACTGCTATCTTTGCAAACTCAGTAAATGAGTTCTGACATTTTCACAGTGTTCATCTTAACTATGTCTGTATTGCTCACTCTGTCACTCAGGGTTTGGTACTTTACAAAGGACCACTAGTCAGTGTAGCACTCTGAGGTACCAGCGAGGGTTATTCTCAGTGGGCTCCATGGCAACGCACTCTGACACCTATCGCCCCGCCCATTACCACCAAACCGACTCGAACTACACCAGACATGCAGCTGCCGTCGACAACGCCGTCACACGCTCGCCTTCCATAGACAGTGTTCACAAAGATCCCAGGTGAAAAGCTGAACCCAGTGATTCCAGAAACATTGCAGAAAGCTTCAAAAATAATTTAGGGCCAGCTTTGAAGTCATTGACATTTAAAACATAAAGACTTTACTTGTAAATGAAACCCAGCATGTGTCTTCCCATTTTGCCGCATTATTCAAACCTATTTGATTTGTTGAGCTTCCACTACTTCTGTGCATATGTTGCTTTGTAATCATATTTCTGGGCATGTTTATTTTGCAGACAGAGCAAGAGCTTGTCAGAAAATGTAAACCAGATTGCCTGAGTGCTCATTCACATTTGCAGTGCATATTTTAATGATAATAAAGCTGGACAGATTTTTTTTAATGCGTCTAGTTATTTGTCCTCCTGATGCTAACATGTAAACACGTAATTATGTATACTTTATTCAAATCTGCAAATATTTATTTGTCAAATGTGGACATTTTTCATATTTGTATGTGTGTTTGACATCTGTTTTATCTGTGTCTGTGGGGGGTGTTAGGGAGTTTGCCTGGAGAGACCCCGAGCTGCCAGAGGTGATCCGAATGCTGCAGCATCATTTCCCTTCTGTCCAGGCCAATGCTGCAGCATACATACAGCACCTGTGCTATGGAGACACCCGCATAAAGGCAGAGGTATGGTTACACACACACACACACACCACACACACACACATGCATGCTGTACTAATACGTACTTCCTATTTATGTCTTCTGTTCTTCTCAAATACAGTTGACTTATTGTAGTTTAAGCCTAACCATTAAGAGAGAAAAAAAGCAATATTTTAAATCTTATCACATTTGATTGGACAAAATTCTTGGACATAAATCTGTGTAGTGCAGGATGAGGTAGAGTTGGGGTACTCGGACTCGAGTCCGGTCTCGAGTACAATTTTTTAAAGAACTCGGACTTGTCATGGACTCGGATGCATTTTTACTCGGACTTGAGCTTTTCAACCGAGTCCAGGGACAGTTGACGGAAATGTCACTGACTCAATGCATTATCACGAAAGGGATATTCAGTATTTGCATATGTTTTTGAGTCTTGTCCAGTACTTGAAAGCTGACGGTTTTCTGTGCTCACACACCGAAAGCGCGCTCACAGAACGCGCCTCTCAGTCAGTGTGCGAATGCCGAGTTCTCTTCCACTTAAGTTCTGTTATTGCTACACATTTACACGAAAAGTTATGTCAAAATGCCTGTCTTGGAGACTATTCATGTAAATGCACTCGGTTTTGTCTTAAGTGAACCTGTACAGTAGGAAGAAATACGCATGTGTCTAAATATTTGATCTGTGCGTCAGGTCTTAAAGCGACAGCAGCATAAACCTGCTGCTGCCGACTGCATCATAAATGTTAATCAAACAAAAGAAAAGGAAAAAATCACTCACTGCTCTTGACTGAACAACTTATTAACTTTAATAAGAATCATCTATATTTAATGTATACAGTGAAGATTATTTTTACATGTATTACTTCATGAAATGTCTGTAGTAGGCTATTTCTGTAGAAGCCTTTACAACTGAAAAACTTTAAAAAACGAAATATCTATTTAATTTGTATTTTTGAGTAATATATTTATTTATCATTTAGCTTGTAAGTAATACTTGGGAGTGTTTACTTGCCTTCAGTAAGCTTGAGGATGTTTTATTACATTAGTTTATTTTTTGGCAGTTTCTAGCTTCAAAGAAAAAAAAAATTTCGGACATCTTTGCGGCAATAGTTTTTATGTGTTCAAAATTACCTTGGGTGTGCATTATTTTCTAATAATTAAACAGCCCGTCGTCAATTATTCCTTACATAAAGTACTTTATTTTATTTAATGTAACTATAATGCGGCAAAAATACACAGGTGTGAGTTGCCTGTGACTTATGGAAAGTATATGTAGGGCTTTTATACACAGTGTGTGCCATTGTACAGACTAGGTTTATCCCTCACACTCATTTTTATCCAAAATGCCCTGTTTAAGGGGTCTGTGTACTTTGGCGTCCATTAATTTTTATTTACTTCTTTAATGTTTCAAACACTGATAAATAGAATAAGCAGACACAAACTAATTTTGATTATTCAAAATTCATATTTCATTAAAAATCGTAAAAATGATATAAAGCTTGTTTTTTATTGAGATAAAAGGTGCCACCCTTAATTTATAAATTTACTTTAACGATTAATAAAGTCAAGTCCCACCCTTTAATTTTTCACATTATAAAACCTGTTTCACTCTGAAATATGTCACAATACATAAATCAATTCAGCCATAACTTCTGTTACAAGACTTTAAGATTGCTAAGCAAAGCAGGACACTAATTATTAATCAAAAATCTAAATGGCAAGATGTCAATAGAGGTTTGCTTTTGTTACATTTAAATTAATATTTCGTTTTTCTAGTTGTAAAGGTTAAAACAATGTTAAGATACTAATAAATAATAGAGTTTGGTTGGACTCGGACTTGGCTGTTTGGTTCTCGGACTTGAGTCCGACTCGGACGATTTTGGACTCGGAGTTGTCTCGGACTCGATTGGTTAAAGACTCGGACTTGACTTGGACTCGACTTAGGTGGACTCGAACCCAACACTAGGAAGAGGCATCAAAATTTATAATAACTGTACATTTTAAACTACTGTTCAAACACTACGTTTGGGGTCTGAAAATGTAATACTTTTCATTTAAGGCAAGGACACTTTAATTCATAAGTAACAGTAAATTCATAAGTAACATAAGTAAAAATGATCAGTGACTGACAATAAGATGATGCAATGTTTTTTTGTTGTTTTTTTCAAATAAGTGCTGTCCCACAGCTGTTTTCAACATTTATAATTATACCGAATGTTTCATGAACTAAAGATCATGTGACACTTAAGACTGGAGTAATGGCTGCTGAAAATTCAGCTTTGCCATCACAGGAATAAATTACAATTTAAAATATAATAAAATAGAAAACATTTATTTTTTAAATACTTAACATTAATATATATAACATTTTTATAATATATAATTTTTTTTTTTTGATCAAATAAATGCAGCCTTTGTGAACGTAAGAGACTTCTTTCAAAAACATTACAAAATCTTACCAACCCCAAACCTTTAATCTAAAACCTTTCTGATATTTAATATGTCTAAATATATATATTTTAAATGATTGTAACTCTGTAGTTGATTTTTATAATCAAAGTAGTATTTCTCTGACACAGAAACAATGGGGATCTTAATTAGCATTAAACTTGAACGGATAAATGTAGGTTTCAAAAAGCTAATGCAACATGCTAATTCTGCAGTTTGAAATCATAAATGAACAACAGTGTTTAATAAATGCAATAAAAGAAGTAAGAAGTAGGGACTTCTATGTATGAACTGGAACCAGTGAATTAGTGGTTAAAGCGAATCAGTTCATTCAGATGTAATGGTTCACATGAACAAATGTCCACTTGGCTATTGAGCTATTTGTGCAAACAATGTGATATATGAAATGTTTTAACATTTCTTGTTGGATAAATTACTGGTCATTGCTGGAAAAGCTACAGTGTTTGAAATAGCAGTTCAATAAATAGCAAGCTACTGGAAAATGTTTGTATTTAGTTAGTTTGCATTTGCAGACTGCATAAACAGACAGAAAAGCACGCCTTGGAAACAGAACTGTGAACACTTGCACTCTCTTACTGTATGTTTTCAGGTGTGTCGACTCGGGGGGATCCGGCACCTGGTGGATCTGCTTGACCACAAAACCCTGGAAGTTCAGCGGAATGCTTGCGGAGCTCTGCGAAACCTAGTGTATGGAAAAGCCACCGACGATAATAAAGTGTGTGTGAGGAATTCCGGTGGAATCCCAGCTTTGGTTCGTCTGTTGAGGAAAACGGCAGACTCTGAAGTGCGAGAGCTCGTAACCGGTGAGTGGGTGTGTGGGGTCACATGACTGACTGCCATAAGAGAGTCTTTCTTTAGTTCTTTCTCTCCCTCTCTGTTCCTCTGTCTCGCTCTTTCCAACTTGCTTTCTTTCCTGTGGTGAGATCAGTTTGCACTGTGAAGCTCAGATCAGAGATTACAGTCAATGGAACTCATGGCTGTGATTAATGCGGAGGGACGAAGTGTTTGATTAAAAGCTGAGCTGACACAAACTTGCATGCACGCACACTCTCTCCAAGCTGGATTTCCTAGTATTGCTAGATAGATATGGGGAAATTCTACTCTCCCAAGCTGTTTTCTTGATGCATACAGTGTATTTTCACTGTCATTTCTCAAACAGAGACAGCAGGTTTGTTCAGCAAAGGCAGAGCTCTCTTCTGCTCACACACATACTCCCAACCACAGGGACTATTTTGTGTTAATGATCTCTATCTGCGGGATTTTTTGTTACACTCCCACTGCCTCTTTACAGTTTTATTTCACACCTCTGAACGTGTCTCTCATTTTTTCTAATGAGCTATGTTAAATAATCAAGAGTGTTGAATTGCTTATTATAGCTAAAAAATTCTTATTCACCCTCTTATCAATCCAAACTCCACTGTTAAAGGGGACATCGAATGCAAAATTCACTTTTATATGACGTTTGCATATTAAGTCAAGTCAATGTCTGTTTGTCAAAAATACGGCAACTAAAAAATGTAGTAGTCAGTGGCAATTTTATTGCCAGTGTAAGTAGAGGGTTATTTATTCTTTTTTTAGTAATTCATAAATTTATAATAGATTCCTTCATTTTATACTGTACTTTTGCATTTAATATGCTATATACTAAGTTTTGGGGTCATGCCTTGACAGGAGTGTTGTGGAACCTGTCGTCATGTGATTCTGTGAAGATGACGATCGCTCGGGACGCTCTCGGGCCACTTACCAACACAGTCATTATCCCTCACTCTGGGTGGGGTGCGGCCCCTCAGCGAGAGGACCAGAAACTCAAACTGCACTCATCTTTGGTGCTGAGGAACACGACTGGTTGCCTCAGGTGTGTTTCATGTAAATGTCTCCTAAGAAACGTCTGATTAGGTGTACCAGCCTAATTATACAGAGCTTCCTGTTAAGATCGATTAATCAATAGTCATTTAGATAACCTGCTGACTAGTTGATTTTTAAAATATATAGTTTTGCACATCACTGGTAGTAGCAGCATTACTCTTCATCCTCAGAGATAATAACTATTTACATTTTCAAGTGAGAATGATTGTTTTATCTAATTCAGATTGCATCGTTGACCACATGATGCTGATGTGTGTGTGTGTGTCTCAGGAACCTAAGCTCAGCTGGAGAAGAGGCCAGAAGGCAGATGCGTTGCTGTGAAGGGCTGATTGATTCCCTCCTTTATATAATCAAAACCTGCGTAAACACCTCTGATTATGACAGCAAGGTTAGAAATATTCTTGTGATTGCATGCAGAATACATCTAAAAACCATCCAGTTCTGATGTACAACAGTCTATAAATTGTTGGTAATATTTCATACATTCTTGCCAGATATTTGACTAATTTTCTGTCTGTATATCTGATGACAGCTGAGAACTGGCAGAGCCTAATGTTGCTTATTAAAAGGTGTTACATGTTTTCTGTGCCACTCCTTGAAGGGCCAAAAATATTGAGTGCCTCTAGTGGTGAAGCACAGCATTGTGCAGCTTTGGTTATTTCTTTATGAAATCTTAGTCTTAGCATGCCATCTGCTGGAACAGGAAGCTTTGAAAAGCTTCCTGGAAGAGGAATCCAAAAAAATATGTTAAAGGGGGTCATATGATGCGATTTCAATTTTTCCTTTCTCTTTGGAGTGTTACAAGCTCTTGGTGCATAAAGAAGATCTGTAAAGTTGCAAAGACTAAAGTCTCAAATCCAAAGATGTTCTTTATAAAAGTTAAGAGTCAGCCGCGCCTACCTAAAACGTCTCGTTCTAACACGCCCCCACATGTCTACGTCACTGTGGGAAGATTTGCATAACGCCGCCCAAATGTTCACGCAAAGAAAGAAGGCGTAACTTTTATTCTCGCTGTAGTATTGTTGCTGCCGCCGCCATGTCGTGAAGGCGCTGTGTGTTTCGTTGTGAAAGCGAAACTACTTTGTTTGGCCTTCCAAAAGAGGACGATATCTGCTTCGTCATGCCTGGAGCTGATCCGTGCTGGTTGCTGAGGAAATACTACAACTTTGCGCTGTCGATCGCTGGATCGGCTTTCACCGTGGACGAAGCGGAGTCCAGCCCGGGGTCGTCACATTCCTTATACCGGACGCTCCTTCGTCGAAATCGCCGCCGCGCCGTTCTCAAGCCCACCCGCCACCGCTCACTCAAGCCCGCCGGCTGTTCCTCACTCTAGCCCCCCGGCCTCTGCTCACTCTAGGCCGCCGTGTGTGACGCTGTGTTTTGTTGTGAAAGCGAAACTACTTTGTTTGGTCTTCCAAAAATGGACACGACTAGAAATCAGTGGTTAAGTTGTATTTACAACACTGTTCCAGAACACTTCAACCCAAATATTCAGATGTGTGCAGCACATTTTATGGAGGACTTTTTTCCTGATCCTGGTAGAGTAGACTACCATGCCGGCTGTTCTGACTCAAAGACTGAAAGTACGTTTTTATAATTTCAAGAGGTTTTTAATTTTATATATTTAAGCGAGTTGTTTGGACAGTGAATATGGGCTTGTTTTTTTTCAGTTCTGTTCTCTCTCTATCACAATGCAGACATGTTTTATGGTTTTACAGCGCACGACATGTAAAAAGACAGTATAAGTCATTATAATCCGTAATTATGTCCCCACTGGATGCAACAAATGCCTCGTTTATAATGGGTTTTCATGTTTTTGAATCATCGCTCCGGCCGGACAGGGCATCATCACAGTATGGTGAGGGGCGTAACATTTCCGTCACACGCTTGAGGTATTCGGCCAATCACAACGCACTGGATAGCTGGCCAATCACAGCACACCTCGCTTTTTTAGAACGATGAGTTTTGTAAAAATCGATGCGTTTCAGAAGGCAGGGCATAGAGGAGAAACAATAATGTACAGTATGTGGAAAATAATGTGTTTTTTGAATAAACCGCATAAACACATTTCATTACACCAAATACACAAAATAATGTTCTTTTTAGCAGCATCATATGACCCCTTTAAAATATTTTTATTACATTTATTTTAATATTTTAATTAATAATAATTAGTAATAATAAAAATAAAAATTGTGATGTTTTTAATTTAACCCATCTGACTTTTCTTAAATGGAACAAAATTGTGATTTTTTAAGAATATCCAGTACACTCTTTTCAATATAATGAGGATTGGGCCTGTTGATGTCCAAAATATTATACATTTCCTTCCTTACCCTTTTTTGTTTTCCTGTGTTTTTAGATTGTGGAAAACTGTGTGTGCACTTTGAGGAACCTGTCATACCGTCTTGAGCTGGAGATGCCTCCGTCTCGGCTGATGGGGGCCCAGAATCTGGACACGCTCCTGGGCCCTGACACCTCCAGTAAGCAGGCCGACTACAGCTGCTGGGGGCTCAGAAAGAAGAAGAAGAAGAGGTCCTGGCAGGATCAGCAGGTAATCTATCACTAAATCAAATGAGCTTGGATTCCATGTTCTGAAAGCTTATGATTGCTTTTGTGCTCAGTTATCAAAAGATTTGGGATTGTGTGAAAGAGAAATTCATTTCAGCCAATAGTCATGGAAAACCTGGAAACATCAGTATATTTTAAAATTGAGATTTCCAGCTCTGGAAATAATGGAAATTAATAAAATCTTCAAACAGTTATAGAAAAGCCATGGAAATTCATATTTTCAGTTTCAGCTCAGCTGTAAAAGTTATTTATATTTGAACAAAATATTTGATTTTGAGTGCAGCCTCTATAAAATTATTTTTCTAGTTTTATTTTATTTTAAAATTAGCTGCTCAATAATTTAACTAACTATGAGTATAATAAAATAATAATAATACATTCATAAAAATGTTTGTTTTTCACATTTTATGTTTAGAGAAGCCAATTTAGTAGTTGCTACAGAAAGTTATTTTTACTGAATATCCACAGCTAAAACTAACCTATTTCTATTTGTGTAATCCTGATGCAGTGGGATGGTGTGGGGCCTATTCCAGGATTTTCTGGAAGTCCAAAGGGCGCAGAGATGCTGTGGCATCCATCTGTGGTAAAACCTTACCTCACTCTGCTGGCAGAGAGCTCAAACCCAGCCACGCTGGAAGGGGCAGCTGGGTCTCTGCAGAATCTCTCCGCCGGAACCTGGAGGGTAGGCTGCTTGAGGTCACTATAACATAAACTCAATTATACAGCCACAGTGTTCAAAATAGAACTGAATTATATGGATGCCATAATTGGCTGGTGGATGAAGAGTATGTCCTGCACACACACACACACAGACACACTATTTGATTAGATGTAGCCTCAAGGTTCTTATAAAGCAACAGTTTTTGTTTTCTTTTCTTTGCATCCTTTATTTTGGAAATGCTTCTAGACTAGATACCTAGAGATAGTGTTTTGATTGCATCACATTCACTGTTTTTAAAATTCAGTAAACGTTAATGCAAATTCTTGCTTCACTGAAGGATAATAACCTTCTTTTTCTCTTTCTTTCATCATTCAGTTTGCGGCCTACATCCGTGCTGCTGTACGTAAAGAGAAGGGTTTGCCCATACTGGTGGAGCTACTAAGAATGGATAATGACAGGGTTGTCTGCGCTGTGGCCACTGCTCTACGGAACATGGCTCTCGACGCCAGGAACAAGGAGCTCATTGGTCAGTCACTAAAACTTATTGCTAACTTATTGCAAACTTAGTGCAATGCTTTACATTCCATTTTTATGCTGGTTTTAAAAACTGCATTGCATCTTCTAAAATAAATGTTTGCTGAATTCGGTTTGCTTTTAAAGGAAAATACGCCATGCGGGACCTAGTGACCCGTCTCCCTGGCAATGGGCCGTCCCTGCTGTCGGATGAGACGGTGGCGGCGGTCTGCTGTGCGCTGCACGAGGTCACCAACAGGAATATGGAGAACGCCCGTGCTCTCGCCCAGACGGGCGGCATCGACAAACTGGTTACAATCAGCAGAGGACGTGGGGAGAGGTGCATACCTCTTTTTATGGGCTGTTTGAAGTGGGCGGTTTTATATGTCCATTGGTGTTGTCACACTGTTTCATAACAAAATCTTTTTTTTTTTCTTTGATTGTCCCAGTATCCACCTTTTTCTTCAATGCGGAAGTAAGCCTATGGGCAAGACTTCCGGTTCATTATCCGCTATAGGGAAATAATGAGAAGAATAACAATGTGCAGTAAACTGTAAAACTGTTTGCATTATAAACCAGTGTGTTCGTAATTATGAAAACATATTCAAATGATATGGTAAGACACACCAATTTTCAATATCAAGCTGCAAAACGAGCGGTTCTGTACAGCTAAAAATAGTTGGATGCGGATAAAACCGAAAGCCAGACCCATAGAATTTACAAATCTCTGCGTCCATTTTTACGGGAAGAAAAAGGTGGATATCTTTAATAATATCTTATTCTCCGTGGCAGGTACTCCATGAAGGTGGTCAAGGCAGCAGCTCAGGTGCTAAATACTCTTTGGCAGTACAGAGATCTGCGCACCTTTTACAAAAAGGTACATGTTCTCAACCATTGCTCTGTGGTAAAGGATTCTACTGTTCTCGTGATATCCATTCTGTAGGATCTGATCAAAAGTGCACAGCAAAAAATATGTGTGTGCAGTGCAAAAATGTTCACAATCAATATTTTTGTCTTGTTTTCCAATAAGATAGATGCAGTATACTTTTTTATCAAAACGAAAAATCATAATAATACTTAATACAATAGCAAAGAAGTCTGGAAAGCACAATACATCGAACACAATTACAGAGACATCTACGACAACCTAGGTCATACACATTGCATTTATACATTCCCCTGCCAAACGTTTTGGCAGTGACAAATTTAGTTTTGCAAAGTTTGATGCTTCAGTATTTTGTAGATTATTTTTCCACATGTTTCTATACTGAAAAACAACGATAAGCATATCATAAGTTTTAAAGGCTTTTATTGGCAAAAAAATTAAATGAGTCAATATTTACTGTGTTGACTCTTGTTCTTCATAACCTCTGCAATTCTTTCTGGCATGCTGGATATTAGCTTCTGGTCCAAATCCTGACTGATGGCGATCCATTATTGCCTTATTAGCTCTCTGAGTTTATCACAATTTGTGGGCTTCTGCTCGTCCACGCGGGGGAAAAAACAAAAATCCTGCCTTGAGGACTCGCAACCACAGGTTCTCTATGAATGACTTTGAGAAATGGAGTTGGCCTGGCCAACACGGCTCACCCAAAATTTCAAATGTACATGATCTTCTAGCCACTACCTTCACATCACATCCCACAACCTCTTCCGCTTTTGGGGGTGACATGGTGCTACACCATCATGCTGGAAAACAAATTACACTAGATCTCACACCCCAAATAGCTCATGATCAAAGAAACTATTGGAAGAAGTTGCTCTTGCAGGAAGTTTTGATACCATTCTTTATCCATGGCAGTGCTTTTGGGCAGAATTATGAGAGAGCATTATGGTTGAAAAGCAACCCCACACATGGACGATCTCAGGATGTTTCACTGTTGGCACAACACAGGACTCATGATAGCGTTGATCATGATAGCGTTGACTCATGATCGATTTTCCAGATGTCCCAAACAGTCGGAAGGGAGCTTAATCAGAGATAATAATTTTGCACCAGTCTTCTGCTGTTCAATCCTTGTACTTCCTGCAGAATTTTCGGTCTGTCCTTGACGCTTTTCTTGGAGAGAAGTGGCTTCTTTGCTGCCCTTCTTGACACCAGGCCGATTGTCCAAAAGTCTTGGCCTCACTGTGCGTGCAGATGCTCTCCCACCAACCTGGTGCCATTCCTGAGCAAGCTCTGCACTACTGGTGACACGATTCCAGCTGACTCCTCAGAAGGAGATGTCCTGGCACTTGCTGGACACTCTGGTATGCCCTGAAGACTTCTTCACTGCAGTCAAACATCTCTCCTTGAAGTTCTTGATGATCCGGTAAAATGTTCTTTCAGGTGCAATATTCTTTGGTGCAATTTCCTTGCATGTGAGGCCATTTTGATGAAAAGCGATGTTGGCTACATGTGTTTCTTTGGAGGTAACCATTGCTAAAAAGAACACAATGATTGGAAGTGTTTCTACAATCTAATTAGTATGGTAGTGATTTTACCTGACTAGTACTCATTCATACTTTCACATGTGCTTCTGATATGATTAGTCAATTAATGTTATCTGGTCATTTTGTGTCAGGATCAAAAAACTGTGAAATTAGTTTTTTTTGTGAAAAGTAAATTTTTTTAGCCAATGAAGCTTTTAGCAATTATTTAAAAATGCATCTGATCACTCTACACAATAGTGCGCCGCTTGTTACCCCGACACGTTGCTCCTATCGTCTACGAACCCGCACACGGCACCACCGAACAAGACGGCAAGCATCATGCTCACAGGTGGTGAACATAATTAGTAATTATGACAGCTAACAGGAAATAAGATGCGTTCAAGTCCTCCTTGGAAACTTGTATTTCCGAATTGGGAAGTCAGGTGTGTTTAAGTCACTTTAGTTGGAGCAAGTTGCGGGTGTGAATGTACCCCTGTTCTCATATCACATATCGACAAATTCATATATATTTCAGCTTATATATATATAATAGATATCTATCTATATATATCATATATATATAGTATATATTAATTATTATTATTAGATAATTAGGTTGAACAAAGTTTTCCACCAATGCAGAGTCTAAAAAAATGATAAGTTTCCCCATCGAATTGCGACTTTGTGTTTGTTCATGTGCATCATTCGTAATGCAATCATTTGACAGGACTTAAAAAAACAGGCAACTAACTACTAAAAAACTCAGGAACAGGTGATGACGAAAACCAGTAGAGCTTCTGAACATTTTTCTGACATAAGAATTGAGAAGGAAAAGGGACTTCAGACAATGTCTTGATATATATTTTATCCGTGGCTAGCCTTGACTTTTTTTAACCGGGTATCTGAGTGATAATACCCCCCCCCCCCCCCGCCCCCCCCCCCGCCCCCCCCGCTTTAGGACACTCAAAGGGTCACAGTTACAAATAACAAACACCGTGGCAGGTGTCGATTTAAAAGTATGCACATTTCCTACCTTATTTGTAAATGAAATTCATCTCCAATCCTTCTATCGTTTCAAGTTTATCCATTATTCGAATGCAAGAAAAATATAGCTGGTTTTCCAAGTAAAAACCGCCAAATAAAGTTTACACGTAGTTACGTTATGATACATAATCAGAGGGTGGGAGATGGGGGGATTCCCCCGGTCTATATGTCTCTGCATCTGCTAAATGATTTTTTTATTCCCAGTGAATAGGAGTTAAAATTCCCACCCGGGTGACACTAATAACAGACCATACAAAATACCAAAAAATATTTAAAATATTGCAAAGTAACATTGCAACCTTGCAAACAATAATAAAATCAGAGAATGACTTTAACTGTAAGCGACACGAGCATACGCAAAACAAAGGGAACAATATGATGTTTGTTATTATTAAAATTTTATATAGCCCACGTTTTTATAAACACTTTTTTTTTTTATTTACTGCTTAGGCAATAACGTTGACAATAACTTATATCTTCAACATACGTTGTCTATGACCAAAAATGTTAGAAGATATGTTTTCAGTGGACTTTTAAAATTTGCTTTGCTTGAGAAAACAATATACAGTTACAGTGTTTTTTTTTCTTTTGATTTAGTCGAGTTGGTTTTGCATCAAACACAATGTAATTTTCGGCAATCGAGATCTGGCAGCAACAGCGCATTTTTCCGCTTGGGCGAGCACTTTGCGAACAGCTTACCTCGCGAATTAAATCTGCCACAGACCAGCAAATCACTGAGAAAGTGCTATAATCCTGACGAGTCACAGCAACAGAGCGGAGGCTAGAAAGCTGCGGAGAATCCGCTCGCCGGGAAGCAACCGCAACTGACGTAGATTTAAAGAAAATTACTGCCCTTTGGCAAATAAATCATTGTACTTACTTATTCCTAACTATTTAAGCTTTAAGTTACATTTCAAATCACAAGGGATCAACTTATAATCATGTTTATATGAATTATCCTGTGAACTAATTCTCTCAAATGGCCTGGGTATGCGGAGCATCTCGCAGCTTACTATGGATATATTAGTCTATATATCTATATTCTATAGTTATATAGATTGTTTTTTTTCTTGCTTTTTGTAGCTAAACTGTTTTCGTTTTTTGTTGTGCTACACTAGAGAAAAGTATTACTTAAGATGTATTTATTTCATGCAATTTTAACTTTTCAATTAAATTTATCCTGTTTTAGATCTTTAGATATTTAAATGGAAAGCAAGACTGATTAATGATTAAGAAAATTATTAAGATTTTTTTTTATGTGTAGCATCAACAGTGTCCAAAAAGCTGTTCCGATGACACAAACTACATTCGGTGACAACACAAGCTGAAAATGTTTATAGAATTTGTAGTGTATACACTAATGCTTTGTGGAAAAAAAACATTTATTTATAGGTATTTATTGTTATCTATTATCACTGTCATGACCCACCCCACGTCCCTCCTTTCAGTCTGTCACGAAGTGTCCTCGACGTCACGTCGGATGACCGACGACATTGGGATCTCGCTTAGAGGGACCAAACTACTTCGAGTGTAAACTAAACGAGCCAATGCACATTGGCATGCGATTATTGCATCCAGCTGCTGCTAATCACAGCGTGAGTATAAGTAGGCAGAAGATGCAGCGCATATTCAGCTTTTCGCTTCGAGTATCCCGATAGCACGGCGTTCAACTATCGTGTGTTCCGCCCTGAACTACTCTACTACGGAGAAAGACTGACCGATTCGCACGCTCTTGGATATCTCTTCGGTTTGCTGACACGGCGCTTCATCGGTGGTGGTTTTCCGTTGTCGAGTGGGTTGCACACATCGGCTGCACTACCCCCTGTTTGTGTTGCAAATGATCATCTCCCCCGTGCAGCCTTAGCACGCTAAAAGAGCTTTTTCCCCTAAAATAGCAACTTCGGGTGTGTCTTTCTAAAGACGACATTGCGTGGCCTTGACGTTACAGTCTTTTTATAAAAGACTAGGTGGTTTTGAGCTATACGAGGCCCCTATTCACGCTCTGGCCTCGGGCTTTATGACTTCCCGCTTTACTTGGTGGTCCTGGCGGGTGCCCGGAGGTAGTACCTTGGTGCGCGAATCGGGAGTGTATCGGTCCCGAGTGGGTCTTGGCCGCCTTCAGCTTGCCGGCACGTGTGCATCGAGTCCACGCTGAGGCGTTCTTTTTTTCGTGTGGCTTTCGGCCTTCCTGCTCCCATGCGGGTTAATGACCATCTCGGAGTTGGCGGACCGCGACTCCGTACTGCACCGGGGGCAAAGTGCCCGTGCCACCTGAACCGGCCATTCCCCAGTGTCAACGCAACCGCCTATACCCTCTGGGGTCCCCTATCCTGGCGGTGGCAGCTGGGCCGGTGCACTAATCCTTTCTTCTCAGCGGTGGAATCTGACCCTGTGGTTCCTCGGCCCCTGATGACACCACATGGTATTCAACGTGAGAAGCTAGTCCCCTCCGGTGATGCCCAGGCCTGCGGCACTTCGAAACCAGCGAGCTCTCACAAAGAGCAAGGCTGGCCCCGACTATCGAATGTCGTTGCAGCACTCGTAGTGGTGTTCAGTCATTGTTTCTAGATTATTGTGTAGAAGCTCTGGCTCTTTCTGGAGAGGAAGATTCGGCTGCAATGCTCTCCTCCGGGACCGTAGCAATGACTGGATCAGATCCAGAAATAATGGCTATGCTTTCACAGGCCGCCGTAGGGGTAGGGCTCGAATGAAGACTTTCACCGTGTCCCGAGCCATCAAGGTTGCACGATTGGTTCTCGGATACGGATCCGTGCTGGTTCGTCAGCGACCCCTCCCGGTGCCTGTTATCTTCTTCCAGAGCTTGTGCACTGAGGATCCCTCTCTTGCAACAGTAGACTGTCGTGGACGGCACCTTTTTAACTGCAGAAACTGATTTGCTGGTGATCCTCCCCCTCACCACCCCGCTGTTGGGGGTCTAGTCGCGGGGTTACAAGGGTCCCCCGGTGGGCGTCTGGGCCTGATTGCGAATGCAGGGTGGTGTCCGATACCTTCCGAGTCTGGCCTGGTCCAAACCCCCGGCAGTGGAGAAACCGTGCCTCCTCTCTCCGGGGCGATAGAGACTGCTGCCACACTGCTCAGCGATGCACTATACGACCGATTTGGCGAAGCTGCCTCCGCCGTACCCACGCTTCTACTGTCTGATTGCAAGTGCACCGTTGCGCCAAGGCAACCTGAGGGACTTTCACCTCTGGTTTTGATGTCGTGACCTGACCCTTCTTAAGTTCGTAGAGAACTCCGCACCGCGGCGGACCTCGCCCCACGAGCGACGAAGGTTACGGCGTGGTCCCTGGGTCGTGCGATGTCCACTATGGTAGTCCAGGAGCGCCAATTCTGGCTGTGACTGTCTGACATGCGCGTAGCCGGACAAGACACCATTCTGAAACGCCCCACCCGTTGTCCCCAGAGACCGGTCCCTGTCGTTCTACCGCTACGGTTGAGCTAACGGGCCCAGCGGTTCTCCGTTGACCATAGCAGACTGAGGCCATCAGGTACATCTTGCCGGTGTGCAGCTGCTGCCGTCGCTGAGGGCGGCCCCCTGCCACTGCCAAAACAAGAGCAGAGCTCCTGCGCCCTCCAGCAAAGCTGTGCCGTGGAGCCGGTCGCAGGGCAGCCGCCCCGCCCGTCCAGGCCCCGCCAAACCTGGTGGCAAGCGAAAAAACAGAGGCCCTGAGACGGGCAACCCAGAAATGGAGGGAGCTGCTCTTCGGGAGATGGTGAACGCACCACTCCCTCCCCCGAAGGAGGGCCGGGCTTACGGGACGAATCTTTTTCCACCAATGACCTCGGTCAGTGGTACCCAAATTCTCGACAAAAGAGCAATTTCTTCTTTTTCTGGGTCCCCTGAGGGGACGGGGGGTTGTGGACGATCCAGTGCATATCACGCTCACTCTCCTCTCTCGCCAGTGAGCAGCAGTTGGCGGATCGGGAGGACATACCAACGGGCTACCCACGCACCCTCTGCTCAAACGTAGGTCAGTGTTGCACACACCCAGACCTCGCCTCGGACCGGCAAAGAGACGCCCTGGCCGGGTCCCTGCGTTCTTTCACGCAGCCCCACTGCGGGTACGCCTGTAGTTACATTGATGTCACTAGCGCGGTGTCTGGGAGCCTGGCTAGAACTACCCAGCCCGTCCCGATGGCTCCTTAAAACCGTCAGGCTCGGCTATGCGATTCATTTCGCCCGGCGCCCTGGCGCGACCAACTGCCCCGTCCTTCCAAGTTCGGGGGCGTCCACTTTACGTCAGTGAAAGCTGCAGATGCCCCTGTCTTGCGTGCAGATATTGCAGTCCTACTGGCGAAGGACGCGATGGAGCCGGTTCCTCCAGCCGATATGAGGTTGGGGTTTTATAGCCCTTACTTCATTGTACCCAAGGAAGGCGGTGGGTTGAGACCTATCTTGGTCCTGCGCGTCGTGAACCGGGCCCTTCAACGGCTCCCGTTCAAGATGCTCACGCAGAAGTGCATCTTCGGGTGCATCCGTCCCCAAGATTGTTTTGCAGCGATCGACCTGAAGGACACGTACATTCATGTCTCGATCCTTCCGTGCCACAGACCATTCCTGCGGTTTGTGTTCGAGGGTCGGGCATATCAGTACAAGGTCCTCCCCTTCGGGCTATCCCTGTCGCCCCGTGTCTTTACGAAATTTACGGAGGCAGCCCTTGTTCCCATGAGAGAGCAGGGCGTTCGCATTCTCAACTATCTCGACGATTGGCTCATACTCGCTCATTTTCAGGATCAGTTGTGCGAGCACAGGGGCTTGGTGCTTTCACACCTCAGCCTGTTTGGCCTTCAGGTCAACTGGAAAAAGAGCAAACTCTCCCCGACGCAGAGGATCTCTTTTCTCGGTATGGAGTTGGACTCGGTCGAACAGACAGCACGCCTCACGCAGGAACGTGCTCAGTCAGTGTTGAACTGTTGAATACATTCAAGAGCAGGATGGCGGTCCCACTGAAATTGTTTCAGAGGCTCCTGGGGCATATGGCGGCCACGGCGGCAGTCACGCCACTGGGGCTGCTCCATATGAGACCGCTGCAGCACTGGCTCCATGGCCTGAGTCCCGAGGTGGGTGCGTGGCAACTGCGGCCCCTTCCCCCCCCCCCGAAAAAAAAAAAAAGACGAAACCCCCCCCCCCCCCCCCCTCGGGTCCAGGTGACACCGGCCTGCCGCCACACCTTCACCCCGTGGTCAGACCTTGCGTTCCTCCGGGCAGGAGTGCCCTGGAGCAGGTCTCCAGGCATGCTGTGGTTTGCACAGATGCCTCAACCACCGTCTGGGGGGCCACGTACAACGGGCTTGTAGTGTCAGGGTTTTGGACGGGGCCCCGACTGCACTGGCACATCAACTGCCTTGAGTTGCTGGCAGTGCACCTTGCCCTGAGCCGTCTCAAAGGGCGCTTACGGGGCAAGCATGTACTGGTCCGCAAGGACAATACAGCGGATGTTGCGTACATCAACCGACAAGGTGTTCTGCGCTCCTGTCGCTTGTCGCAACTCGCCCGCCACATCCTCCTCTGGAGTCAGAAGCATCTGAGGTCGCTTCGTGCTTTTCACATTCCTGGGCTGCTCAACCAGCAGCCGACGAGCTGTCCCGAGCTGTGCTCCCGGGAGAATGGCGACTCCATCCCCAGACGGTCCCGCTGGTTTGGGGACGTTTCAGAGCCGCTAGACCTGTTTGCCTCTCCAGAAACCACTCACTGCCAGTTGTTCTTCGCCCTGAACGACGGAACACTCGGCACGGACGCTCAGGCACACAGCTGGCCGCGGGGCCTTCGCACGTATGCGTTACTCTAGACTTCGTAGAGTTGTGAGCCGTACCTCCTGTGGTTCTCCACCAACATCAACGGGTAGAAGCACTGAGAGGCCCCGGTTTTTGGTCGGCTTGCAAATCACTCCAGAGAGTCCATATAGTAGACCCTTTTGAGTTCCTCCGTCCCCTCGGCAGCCAGACGTGGCGGAGCGTCCGGCGCCAGGTCTTCACTTGTTGAATCCTCGAGAACCGGTAGAAGTCTGGGTTCCATATGTAAGACCTAAGTTGATCTCATATGTGTAAAGTCCACGGTTTAGCCTTGAGCCCGTGTTTCCCCGGCACACTTCTGCCATTCCAAGAGGGTTCAATTACCTCCATTCTCCATATGCACCTAAGGGATGTTCATATGTTTATTGCTTCCGAAACCTCCTTCGGGAAGGTTGTAGCTTCCTTAACGTCCCTGTTCCAAGTAGAACGGTTACGTTTTCCTAGTGTTATCCAGTCTTACTCATTGGGTAGTGCCATTGCAGCAGTAACTGGTCCTCTTGTGAAGAAGCCCTGGACTACGCCAAAAAATAGGGGCGCAGGTACAGGACACTGGAAGGGGCAGTAGCTAAGGCCCTTTGGTAGGATCCCAATTTTGTCGGTCCTCCGACGTGACGTCGAGAGTGACTGACTGAAAGGGAATGTCTCAGTTACGTATGTAACCTTCGTTTCCTGAAGGAGGGAATGGAGACGTCACTTCCCATCGCCACGGCTGCTGTACCACCGCTGAGCGGCCGGGTCACCGGCTCGGCTCCTCAGCGAAAACCTGAATATGCGCTGCACCTGCTGCCTACTTATACTCACGCTGTGATCAGCGGCAGCTGGATGCAATAATCGCATGCCAATGTGCATTGGCTCGTTTAGTTTACACTCGAAGTAGATTGGTCTCTCTAAGCGAGATCCCAATTCGTCAGTCACCGATGTGATATCTCAGTTCGCTCCTTCATGGAACGAGGGTTACATACGTAACCGAGATGTTACAAAGGAACCACCTTCTCATCAAAAATCTGGAACTCATACAAAATGACTTGAAATTGAGTTTGAAAATACTTTGTCTCGGTTGACCTTTTGTAATTGCATCACCTGAGATGGATAATAATAGTAGATGTAATAGGAACTGTGTGTTCTGTGGTTCATCAGGATGGATGGAACCAGAACCACTTCATCACCCCAGTGTCAACACTGGAACGAGACCGTTACCGTTCCCAACCTACTCTGCCAACCAGCAACGTGCAGATGTCGCCTGTTATCCAATCAGGTGGGCCATTATAACAGCAAGGAATTGTAGGAAATGTCATTCTGTAGAAGCTACAGAGAAATGACTCACTTCTCACAAATGCTAATATTTATTAATTGGTTGTACTCTGAATTGGTTTATTGTTAAAATTTTATTTTTATTTTTTTTCACATTTAGGAGGCAGTGCCACCTCTTCCCCTGCCATGTTGGGTATAAGAGGTCATCGCTTAAATCAGCGGAGGACCCAGTCGTCTATGCAACTTCATAATTATTATGGAGACGCCAACAGAAACACAAGTCAGTTTACAGGTGAGCTTTCCTTGAGTCCTCTGTCCACTTCAAAACAACATTTTTAAAAAATATACCCAGATCCTAATTATCCACAATTCATGTTATTTTAAAGAGAAAATGCTTTTATAATTTTCTGTCACAATGTAATACAATTTTCTGATTTGCCTTTTCTACTGATGTGATCAATGCTGTGCAGTCAGGGAAAAATAATATTAACCAATAAACTTAAGTTTTCCTCTGACAATCCTTGTCAAGATCCAATCAAATGCCATTGGATTATATGTGACCCTGGACCACAAAACCAGTCTTACATGTCAATTTTTCAAAATTTAAATTTATACATCATCTGGAAGCTGAATACATAAGCTTATCATTTATGTATGGTTAGATAGGATAGGACAATATTTGGCAGAGATACAACTATTTGAAAATCTGGAATCTGAGGGTGCAAAAAAATCTAAATATTGAGAAAATTGCCTTTAAAGTTGTCCAAATGAAGCTCTTAGCAATGCATATTACTAATCAAAAATTAGGTTTTGATATATTTACGGTAGGAAATTTACTAAATATATTTATGGAACATGATCTTTACTTAATATCCTAATGATTTTGGGCATAAAAGAAAAATCTATAATTTTGACACAATGTATTTTTAGCTATTGCTACAAACATACCCGTGCAACTTAAGACTGCTTTTGTGCTCCAGCGTCACATTTCATCTTAATTCTTACTATGCAGCATAGCCTGTAATGATTTATGGTGCATCACTCTTGGAAAACAACAAAATAATCTGTCTGTGAATTAAGAAGCTGGACTGATGTGCTAATAGATATTTCACCCATGCTCTCTTCAACTAATAGAGCAATCAGTTTTATTCCCCTGTCTGGTCGGAAGCTGTAATGGTCGTTTATTTAAGAGCACTTGACCTCCGTAGTTACTCTTTATTGATTGGTGGTACTTTGGCCTGGAGGGTCTGATTATGTGACTGTGATTCAGAATGCGGGTTCAGTGTGAGTGAGGTCTTCATTAGGCCTGTTGACCTGTTGAACTGTTTCCACCCATCTAACCCTCAGCCCGGCTCTCTGCCCTAACTGTGCTTCACAGGATTAGAGCTTCACCACAGACTGTACATATATATAAAATATAAATATAACACCTTTAAACATCAAATTGTGGATGGTTATATCTATACCTGGTAAATAGAAAAGTATTCATTCTATTCATACGATAGAAATCTTGTTTTAATATTTGTGTTCATCTGTGTTTAGGGTCTGAAAAACAGTCTGCCTATTTTATCAGTTCCTATCCCTCTCCTTCAGCCGAGGAGTCCCGCATATCACAGGTGAGTTGAAGAAAGGAAGGAAGGAGGAAGAAACGGCTGAATCTGAACCCGGATGCCATATGCCCACTGCAAATGATAACCATTGACTTGGATTTAATGCCTCGAATCCCAATAGATGAAGTTCAAGTAATCCGTTAGGTTTATTCCTTGATCATTCCCCACAAATATCTGTGGTGAAAAGCATCTGGGTTTAGTAGCACACACCTTAGAATTTATTTATTTAATTTTTTTACGATTAAGGTAAATGTTGAATTTTTGTAAGATTTCCACAATTGATCTCTTATTCAAAGTGTTAATACATGTAATTGTACTATCTCAAACTAAATTAAAGGGGTCATATGATGTTGCTAAAAAGAACATTATTTTGTGTATTTGGTGTAATGAAATGTGTTTATGTGGATCAAGGTTAAAAAAACACATTATTTTCCACATACTGTACATTATTGTTTCTCCTCTATGCCCCGCCTTTCTGAAACACGTCGATTTTTACAAAGCTCATCGTTCTGAACAGCGAGGTGTGCTGTGATTGGCCAGCGTTATGATTGGCCGAATACCTCAAACGTGTGACGGAAATGTTACGCCCCTCACCATACTGTGATGCCGTGCCTCGGAGCGATGAGACAAAAACATTAAAACCCATTATAAACGAGGCATTTGTTGCATCCAGTGGGAACATAATTACGGATTATAATGACTTATACTGTCTTTTTACGCATTGCATCACGCCGCGTAAACATAAAACCATGTCTGCATTTGTGATCGGAGAAATGACAAACAACAAGTGCTACTCTACACTGCTCAAAACTCGTGTTTGAATCATCAGTGGCAAATCCTTTAAATATGAAAACGTACTTACAGACTGTGAGTCAGAACACCCGGCATGTAGTCTACTCTCTAAACCGCTTATAACCACATGTGTAGTCGACTCCAGAATCACACATCTGGATATTTGGTTTGAACTGTTCTGGAACAGTGTTTTAAATACAACTTAACCACTGATTTTTAGTCGTGTCCTCTTTTGGAAGACCAAACAAAGTATTTTCGCTTTCGCAACGAAACACACAGCGTCTTTACAACATGGCGGCGGCAGCAGCAACAATAAAGTTACGCCTTCTTTCTTTGCGTGAACATTTGGGCGGCGTTATGCAAATCTTCCCACATAGTGACGTAGACATGTGGGGGCGTGTTTAAATGAGGCGTTTTAGGAGGGCGTGGATGAGTTTTAACTTTTATAAAGAATATCTTTTTGTGTTTGAGACTTTAGTCTTTGCAATTTTAGAGATCTTATCTATGCACCGAGAGCTTGTAACACTCCAAAGAGAAAAGAAAACTTGAAATTGCATTATATGACCCCTTTCTAACTATATGTATGTTTGGATATCATACATGATACTACATCATGACACAGGAAGAGGCCTGTTCACACCAACACAAAAAGTCTGTGATAAACAATTTAATACGAATTAATGGCTTTTAATGTGTCTCTCCAGACCAATGCGAAAATTCACATGCCATCAATGCGACAGATTTTATTTCATGCTTTGAGACAAATTGCATGTGATAATTGGACTAAATTTTTGTGCCAAACTTTTAAAGTTTTAATGTTGATATTTCGACAAATATTAGGTTTTCAATTATTGTTTACTGTTAAGAACATTATTATAACAGGATTGACGATTTGAGATCGTCTCCTTCTAAAATAAATATCAAAATATAGTATAAAATGATTTTAGTATGGGATTGTTATGGTGGTGACGGTTATTATAGTTAACTAAAATTACACAGAAAAACTTAATTTTCAAACTGTGAAATAAAATGAACTTTAACTGAAATAAGATAAATAAAACCCTTAAACTTGTTTTATAGCTTTTTCAACGTTTCTCATTTTCATTCAACTTGATGTACTAAAATAATCTAATTTTGATTTAAAAAACTAGGTAAACAAAAATGAATAAAAATGACAAAAACACTCAACCAAATTATTAAAACTAAAATACAAAATAAAATATTTAATAGTTTTAGTAATATTTAGTATCTTAGTGATACTAAAATAACACTGAGTTGAAAAATAAAATAAGTATGTATTAAAACAACAGTCTTTTCTACAAAAAAAATAGAGAGATCAGTTTTCCTTTAGCTCATTTTTATATATATATATATATAGCTATATATATATCAACAGTTCAGATTGAAGTCACTTGTTTTTGTTGACTATTTTTAGAAAAACTTTTAACTGTAATCAGTAAATGTGTCCTTTTTTTTTTTTTTTTTTTTAGTTATTATTCACTGTGTAAATTTTGACACACGTAAGACCCATTTTGTCTCCTCTTTCAGCATGGCCGGCTCTACTACCCTGAGGAGGGAAATCAAAGCACCTATGACACTTTCGGAATGTACCTGTCACTCCGATGGGCTTACGGGATGCGTACCTGGACGAGCCTGTTCGTTATCCCGTGGTGAGCGAGAGGCAGGTGCTCAAACCCATTACCAACTACGTGGACTTCTACTCCACCACACGCAGGCCTTCATACAGAACTCAGCCCTACCCGGCCTCACCTGACTCATGGGTGTAGGCGTGTATGTTGTGCGTGTTTGTTCATGTAACGTGTAGCCATAGATAGAATATTGCAAGGAGCTGTTACTCCTTAAGACATATCTGGGTCAGTGGATTCCAAGACCGTTGTTTGGACAAGCTGTTGCGTTTGAAGTGACTGGTTCATTATCATTCGACAAATTGAATTTGTGTATTGTGTGTGCAAACACGCCGGTGCAGCGACATTCATTTTCATTTGGATGTTTGTGTGTGTGTGTGTGTGTACATAGATGAAAGATTATATGCTCCATTAAATTAACTTGAATTAGTTTGACCTGGGATTGAGTGTGAGCCAAAGACTTTACTTTTCAGTATCTAAACAGTAAAGCGTGTTTATGGTCTGATTTACTGAGAACTTGAATCATCTTTTTATTATTTTATTTTTCATGTTTTTTTTATGGCATGTTATTATAGTCACCCCAGTTTTTCAGCCAAATAAAAAGGTGTAACTAAATTACATATTGGCTGAAAAGGCTAATAAAGAAATAATAGCAGTGTAAAAGAAAAAAAAACACATAATAATGTTCTGTGCATTGGAAAACAAAAACGTCATTTTGTCTGGTCTCATTGCTGTAACCAAGTTAATGTAAAAATTAATGTATGTTCCATGGAGTCTTGTACAACTACGTCAGTTTATTGTACAACCGTGATCTGTGCTACTAAGCACAAAAAACTGTGCCATGATAAATCACTATGTAGAACTGTGTGTAAATGTAAGAGACATTATGGAGGCAAAAGTTATTACTATCAGAATATTTAGATGTAATAAAGATAACATTTGTTTTTTTAACATTTGTTTTTTTTTTATATTTGATGTTGGATTATGTTGTTTATTCATCTACCATAAATTCAATTTTATTTTCGAGTGGTTTTCGCACTACAAATTGTTAAAGCATTCTGACAGAGAATAACCCAGAGGACAGATTTAAGCTTTGCAGTAGCTTTCATTTGGAAGAAACTATTTATCAAGACAGTATTAATTTGCTAATCAAATTTCAATTCAGAATGGGAAATGACACCCAGATTTGTAACACTGGCGTGCTTATTAGCAGACAGTGGCCTTAAGCTATTCACAAGTGAAGTCCTTGCAATATTAATGAGAAAGATGTTCCATCGATAGCCACACGGGGGCGCTTTTAATGGGCGCGATTATAATGCACAAATATGAGCAGCAGCATACTATTTCAGCAAATATAACAGGACATATATTATGGACCTGTGGTTTGAGGGAGTGAAAACCCCTGATACATATCAGTGTGTTTATTTTCTTCCTGGTGAGTTATTATTTCTACATGGTGTTCTGTCGGTACAGATTTATAAGCGGTCAGTTCCTGCTCCACTGTATCAGATATGAACAAAAGGGTCATTTTTGTTATTAATAACTTAAATATGCTCGTGGTGTAATCTAGGGGCTTTCAGAAATGTGCTCTGGTCAAGCTCATACACTTTTTGGAAATTATAATTTGCTTATGGAACCTTACAGGATGGAAATACAGAGCTAAAGTTAGTCATTACTCAATGAGGAGATGTAACTTAAATTAACATTAAGTTAATACGTTTTATTATTTTATATTTGATTTTTTTCTAATGTTTTATCTAACAGGGTGACATTTTTTAAAGTGAGACAAACCAAATACTACCAAAATGTCAAATTCAGATTTTTTTACTTTATTTTTTAGATTTACAACTAAATAAAAACATTTGAAATAAAGTTAAAAACTTTAAATTTTTACAAATATTAACAGTTTACAGTATTCTTAATTTTTTTTTACTTATATTGTTTTAGGTATTGTTGAGCTTCTGCTTTTAAAATTAAAATTACATTTACATTATACCAAAATTAGCTATAGAAGTGGCAGATTAATTAACTTAATATTATTAATATTTGTTTAGAATGTCATAAATGAAAATCATTGCTATTTTCCCCACCAAAAATGATGTCACCTCCTGAAAGATGATGTAATTGTTAATTAAAGGAAGAAGAAAAAACTGGAATAGGAAATTGAGAATTTATGGGAAATATATAAGAAAACAGTTTGAAAACATTTTAATTAGAGGAAAAAAATAACATGTTAGAAGTTACAGCAGCTCTCTGATAATGGAACACATTCCAATTACTCTAGCAACATCTACTCAAACCAAGTAGACAATTATTTATACAAAATTAATTCTATAATCCATTAGTGGGATAATAAGATAACCAATATATTTTCATCTTTACAATTTTTGATGGACATGATAGCTATCAGACACCTCTTATTTATGATTTTTGTTTTCACTTTTTTAACTTTTTATTTATTTAAGGGGTCATAGATGCCTTTTTTAAAGATCATTATTATTGTGTATTTGGTGCAACAGAATTTATGTGACATGCTTAATGTTCAAACAAACAATCTTTTTTTCAAATACTGTCACATTTTTTGTCCTCTATGCCCCGCCTCTCTCAAACGCTTCTTTTTCTACAAAGTCCCTCCTTCCGACAAGCGTGGTCTGCTCTGATTGGCCAGCTGACCTAGTGCTTTGTGATTGGCCGAACACCGCAAGCACAGAAATGTAACGCCCCTTACCATAATCACGAGCTTCATCTTTCAAAATAAATGTAAAGACAGAGCCCGAAAGTGATGAAGCTGGTCTCTCTCGCTCACACTCTCACGCAGCGCACACGCACTAACGCCACATACACACCCCACACGCACACAACACACCAATGCGCAAAAACCTCTTGTTCCTCTTGCATTTGAAACAGTCCTCGCTATACTTAAACTAATAACAAAAAATTGCTGATTCAGAGCGCCAAGTTGTCATAGTGCAAAGCCGAATGACCTCCTCTCCTAGGTCACGAAACGGTCCTTCCATGAAAATGCATTGCTGTATTCTGTTTGTAAGTAATTCTTTAAGATTCCTAAATGCATCTCTCCTTTCCGGAGGCCAATAAGTGCTTTTGCTTCGCCTAGCTCATCTACAGCGTCTCACTGACATGACGCTTTCAAACACTACTGTGCAAGTTACTGAAACCACTTTTTTTCTTTTTTTGCGTGCACATTTGGGCAGCATTATGCAAATATTTCCACATAGTGACGTAGATATGTGGGGTGTGTTAGAATCAGCCGTGTTAGTCTTAACTTTGATAAAGAATATCTCTTTGGTTTTGAGACTTTAGTCTTTGCAACTTCGGGATCTTATCTATTCACGAACAGCTAACACTCCAAAGAGGTCCAACAAGGCAAACTTGAAATCGCATCATATGACCCATTTAAAATATCTTAATAAATATGCCTTTAATGATAGGTCGTTTTTTAACTGCCTGTGTGAAATACCAGAGCGTGTGGGAGTTCTGATTTGACGAATCTGGAGAGGAGGAGTTTGTTGCATGCGCTCTCCCTCTCTCTCTCTCGCTCTCTCCCTCGGGGGTCTCTCTCTTCTATTCTCTCATTCTCGCTCTCTCTCTTCTCTGGATCTCTCTCTCTCTCTCCAGTTATAAACTTTTACTGAACGAGAAACGCGCGAGTCAGGCAGAGACTAAGCGGAATCTCTCTTAAAACAGGTAAGTTTTCTAAAAACTTTCAATCTGACACGTTTGTACACGAGACACATAACGGACAACCTTTGCTAGTTTTGGTCCGTGAAGTTGCTGCACGGATGTATCAGTTATTTATTTCACGGTTGTTTAATAACGCGCCCTTTGTTGGACAGCTCATGTTTACCTTGTCGGGCTCAACAGCAGTGAATGAGTCTGTCATACTGTGATATTTCAGTTGTCACGTGCAACACTGATCATAATTTGTGCACAAAACAGTTCAGTAATTTGCAGTCCTGATTCATATTTTTGAATAATTTGCTGATCTTTATTTTATTAGTCAAACAAGCCTGTATGAAACAGTTGCTTTCTTGCCACTTGTTTGTGGTAAGAATACTGTACTAGACTTGAATGGAAAGACTGAGGTATGTATCTTATGAGTATATTTTGTTGCAAATACTAATAGTCAGGAACTTTGGACCTTTAAATCAACACTTAAAGCCTTAGAGTCTCTTTTCTTCTTTACACACATGCTCATTTTAGGAAAAATGTGATGTATCCGAGACTTTCCAGCCAGGGTCATGAGCCAACTGACACTGTAACAGGTGTACCACACACACACACACACCCCACCGTACACCCACACACACACACACACACACCCATCATACACTATACAGATTTTTACAAGTATTGAATGGTGTTTGCTCTTTGCATTTGTACAGGCCCGCTACAACCAAGAGCTTGTGGCCGTGTTCCTCTAGATGCTTGCTTGTCCTTGCTTTCTCATCTCTTTTTCACACAGTACGCTGAAGGCTAGGTTCGTTTAGTTTTAATGTTTTTCAGTTCAGTAAGACGTCTGTTTGCTTGCCCTCTGGCCAGAAAGTACTCAGATCACTTTCGGTAGTCAGAGGTAGGAGTTCATTGCTAAAGCTTTGCTGCCATTGTTCTTATCACTGATCGTGTTGTTTGCATACCCTATCAAATTATACTGAATTTTTTGCATCAAGACGAGCAGGGACTTGTGGGTTTTTGCTGTGAAAAAGATATTGTCCTTATTCTCCGATGCTTATCCTTACGGGTTCCTTCATTGTTTGTCCTTCCCACTGTGAGCATTGCCAATGCCCTGTTTCCAGTACTTGTGAGAATTGTACCATCTTCAGTTTAGACAGCATTCATTGTTGCTTATGGAGAACATGACTGAACTTTCAGGTTTTCACCCTTGCTTCATAATAGAGTGGCAACGCATAGGGCTATGGCATGTATCAAAAACGACATTTGTTTTCCCCTTATGGGAATTGATTTTTAAGAATAGACTTTTAAAACCGGTTGTATTAAAGACCAGACCGGTTGTGACCCAGAGTTTCTTATCGATGCTTATCTTTTTTAATTGTACCATGGCCCGTTTGCATTATCCATATTAATATATGCAACAGTGAATTCCACCATATTTGTTTGTATACCCTGTTAAAAAAACGATACATAAATAAATAATCTCTGTTTTTTTAACTAATACTCCGCAGATCCTGGCAGATGGGTTGCCAGAAGAATTCTGTTAAAAAATACAATAAAAATTTTAAACATTTTCAGAACACCTTTATAAACCTGTCATAAACTGTATTTACTCCAACAAGAAAATTGGCAATTGTAAATTTAAAACAAGCGGTTTCTTTATAAATGCGTATAGTCCTTACCTACTATGGTTAGAAATACGAACATAAGACAGAAGCCAACAAGTGCAGTCTGAAAAAGGGGTGGATCTTCATAGGTCTATATAATCACAATTCAACCAATTTTGTGTAATAAAAATTTGGTTTTATCCATTCGCAAAAGTTAAATGGTTCATAGATGCGATTTTCATTTTTTTTTCCTTTCTCTTTGAGTGTTTAAAGCCCTTAGTGGATTAAAAGAAAGATCTTGTTAAAGTTTTTGCTAACTATACTAAATTCTGCAAATCCAGAGATATGTTCTTTATAAAATATTTAAAGATTCATCCCACTACCTAAAAACGGCTCGTTCTAATCGCCGCGTCCCCACATAGCTACCTCACTATTGGGCAGATTTGCATAAGCCGCCTCAAATTGTTCTCCTCAAAGAAAGAAGGCTGTAACTTTTTATTTCTCTCGCTGTAGTTTTTGTTGTGTCCGCGCCATTGTCATAAATACGCTTTGTGCTTCGTTTGTGAAAGCGAAACTACTTTGTTTTTGTCCTTCCAAAAGAGGACGATATCCGCTTCTTCATGACTGGAGTTGATCTGTGCTGGTTGCTGAGGAAATACACAACTTTGTGCTGTCCGATCGCTCGGATTCGGGCTTTCACACCGTGGATGAAGCGGAGTGCCAGCCCGGTTCCGTTGCACATGTCCTTCTCCGCACGCTCCTTGCGTCGAATCGCCGCCCACGCCCGTTTCCACGCCTCACCCACCTCAATCTAACCCCCGCCGGTTCTGTTCTCACACTAGCCCCCGGCCTATGCATCTTCACTGTAGGCCCGCCGTGTCCCGCTCCACATCGTAGCCACCCGCGCTGGTTGACAGCTGTTTCGTTGTGAAAGTTTAACTACTTTGTTTGGTCTTCCAAAAGGGGACACGACTAGAAATCAGTGGTTAGTTGTTTTTTACAACACTGTTCCAGAACACTTGCCCAAATATTCAGATGAGTCCAGAACATTTTATGGAGGACCGTTTCCTTATCCTGGTAGAGTAGACTACAATGCAAGCTGTTCTGACTCAAAGACATCGTGGAACCGACAGTCCATGTGACAGTGGCTCAACTTCAGTTTTGCGAAGCTACGAGAATATTTTTTGTACGCATAGAAAACAAAAATAACAATTTATTTAATAATTCTTCTTCCCCGAGATAAGTCTTCCGCCATTTTAGAGTATCACAACACATACACACGCTTTACACTAAGCGTAAACAACGCTGATTACACCGCAGAACTTACAGTTCATAGATAGCAGCGCTTTCACATCTCTCCCCCGAACGCAAATAACGCTGATATGTCGACTTAGACGCTCGATTAGGTACTCTCCAAATTGGCGGAAGCCGTAACGTGCGGGGAGAGATATTGTTAAATGCGAATCGTTATTTGCTACCGCAAATTTTCTCGTAGCTTCGCAAAACACTTGAAGTTGACCCTGGATGTTCACATGGATCTGTGTTCTACCGATGTCCTTACTCCGTGCCTGGACTTGGGACACATGTGCCCTTGTGTTGCTGTCTATGGAGGGTCAGAGAGTTCTCGGATTCCATCAAAAATATCTTATTTGTGTTCCAAAGAAGAACGAAGGTCTTAACACTCCGCGGTTTGAGACAACGACATGAATGAGTATTAATAGCCCGACACTATTTTGTCAATTTCGGTGTGACACTAACCCTTTTACAAACGAGTTTGTGAGTGACAAAATGAGTGAAGCACGTAAATTATTCTGTAACCAACGCCAATGTGACGTCGCGAAGTGGGCAGACACTCTGCATTTCTATACCGTTGACAAGTGAGACAACAACAAAATCCATAATAATCATCAAAAATATAACTTGATTTGCACATTTGTGTATTTTGTAGAGACATCCTGATCTTGTTAATAATTTTTAAAATGACTATTTATGATAAACTGTCACAATTTAAAAAAAAAAAAAGAAACAATTGCTGCAACTGTTGGTGACATCAGTCACCTATGGATTCTGCTGCTGTTTCCCTCAAAATCTTTGACTCTTGCGGGTATTCATACGTACAAAGTCAAAGTGAGGGCGTTTTCATACAGAGAATCCGGCAGCTGAAGAGATAGGAGTGTCTACAGAAGTAGTGTCTGACTGGAATATAAAACAAAGTTTTTAATACACATCTTAAGACAACGTGCCTAGATCTACATCAGCTTTTGTTATTCAATTTCCCCTATCTGATGGAGCATCCACGACAACAACACAAAAGGGCCGATCTAGCTGCAGTGATATCAGGCCCTCATGTGGCTATCGTCTTTTTGTTTGGCTGTGTTGTGAGCTATATCCAATCTTCCGCTCTCAACAACCTTTAGACAGAGCATTTAGTCCCTGTTTTACCGGTCATATATGAAAGTAGACAGTCTGCAACAGCCGCCGCTGTTCCTTGAGCTCATCTACTAGTGTTTTTTATGGTAGACCGAATGGTTAGTGACTGTCTTACCTCAAGCGGGATATAATGAGGCGAATGTTGGACCTGAAAGAGCTGGAATAAGGGGTGGACTGGATTAACTGTCCACTGGGTCTACTAGGTTTGAGTGAAACATGAAGTAGTGGATTGTTCATCTTCACTTCTATCGCAGAAAGTGATTCAGAGACCGTTTATCTCCCTCTTCTTTTTCAATCAACACAGTATGTTCGATTGGTAGATTGGATCTGAAATAGGATAAAATGCTCACGAACACATCGTTATGATACCTTCTAGATTCGAAATTACCCCAAGAATCAGTTGTAGTCACTCAGATCTACTGTAAACCTTGGGTGTCATTGGCTCGAAGCGTTTCGTCAGGTGTGCTGGCACTCAGATGTCGATGTTGTGGTGGGTTCAGGGATTGTTTTGTCTCATACGGGAGGGCCTGGGTATCGTTCCAAAAAATTTTCTAATACCGATAACTTGACTTCGATGACCGGTTCCTCACGCCACTTATTTTCGAACCAATTTTATTAAATCCCTTTTAACAGATTACAATTATCAAAGAAAAAAATTGGGTTTTATTTTTCGCTTGTTGGTGTTAGACAACCTCAAGACTCATCTCCTGAGTCACTGCACAAAAGGAGCAAAATTTAACCAACAGAATAAATCAGTGCAAAATAGTTTTAAAGCTCAAATAGTCTTCAGTTTACTCATCTGTTAGGCTACATTTACACTAGTTAGTGTTCGTTTTAAAACGCATAGCTCAGACAGAATCATGATTTCTATTTATTTTCCACTGATTTACTGATGAGCATTAGCAGCTTCCAGCGCTGTCTGCCTGTGTTCTCTCTCTTCCATGATCGCTGCTCTGACTCTGAGTCAGAGGTAATAACATTTTTAATTTCAGCAACATTACCTGCCACCACACATTATACGGCAATCGGAGGTAATTACAAATACTCAGTGGTGGTTTAAAGTGAGTTTTGAGTAAAAGCGGAATATAAATCTTATTTATTGCCTTATGTAGCATGATGCTACAGTTTGTATTAATGGTCACATAACACGCGCTTTCGGTCGTGTAGTATGAACGGACATCTGCATATGATCGGAACTTCACGCAGCTCCCGTGCTACTCTCCATTGGAAATGAATGACTGAATGACCGGTCTGTCGTTTGTCGGAGATAGTGGAAAGCCGGCTTGAAACGCTGTGGAAACGTCAGTATGATGAGGATCGTTTTCATTTTAAAACATAAATGCACCAGTTTAAATGTAGCCTTACATCTAAGGGGGATGGGACGCATTCGCACTACAGCCTCATGTGTGCGCCACATCTCTAACCGGTCTAACGCGTGATACCGGTGTCGACTGACTAGTAAGGTGTGTTCGACTTGTAGCGCAGACCGGACTGTGTCAGACCGCGAATCAGTGTATTACCAGTACCACGACGACTAAGAGAGCCTACCTTCTCTGTTGGCGCTTTTCGAATCCCTCGCGATTTCAAACACTGTTCGTCTGCTCGCCCCTCTTCTAGTCGAACACACCGGCTAGTGCGGCAGGCTTATTGGCTCACTGACGCTGATGAGATTAACCCCTTAGGTATCGAAATTTGGTACCGAAAGACAAGACGTTTTTCGATAATCGATGGTATCGAGGCAATTCGTTCGGTGCCTAAAAAGTATCAAACTCGAAACCCAGCCCTAATCATGTGGGTGTTACATATACACCCTCTCCTCAATCACTTGAGCGTTGAAATCAATGGCCACCATCTTCTCAGGTAACAGTTAACCCGCCCCCCCCCCCAAATGACAAATGATTTACATTGTCATTTAAGACAGTTAAGCCATTTTTTCCCCTGCAATTACAGTAATACCTTTTGTATTGTCTTTGCAGTTATTTATTAATAAAATTATTTCATTTGAAAAATAATTAATTTTTCATAAATGGATTGAAGGCAGTACAACAAATGCTACCACAATATATAAAAATATATCTTGATGTTACATGAAACAAGCTTTTGAGATGCTGATAACCTTTCTTAAAGGGTTAAATATTTGCCATAAGCTATTATCTCTTTAAATTGGTGCATATTGATGATATAAATCCTTAAAATAGACAGAAATATCTGCTGATATATGTCTTATAATAGCTGATTTAATAATGTAATAATACAAAAAAAATGTAAAAATGCAGGTAGCAGCTGATGACTGACTTCATTATGTTTCTTTTCATTTAATATTATTTCTTCTTGTTTTTTTGTAAATTCGTAAAATTTTGGGGTAAATTATGACCTGGACACCTCTCGGTGAGATTCACCCTCTCACTGCTTATCATGGAAATGAATGAATCTGACAAGTGTGTGCTAGAACTCTTCTTCTGGAGGATCATGGAAACTAGTTCTTGCGTAACTGCTCATTAAACCAGTAACCTTCTGTCTAAAAATCTGCTCTTGTTAGGCCTGAAAAGCTTGACAGCTTTTGATGTGAGGGCTGCACATTTGTATAAGACTCCCCATGTGTCATATGTCTTATTCAAATGGTAAAGTGGGGAGGAGATTTAGGCCAGATTGTCCATAAAAGGAAACAAGGCCATTTTCCCTTAGGTTTCAGCCATAAAACCTATTTAGAAAAAGATGTCCTCATTTCCCGCTCACTGAATGAGCACTGCCAATTCTGAAACCCCTAAGACGAGTCGTTAATTTGCACTACGAATGCATTTCTGAATGTGTCATTTGAATGAAAAATTCCCATTCAGCTGTTTTATATTTTCATTTATATTATAGCACTTAAACTCTACAGCATTATGAGACTAAATTTACTTCAGTATATTTTGTGTTCCAAATGCGTGGTTTTCTCTGATTTCTATACTTTTTTTTAAGTCATGTTTTTGCTTTCATCCCTCAGTATCCACCCCAGTCGCCACCTTATTTCTTGTCATTCTCTATTTTTCCCTCCACCCTCTGATAAATCTCAGCTTTCATCCAATTAAACTCACATTTAGGCTGCAGTCATGGCCCACAGAAACCTGCTATTACTAGAAAGTACAACTTAAAACGTTATTCACGGTGGAGGGCCAGCGGTGGTCAAACCAGAGCTTTCCAGTTGCTTGGTTCCAGTTCAGGCAAACACACCACGGTGAAGCTTTAATGCACTTTTCTGGAGTCTGTAATTTGATTTTCTGTCACGCGCAGGGATGATTTGGTCTGGTCTTTTTTAGCTTCTCAAACAGAAATCGGTGACTTTAAAAGCAGAACGACCATTATTGATATCACTTGTGACAGTGAATTGGTAGCCAATATGTCTATGAAAAAGCTATTAGTACAAAATTAGAGGGTTTTTGTAATTATAATTTTAGTGGTGGAAACAAAACAGACTTCAGGAGATCTGAATGTTTCATAGTGAAGTTAACTCTTATGTTATAGGGTTCTGCCTGTATGCACTTTGTCTCTGTAAGGCATAAGGCCTTTTTCCCTGTATCCAGCACTATCCAGATGGATTTAGTTATGTGACATCACCTCTGTGACATCAGTGTCTCTGCAAATCTGTACAGTATGTGACTTGACAACCCAGGCGTTGTGAACTCAATTTTGCATGTGTGTGTGTGACCCTGCTTCATGTTCCTGGGGTGCACATGTGCCTATGTATATAGAAATGAGATGGATTTTGGATGGGCACAATGTCTGTGATGTGCTTTTCATGATGTCATTTAGGCTTGTGTTTCAAAACCCACGTCTCTGAATGACATGATGTGGATCCTTTCAAATCCAGGCAATTAGTATTGAATCCACTGAACCAGTTCTGTAGAGTGCTGCTTTTTAGGCTTGGTGACAATTCATTTTGTCTCCAAAACAGTAACAAATTATAGTATGTGCACAACTGTGATGCATCATTTAAAGGACATAATTTGCTGCTTTAATTAATAATTTCATAAATTACCCTTATATGATATTATTTCCTCTGTTTTTCTTTTTATTTGATTGCTTCTGGTTGGTTGTGGAGAATCAGCAAAATTGGTTGCTCTGTATAAAAGAGCTGATGGTGACCGTTTTTAAGCCCAAACCAACAGTCAGACCCATTTCTTAATAACTTCTAAGTCATTTTTCCACAATTTATTGCATGCTGCAAAATTTATTTCACACTGTATATGTTAAAAAATAAATTTATTATTTGCATATTTATGAGGCTACAACCCTCTACGCACACATTGGCAATAGAATCGCCATTAGCAGTTATATATATATATACAGTGGGGGGAAAAAAGTATTTAGTCAGCCACCAAGTGTGCAAGTTCTCCCACTTAAAAAGAAGAAAGAGGCCTGTAATTTTCATCATAAGTATACCTAAACTATGAGAGACAAAATAAGAAAAAAAAAAATCCAGAAAATCACACTGTAGGAATTTTAAAGAATTTATTTGCAAATTATTGTGGAAAATAAGTATTTGGTCAATTACAAAATTTCTTCTCAATACTTTGTTTTATACCCTTTGTTGGCAATGACAGAGTTCAAACGTTTTCTGTAAGTCTTCACATGGTTTTCACACACTGTTGCTGGTATTGGTATTTGGCCCATTCCTCCATGCAGATCTCTAGAGCAGTAATGTTTTGGGGCTATCGCTGGACAACACGGATTTTCAACTCCCTCAAAAGATTTTCTATGGGGTTGAGATCTAGAGACTGTCTAGGCCACTCCAGGACCTTGAAATGATTCTTACGAAGCCACTCCTTCGTTGCCCGGGCGTGTGTTTGGGATCATTGTCATGCTGAAAAACCCAGCAACGTTTCATCTTCAATGCCCTTGCTGATGGAAGGAGGTTTTCACTCAAAATCTAACGATACATGGCCCCATTCATTCTTCGTCCTGGTCCCTTTGCAGAAAAACAACCCCAAAGCATGATGTTTCCACCCCAATGCTTCACAGTAGGTATGGTGTTCTATGGATGCAACTCAGCATTCTTTCTCCAAACACGACAAGTTGAGTTTTTAACAAAAAGTTATATTTTGGTTTCATCTGACCATATGACATTCTCCCAATCCTCTCCTGGATCATCCAAATGCTCTCTAGCAAAACTTCAGATGGGCCTGGACATGTACTGGCTTAAGCAGGGGACACGTCTGGCACTGCAGGATTGAGTCCCTGGCGGCGCAGTGTGTTAATGATGGTAGCCTTTGTTACTTTGGTCACAGCTCACTGCAGGTCATTCACTAGTAACAGTGTGGGTTGGGATTTTTGAGCCCAGTTCTTGTGATCATTTGACCCCCACGGGTGAATCTTTGCGTGAAGCCCCAGATCGAGGGAGATTATCAGTGGTCTTGTTTGTCTTCCATTTTCTAATAATTGCTCTCACATTTGATTTCTTCACACCAAGCTGCTTACTATTGCAGATTCAGTCTTCCCAGCCTGGTGGAGGTCTACAATTTTGTTTCTGGTGTTCTTTGACAGTTCTTTGGTCTTGGCCATGGTGGAGTTTTGGAGTGTGACTGTTTGAGGTTGTTGACAGGTGTCTTTTATACTGATAACGTGTTCAAACAGATGCCATTAATACAGGCAATGAGTGGAGGACAGAGGAGTCTTTTAAAGAAGTTGTTACAGGTCTGTGAGGGCCAGAAATATTGCTTGTTTGTAGGTGACCATATACTTATTTTACCGAGGAATTTACCAATGAATACTTTAAAAATCCTACAATGTGAATTTCTGGATTTTTTTTCTCATTTTGTCTCTCATGGTTGAGGTATACCTATGATGAAATTACAGGCCTCTCTCATCTTTTTAGTGGGAGAACTTGCACAATTGGTGGCTGACTAAATATTTTTGTGCCCCACTGTATATATATATATACAAATATGTATATATATATATATGTATTATATGTGTGTGTAATTCCAAATAAACGTGTGGGAAAGAAACACAGAGTACTCTCAGATAAGTAACGGTGAATTGGGTGCCTTGAGTTTAGTGTCAAATACACTGCGCATTTATTGATACCAATAGGAATAGTGTGCTTTAAAGGAGACATATTATGCCCCTTTTTACAATATGTAATATAAGTCTCTGGTGTCCCAAGAATGTGTATGTGAAGTTTCAGCTCAAAATACCCCAAATACCATTTATTATATCATTTTGAAAATTCCTATATTGAGTGGAAGCAGAAACACACTGTTTTTCGTGCCTGTCTCTTTAAATCCAAATGAGCTGCTGCTCCTCGCCCCTTTCCAGAAGAGAGCTGGACATGGACTGCTAAAAACATCTGTTTTGGTTCTGATTATCATGTTTATCGCGCTGAAATCATGCGTTTTAAACCATATGAGTTTGAACTTCTGATATACGGTTTTCTGAGAGCACACATCCGAAGCACAGGGACAGAAAGCGGCTGTCACAGCATGTGAGTACTAAACTAATTTCTCATTCACACAAGTTTACGTTAAAAACACGAGTTACAAAAAACAGTCGGTTATGTCTGTGAAGGTAAACAGCTGGGAAATAAATTGCATGTTTATTTTAGATATTATAGTATATTTTAGCAATATACAGCAAATAAATCAATAAATCCACTGCCCTCTTGTCTCCTCTGAGGCTGAGAATCTAAATAGTGTTCTGTGCTTGTCTGTGCAACCAAAGACAGAACAGTTAGCAAGTTTTGCTCAAACTTTCGCCATGGCATTAGAACCGTTGTCGCTTGCGAAAACACAATAACAGCGAGTGGGTGTAACGTAAGATTATGGGGTGGGCGGTTGTGGGTGGTAATATTATGAGATCCGTTTGCCACTTCACCAAGGGAGCGAGATCAGACGCGCTTGTTTTCTCAGACTCTTGCAGAAAAAGGCTTCCCAAAACAAAGTTACTGGGTTAATCTTTATCATGTTTCCTTGGTTGGTAGATGCACCGGGGACCTGATTATAGCACTTAAAACCTGGAAAAGACCGATTTTCATGATATGTCACCTTTAAAGACAGAGAGTAGTGAACCTATCAAGCGCTCAGTCAGAGTGTTCAAGTTGACTGAAGGCGAGTGTAAATATATCTGTGCTAAACTTATTCTTAGCCTCTAACTCAAATAATGGTGAGTAACATCTAACAATTAATTAGCCAGTGGCTAATGATAGACATTGTTTAGTCACCTGGCTTAAAAATGTAGTCACACATACAATTTACTCTTATTGTAGAGCAGTGGTTTCCAATCTGGGGGTCACTAAAGATTTTTGAGGGGTTGCCAAGCTCACTTTTGTTTAGTTTTTTCTTGTTTTTTTTCATTTAATTTATAACAGCACGATAAATAATTAATTCCTGAATATTTGTAAAAATAATTCATATATGAAAAGAGAAGACATTTCCTTAACGTCGAGATTTTTTTGCAGCGTATTGCGAGAGTGGGAACTTACAGACATACGTTAGCTTTAAAAAAAGACACAGCAAAGAGAAAATATGGCAACGCGCCAGGGAGAAGATAAAAATGAATGTGCTAAAAAGAAAACCAGGATTTATTCGGACAGTTATCTTGAATTTTGTTTCATTGAAGCAATGGAAAATGTGAGAATTGAGTGTGTAATCTGTGGTGAGAGACTAGCGAATGAAAGCATGAAGCCCTGCAAACTGAGGAGGCATCAGAGCACCAAACACCCACAGACGGTTGGTAAACCCAGAGAATTTTTCCTAAGGAAAAAAAAACTTGTGTCAAATAGACCCCAGAACATCAGAGATGCTTTGACTAGAGCTGGAAATGAAAATAGACAGGCAATGGTTGCATCCTTCGAGTGCGCTGTGTAAAAATGGCAGAAATCATGTGTGGGACACAGATGACTTCCAAACTAAAAACTGTACCTCTGTCCAATAATACAATAAAAGACTGAATCAACAGAATGGAAAATGATGTTGAGAACACGTTGGTTGAAAAGTTAAAGATGCACCCATTTTCAGTCCAACTTGACGAAACCTCTACTGTGGCAGATGAAGCAGTACTCATTGCATATGTGCAGTACATTGAAGATTCCGAAATAAAGCTGGACATACTTTTGTCTACTAATTTGTCTACAACAACACGAGAAGATATTTTCCATGCGATTAACACATACTTCACCAAGCATCACATTCCCTATAATAATTTAGTCGCATGCTGCACAGATGAAGCTGCTTCAGGGATGGGAAAAAAATAAGGGTTTCAATACATGTTTGAAGGAAAAGGCTCCCCACTGTCTTGTGTTTCACTGTATGATACACCATCAAGCCCTGGCCAGCAAACACCTCTCTGATGAACTTAATAAAAAACACTCAAGACAGTTGTAAAAATACAACAGTTGTTAACTGTATTAAAGCCTGTCCGGTAAACAAGCGAATCTTTGTGGAGCTGTGTGAAGATGAGGTGCATCAGACACTCCTCTTTCATACCGAAGTGTGCTGGCTATCGAGAGGCCAGGTGTTAGTTCGTCTTATTGAACTGAAAGAAAAAATAAAGGAGTTCCTAAAACTGAACAACCAGAAACTGTGTGACGAAATGACAAATTAATTTCTTATCAGATCATCATACCTGGCTGATATTTTCAGCCTCTATAATGAAACAAACAACCGCATGCAGTGCGCGGATGCAAATGTGCTGGAATGCAAGGAAATTATTGACGCATTTGTGCATAAAGTGGACTTTAGGAAGAATAAACTGATAAAACGTGACTTTCCATCACTTCTCAAACAGACTGGGGGAAATTTACCTGAATCCTTGAGCAAAGAGTTCACACGTCACATGGAACTGCTACAGGAGGAGATGAAATCACGATTTTCGGATGTTGATGAACATGTCGCCAAATGCGCTTGGGTAATGGATCCATTCACCCTGCAAAGGAGGAGGACGTGGAGTATTTAGAAGCGGAGGACGAGCTCTTGGATGTCAAGTCTAATTCTTTTCTGAGAAGATTTTTTACCAAACATGAGTACAAATGATTCTGGCTGGTGAAAGGTTCCAACGGCGCACCTAAGCTTGCGCACCATGCTACAACCAGACTCATTCTGCCATTCGCCACAACATATCTGTCGGAGACTGATTTTAGCTCTCTGGTAACCATCAAAATGAAAGCACGCAACAAACTGGAAGTAAAAAAATGTCAATGTTAAAATAGGGGTCTCCTGGATAAAAGGTTGGGAACCACTGTTGTAGATGGTTGGGTTAAAAGCGTTGACTGGACAATTATAGTTTTAATAGATGCCAGTTAATGCATTTAGTATTGCTGTTTGCCACTTTTAATTTGGGATGCACCAATCTGATACTCCGTATCGGTATCGGCTCCGATACTGCCATTTTCTGCTGGATCGGGTATCGGTCAGATGAGACTGATCCAAATCCGATACTGTGTGTATACAATTCTGTGTTATTGTTAAGCCCCACGAAAGGCTCTAAAACATTATAAAGTACCATAACGTTTTCGTGCACTATATATGAAGTGAGTTGAAGTGAGTTCTTTGAAGGGTTTAGGGCATTACTGTCCCATATAAGAGTTTTGAACTCCCTTGGTGAAGTGAATGACTGACCAAATGTTACCTTGACAATGCTGCGCATGCATGCAGCATTCAGCACTCCATCAGTTGTTGCAGATAAATTATTATTATTATTATTTTATTCAAATATTGTCTAACTGTGTCTTATTTACTATTAAACGTTTTAAAACTAAACTTGCTTACACTACCATCTTAAATCATATTCTATCACTGACAAAAATATTTTGTATTACATTAAAATAAAGACAAATACAAATGAAATTAGCCTATTCTACTTATGTTTGTATGTGAAGTCGAAATCAACCCCAACTTTGCTTTAAAAAGCATCGCAAGATCTTCTAACTGAAGATAACATGATCACAAATGGAAATCACTTCGGTGAAGTGGCCATCATATGTTCCCTTCACTAACGGACTTCTGGAAGGCCCCTTCGTGAAGGGATTCAGTTGTTCACTTTCATTTGGAACATCCCTACAAATGGCGTCCCCGTCCCGAAGTGCCCTTCAAGGGCGCAACAAGAGTTGGAAATTCACCTACATTCCAAGTGTTCTGAAGCCGTTCCATAGTTTAATGGGAGGTACAGATTAATATTTAAGTCGTTAAATTCAAGTTCACGTAAACTCTTCTCTCCGCTGCGACTGTCAGTCATTCTCCATTCAGCATTCAAACTGCATGTCACATTCGGTTATGACAGTCAAGACAATGAAACTCTCTCCAAGATGATTCAATGTTCCTATTATTATACTTTATCTGTATAGAGAAGATAACGTTTTGGCATAAAAGGATTTACGTGCTGGAGTTTAGTGCTGCCTATAAATCATGTACTTTCTACCAGATGTCGTGTTAAGATCCAACCCGATCTAACTGCAGTGTGGGGTGTATAAGATTTTGAACTGAATTGGTCACACTATGGGCCCTATTTTAACGTTCTAAGTGCATGGTCTAAAGTGCACGGCGCAATTGCGCTTGGGGCATGTCCGAATCCACTTTTTCTAGTTTAACGACGGGAAAGGAAAACAGTCGGCACGCCCGGCAATGTCTAAAGGGGTCCCTTTCTCTTAATGGAGATGGTGGTTTTGGGCGTAACATGCCATAAACCAATCAGAGTCTCATCTCCTATTCCCTTTAAAAACGTTTGGGCGCTCCACGCCATGGAGGGTTTGCTATTTATAGGCGAATTTAATTTTTAATATTTGGCATATTTGTGTGCTGCTGTGCGTCCTTGTGTGTGTAATAAGCAGAGTGTATGTGAGTTGTGCACCCGCCTATAGGCGCATATTACTAACGCGCTCTTTGAATAACAAAGAAAAAATATTGCGCTAGACTTTAAACCAGGTGTTTGTTGTTCTGGTGAAAATTACAGACTTCATGGTAATGTCTCCAGGTCTTCTCCAATCATTTAGTCCAGCCTGCACGCTTGCATTCATCTGCCTCCAATTTTGAGTGCAAACCCACATCTCATTTTTTTCTTTTTCAATAATCTGTTTCTCTTAGATGTGCATCACAATATGGAGAAGATCTGTCACTACTTCCATTTCTATGCTACTTTTGGACATTCAGTGTAGCGTGAAATGCCTTGAAATCCAGTGAGCAGTCATTTGGTTGACAGTTAAACATCTACAGCCGTGTTTCCTAATTAGCAAATATCCACCTCTGACCTCTCGGTCACTGTGAGACCAGCCTAAAGGCTTGGATACTAAGCAGATCCATTTAGCTATTTTAGAATCAAGTGGAGGTTTGGTAGACGGGCTGGTATTTCCTGCTATTGTCTGAAAGACGTGTCAGTGTGGGCAGCTGCTGTGTGGACACATGGAATGGACTCATGAAGGACAGTGGCACACAAGGTTTCCTCTTATTTTGAGTGGTTTATAGCAACTGGCCTTTCCTTGCCTACTAAGGTCTTTCAGTTTTTCTTCAGTTTGAGCTGTTAAATGTATTTTTATTTCACATTTAATGGATTATGTGAGTGGCGTGCAACAGTTTACAGTGTGTGGGTACTGCTGGCACTCACGGTTTCTTTCTTTATTTGTTTATATGCCTAAGACCAGGCAGCAGAGCATTAATTAGATGTGGAATGTGGGAATTTCATCAACCAATTCCTCCTGTCACGAGGTGGCAACACACACATACATAAAATGAATAGGGAGTTTTGTTTTCCATTGTGATGTCAAGTTGTTGGTGACTTGTTTAAATTACTTGTCCAAAGCATTGTGGTATTACTGACCAGATCTTTTTCTTTAACAGTTGCTAGTTGTCATGCATTGTATCATACATCTTCAATTAATTTGTGTTTCTGCAGGAACAAAGGACTGCGGTAAAAGTGGGAACTGTACCATGTTTAAGGGAGTGCTGAAGAAAGGGCGAGAGGGAGGAGGAAGAACTGGCAAAAGAGATGCAGGTAAGCTTCTTTATGCCCAGAAGGAAGGAAAATTATATTAATAAACTACTGCGGAAACCTAATGAACTGTACTTTGCTGTTGTGTGTATGCTTAATTTAATTGCATAATTGGCATATGGCCTCCAAAGAGATTTACAGAGCTGTGGCTGGGATTGGCCAAATGAGATTTAGTTTTTTTTTTTCTTATTCCAGCTCAAGCTGTGGCTTGTCATTGAAAATGATCTGAAATGATAATTTCACAATCATAATAACAAATGTTAGGATCTCACAGCTTTCATAGAATAATAGTCACTCAAAAATAAAAGTTGACATTTACTCAAACTCATGTTGTTCCAACCCCATATAATATATTTTTTTTCTCTATGGAACACAAAAGAAGGAATTTTAATAATGAATGGAGATTGGAGCTCTCAAAAAGCATGCAAAATCATCATAAAAATATCATACATGTAGTCCATATGACTAGTATTCTATGTCTTCAAAAGCCATACAGTGGCATACGGGAAACCCCGCACCCCCGTGAAGTGTGGGGGCCCCGTCCGTTTAGTGGGCCCTGTCGCAGGACATTCTAAAAGGCATTCACAAATCACACAGAATGTGTTTTTGCTTTGAAAAACCGAAGACACGGCAGTGAAATTTGGAAAAAAGGTCTCTTTTTAAAAAAAAAACTTTTAAACTTCTTTTGACTTGATCGCCGCATTTTTAGAATGTCGTGTCATGCTTGAGACACTGCACAAGACTCGACAGCAAAAATAGTGCAGTGGAGTGGAAAAGTTAATGGAAAATCTCTTAATGTCGCTAATAATCCTTAAAAAACAACAAACCAGGGAAAATTGATTTTCTCTCAAATTTTAATTCAATTCAATTCAAGTTTATTTGTATAGCGCTTTTCACGATACAAATCGTTGCAAAGCAACTTTACAGCAAATTAAGTTTCTAATATTTAGTGGTAGCTTATCAGTGGTGACTGTCAGTTAATGTACATATGGCAGAAATTTACAGAAAAATCAATTAAAGACGTAATCAAACAGATGATGAACACTATTAACAGCAATTATTATATGATGCAATCAAACTTATAGCAAAATATGGTAGTTCTGTAAGTTGTTTCAGGGTTGGCATCATCTGAGGTCCTCTGAGGGGTTGGCATCATCTCTTCTCAGGTGTTCTGGATCCAGACTGAAGCTTGTGTAAATCCTAATTGGCAAAAACGGAGAGGAAAAAAACAAATAGAGACATAATTAGCGTAGCTGCTGTTCCAACCAAGCAAAATTGATTTGTTCAACCCAAGCTAAGGAAAAATAATGTGCATTTGATCAGATATAACTGCAGTACAAGATTATGAAATGCATTATTTGAATGCTTGGCCAAAGAGATATGTCTTTCATCTAGATTTAAACAGAGAGAGTGTGTCTGAACCCCGAACGGTATCAGGAAGGCTATTCCAGAGTTTGGGAGCCAAATGTGAAAAAGCTCTACCTCCTTTAGTGGACTTTGCTATCCTAGGTACTACAAAAAAAAAAGTTTTGCGACCTTAGGGAGCATGATAGATTGTAGCATGGTAGAAGACTAGTTAAGAACGCAGGAGCTAACCCATTAAGGGCCATATAGGCAAGTAATAATATTTTGTAAATGATACAGAACTGAATAGGTAGCCAGTGCAGAGACTGTAAAAATTGGGGTAATATGATCATATTTTCTTGACCCGGTAAGGACTCTAGCCGCTGCATTTTGGACTACCTGTAGCGTGTTTATTGAAGATGCAGGACAACCACTAGCAGTTGGCATTACAATAGTCCAGTCAGAGGGTCATGCAATGCAATTGACTAGCTTTTCGCATCAGAAAAAACAGGGGTAAAAAACATGTTTCGTAACTTGGCAATGTTTTCTAAGATGGAAGAATGCTGTTTTTTGTAACATGGGAAATATGATTTTCATAAGACAAGTTGCTGTCTAATATAACACCCAGATTTTTGACTGTAGAGGAGGTAACCGTACATCCGTCTAGTTGCAAATTGTTATCCAAGAGATTCTGTGTACTGTCTTTGGTCCAATAAGTAATATCTCTGTCTTAAACCGAATTTAATAGGAGAAAATTATTGGTCATCAAATCTTTTAAATTTTTAACACACTCTATTAGCTTAGACAATTTAGAAGTTTCGTCTGGTCTTGTTGAAATATATAGTTGAGTAACATCAGCATAACAGTGGAAAACTAATCCCATGTTTTCTAATAATATTACCAAGGGGCAGCATTTATATTGAAAATAGCAGAGGACCTAGGTCAGATCCTTGTGGCACTTCATATTTTACTGGTGATAGTTGAGATGACTCCCCATTTAAATGAACAAAATGGTAGCGATCGGACAGGTAGGATCTAAACCATCTTAAAGCCTGACCTTGAATACCTGTATAGTTTGTAATCGATCTATGAGTATGTCAATGACATCTATAGTGTCAAACGCAGCACTAAGATAAAGTAAAACTAGCAATTTGGAGATGCCGCCTTGGTCTGAAGCAAGAAGCAAGTCATTTGTAATTTTTTCAAGTGCAGTTTCTGTGCTATGGTGGTGCAAGACATTCTGTGCTATGAAATTCTTCATAGATAATTTTTTTATAGGAAGGAGCACAATTGAGCAGACAAAACTTTTTCTAAAATTTTAAACATAAAAGGAAGATTTGAAATGGGTCTTTAATTTGCCAGTTCACTAGGATCTAGTTGTGGTTTCTTAATAAGAGGCTTAATAACCGCCAGCTTGAATGGTTTTGGGATGTGACTTAAAGACAACGACGAGTTAATAATATATTGAGAAGCGGTTCTTCTGCTACAAGTAACAAATCTTTTAGTAATTTAGTGGGTACAGGATCTAACAGGCATGTTGTTGGTTTAGATGTAGTGATAAGTTTATTTAGCTCTTCCTGTCCTATAGTTGTAAAGCACTGCAGTTTATCTTTTGGTGCGATGAATGAAGCTGAAGTATTATACGCTGTAGAATCTACATTTGTTATTGTATTTCTGATGTTATCTATTTTATCAGTGAAGAAATTCATAAAGTCATTACTATTAAACTGTGAGGGAATATTTAGATCGGGTGGCGTCTGGGTATTTGTTAATCTAGCCACTGTGCTAAAAAAAAAAACCTTAGATAAGTTTGGGTTATTTTCTATGAGTTTGTGGATATGCTCGGCCCTGGCAGCTTTTAGAGCCTGTGTTTAGCTAGATATACTGTTTTTCCATGCAATTCTAAAAACTTCCAAGTTAGTTTTTTTCCATTTGCACTCAAGACTACGAGTTTTTTTTCTTGAGAGAATGGGTATTACTGTTGTACCATGGCGCAGTACGTTTTTCTCTAACCTTTTTCAATTTGATGGGGGCAACAGCTTCTAATGTATTAGAGAAGATAGTGCCCATGTTGCTAGTTATTTCATCTAGTTCATATGTGTTTATGTGTTATATTTACACAGAGCAGTTGAGATAAATCAGGTAGGTTATTTGTGAATCTGTCTTGGTGGCTGGAACAATAGTTCTGCCAGGACGATAACACGGAGCCATATAGTTAACATCAGTAATACGCAGCATGCACGATACAAGGAAATGGTCAGTAACATCATCACTTTGAGGTACGATATCTATATCAGTAAGATCAATTCCATGCGAAATAATTAAATCTAGCGTATGATTAAAACGATGAGTGGGCCCTGTGACGTTTTGCTTGACTCCAAAAGAGTTTATTAGGTCAGTAAACGCAAGTCCTAATGCATCATTTGTATTATCAACGGGAATGTTAAAATCTCCGACAATTAGCGCTTTATCAACAGTAACCAATAGGTCTGAGAGGAAATCTGCAAATTCTTTTAGGAAATCTGTATACGGCCCTGGTGGTCTATGCACAGTAGCCAGAGCAAGAGATATGATAAGATTTCTTTGTCATATCTGACAGTGTAACATTAAGCATAAGTATTTCGAATGAGTTAAACCTGTATCCTGTCTTCGGAGTAACATTGAGATAATCACTATACAGTGGGTACGGAAAAGTATTCAGACCCCCTTAAACTTTTTCACTCTGTGATATTGCAGCCATTTGCTAAAATCATTTAATAAAAATTTTTTTCCTCATTAATGTACACAAAGCACCCCATATTGACAGAAAAAAAAAAATACACAAGAGTTGTTGACATTTTTGCAGATTTATTAAGAAAAACTGAAATATCACATGGTCTAAGTATTCAGACCCTTTGCTGTGACAATCATATATTTAACTCAGGTGCTGTCAATTTCTTCTGATCATCCTTGAGATGGTTCTACACCTTCAATTGAGTCCAGCTGTGTTTGATTATACATATTGGACTTGATTAGGAAAGCCACACAACTCTCTATATAAGACCTTACAGACAGTGCATGTCAGAGCAAATGAGGAATCATTTGAGGGTCAAAGGAAATGCCTGAAGAGCTCCAGAGGACAGAATGTGGCAAGGGCACAGATCTGGCACGGTTACAAAAAAAATTTCTGCTGCACTTAAGGTTCCTAGTAGCACAGTGGCCTCCATAATCCTTAATTGGAAGACGTTTGGGACGACCAGAACTCTTCTTAGAGCTGGCCGTCTGGCCAAACTGATCTATCGGGGGAGAAGAGCCTTGGTGATAGAGGTAAAGAAGAACCCAAAGATCATTGTGGCTGAGCTTCAGAGATGCAGTCGGGAGATGGGAGAGAGTTGTAGAAAGTCAATCATCACTGCAGGCCTCCACCAGTCGGGGCTTTATGGCCGAGTGGCCCGACGGAAGCCTCTCCTTAGTGCAAGAAACATGAAAAAAAAACACCTGAAGGACTCCAAGGATGGTTGAGAAATAAATTCTCTGTCGGATGAGGCCCAAGATTAGAACTTTTTTGGCCTTAATTTCTACGCGGTATGTGTGGAGGGGGGAAAAAACCGGGGCCACTGCCATCACCGGCCCAATTACCAGTCCCAACAGTGGAAGGGCATGGTGGGTGGCCAGCCGGCAGCCAATCATGATGTGGGGGTGTTTTTTCACGTGCAGGGACAGACACTGGTGCAACGAGGGGAAAAAAAGATGAATGCGGCCAAGTACAGAGATGTCCTGGACGTAAACCTTCTCCAGAGTGCTCGGACCTCAGACTGGGTTGAAGGTTTACCTTCCAACAAGACAAGGACCCTAAGCACACAGCTAAAAGAACAAAGGAGTGGCTTCACAACAACTATGTGACAGTTCTTGAATGGCCCAGCCAGAGCCCCTGACTTAAACCCAATTGAGCATCTGGAGAGACCTAAAAATGGCTGTCCACCAAGTTTACCATCCAACCTGACAGAACTGGAGAGGATCTGCAAGGAGGAATGGCAGGGGATCCCCAAATCCAGGTGTGAAAAACTTGGTGCATCTTTCCCAAAAAGACTCATGGCTGTATTAGACAAAAGGGTGCTTCTACTAAATACTGAGCAAAGGGTCTGAATACTTAGGACAATGTGATATTTCAGTTTTTCTTTTTAAAAAATCTGCAAAAATATCAACAATTCTGTGTTTTCTGTCAATATGGGGTGCGGTGTGTACATTAATGAGGAAAAAAAAAAAAAAAAATTAAACTTAAATGATTTTAGCAAATGGATGAAATATAACAAAGAGTGAAAAATTAAAGGGGTCTGAATACTTTCCGTAACCACTGTATATGTTGCAACACCGCCGCCACGACCAGTCTGACTGGGCTCATGCTTATAACAGTAGCTTGTTGGAGTAGACTCATTTAGACCAATTTAATCATTAGGTTTTAGCCAGGTTTCAATCAAGCAGAGTACATCAAAACTATTACCTTTGATGATTTCATTTACAAAAACTGCTTTGGGTGAGAGTGATCTAAAGTTTAGGAGCCCAAACTTAAAAATGGGTTTTTGTTCATTTATTTACATTTTTCTGGTTTTAATGACGAATCAGATTTTTTTTCTTGATCCGCATAAATTAAAATTTTATTTTGGGACCTCACTATGTCGGGGAATACAGGACCCACCAGTCTTCTAGATTAGACAGCGCAAGTCCTTCTATCAGTTAAGGGGGTACGCCCATCTCACATCCATAATAGTTTCCATCAAGCAGGTGTATGCCTTGAACGTATTGGGTATCCTACTATTTCCCTACACACCATAGTGTGGTATCCGTGCCGCATTGTTGTCCCCCTGCCCCCCGCACGATGTCCTGTAGATCGTTAAAGGCGAAGGTTCCGGCCTCCCGAATATGTTATGGGTGCCCTGCACGGGATTCCACCGCAACCGCGTCCCTGTCGAACAACCACATCCCCCCATCGCACTCCCCTGTCGTGTCTATCCTGCTGTCCTTCCTTCTCCTTTCTTTCGGACTTCATATATCCCCCCGACTTTTGTTCCCATAATGATTGAATATACCCTTCTCCCTCCCCACCCTTATCTTTTTTAGTTTGTCACCGTCATTGTGTCTAGTTCTCTGCGCCTTTTGAAAATACCACATGACAACACCCCCTTGAATTATCAATTGCATGTAAAGCAACTATCCCCAAGCTCACTGAACTTTGTTTTATGCCCTGCTCACTCTTGCTTGCTTGTCACGCCCATTTCTATCGTTTCGGGTATCTGATACGCTCGTTTGTCTTCTTCCCTGCACCCACGTACGGAGCGTTTCCGTTCACCGTGGTTTTGGAACTGTATGTGTCTGTTCTGCACCAGTCATTTTGACTGTACCAATGGCCTCCTGGAATGTTCCTCATCTTTTTATTTTTCATCACCGCTGAGTTTTTTCACACGTCCCCACCTACCGCCCGCAGCTTGGTGTCGTTAACCCCTGCGTGAAGCACGACCTCTCCGGTGCTCTCATCGCCCTTCAGGATCGCGGGTATCTGGCAGGAAAAATAGCCTAGCACATTCCCATACCCGAGCCCCACTTATCACAGCCCGGACATAACAGTGTTGCACGCTGCTGCCACTTTGTGTCACTCTTTCAGATCCAAGCTCAGCACACGGCAACGCTGCCGGACCCGATGGACGCACTCCCCGCCCCCCCCATGACTCACCTGCCTAACGGGTTATATGCATAATAGCGTACTTTCCTGCGCTGACCACCACCTACCAATCATCGACACCTTTAATACGCTTTACCCTAACCAACAACGGCCAGCTACCCCGACTACATGTTGTTTTTGTGTTTTGGTTCGCTGTTAAAACTATGAACAAGTATTTTACTACGCGACTGGCCCTTCGGGGATAGTACATTGATACCCACCCCGTTTTTATAGAACACGTTTTGAAAATCGTGATTTTTGTTGTTGCACTAAACACCTTTGCCACTTTTGTCTATTACGATCCCTTTCTTTTTTAAACAAATTAGTATCCTTCAATATACGACATTAACCCCTTTATCACTGGCAGTCCTTTTCCCAGTATCATTGTGCACCACCAGATACTATCCGCCCCCCCTTTTCCCGCCATATTCCCTTCTATCAAGAAAACCTTAGACACCAGCACACCCCTTCCATTCTCCTTTCCGAATCTTCACCATTGCACTCTCATTGTTCCCCCCCTCCCCCTACCGCCCCCCTTCCTACTATCACCACCCCTGCGCCCCTCTATGAATGTTTACCCAGCCACAGCTCCGCATTACGAATTTTAATTGTTTACGTACTTATACATATCTTCCCATGTTTCATGTTCTGTCTCAACCCCCCCCGCCACCCGCACCCCATTCAGACAATATGAATGCAATGCACAAAGTTTTACATTAAGCGTTTACCAGTGGTAACATGCAATTGTTATGCTCTACCTGTTCTTATTCAATTCGGTTGGTGTAACCTTATATATTTTGAAGGTTAAATAAAATTTTTTGAATTTTTTTTTTTTTTTTTTTTAAAATTTATGTATTTTAGATGGTTTACCACATGAAAGGCCACAATTTTTAGAGTTGCCCGTGCTCTTAGGGTTGTGATGGATGGGAGGAAAAAATTTTCCCACCGGTTAATCGACATGTGACAACACCGTTAATACCGGTCTCACCGCGGGGGCGTTCCCTCTTTTCCTCGCTTTCATTCGCTTTTAAATAGCTTAAAAGCGCAGTGCGCATTTTACTTTCACTTTCAAATAGCGGGGACAATTTGGAAGGTAAAAGGGAAATTGTTTCGTTTTTTTTTTAGTTCGTTGAATTTTCCTCTTTTCCTCGCTTTTAAATAGCTTAAAAAACCCGGTGTGGGGCATTAGCGGCATGTTTTTGGGCATCAAAATTGGCTTGAAATGCCAACAACAAAAAATTTACCCCAAGTCCAAAAACTCACTTTTAGCGTAATATATAAAACATGAGAAACATTTATAAAATTAAACCCAAAAAAAAATAAAAAATACCCACCATTTGCTTAATTAGGGGCGGCTATGGGCCTAATATAAAAAACTACAAAACAAAATAAAACTGGCATTAAAGTTTAAAATAGTATTTAAAAAAAAAAAACTGGAAAAATAAGTAAAAAAACATGTATAATATAATACCAAAATAAAATAAGGGAAAAAACGTAGGAAACGTTTAATTAGGCAAAAAACGGAGTAAGGGAAACGGTTGAAGGGCACGGCATTTACACCTTGATGGTTCAAATAAAATATAAATAAATGGTTTAAAATAAAGTATAAACCATCAGGCAAAAAACAATTTGGAAACCAAATTAAAATTAAGAAAACCAATTGGTTTAAAAAAAAAAACAAACTTCCAAAATCAGATAAATTGCAAAGGTCAACAGGCTTTTCAAAATCCAAAATATTGCCAAAAAGGCGCTTTTGCATTTCGTTTCGAAACTAAATCATCCGTGATCGTTTTGTCTGTCTCACCCCACTCTTCTTGTCAGTCAGCTCGACTCACTGTCGTTCGGCACGCTGAATTCCGTTCAATTCCGCGTTTAGTTTTAATTAGTAGTGTCTGTCCTCTAACTGAACTATGCTAAATTATTTTTATTACTATAAAAAAATCTAAACTACGGTGGGGGTCGGTGACGCGGTGGGCAAGTGGCGTAACCCGTGTTGCGTCTTAACACCGCTATCACCGTCTATCGCGGCAAGCCTACCGTGCCCACAACATCGACGTTAAAGTTGCAGTGAAAGACTTTGTGCAGTAAAACGCTCTGAGAGTGCAAAAGATTGGGTAGAGTTTTTGCTTGTTTGTTTGTGGTGGTCAGTTGATAAAAAGAATATATAAGTTAGTCGTCAAAAGCTGGTATGTTAAGATGTATAGAAAGTTCATTTTTCTCAAAATTAAGCATAGGCTATATCATAAAGTATAGAATCATTCCTTTAATGTATGTTTTTCTCCTAGTTTTTACTGTTCATTTTCTTACTGCAAGACATGAATTTTGCTTGTATAATTTCTTTTCCACTATTAGCGATGCTTTTGTAGGCCAGTGTTTGAACTGAGACGTGTTCTGGCCATTAGCCTTCATGAATTTTATTGAACTTACTGTTAAATAAAATATGTTGACCGGGGCCTATAACAGATGTTTGTGTATTATTATTGTTGAAGGATCCTCCTGCTATTGCTAAAATAACAATCAGATCGGAGCAGCAGCACTTTTGACTAAATATTTATTCATGCAGGGATTTCAGTCCGACTAAAAAGTGATATCAAAATCACTACGCACATTATATAGCCTACATAATGTTATTCAATATAACATCAAATGCATCAATAATTCATTACTGTTAAATCTGTTATGTAAATGGGGAGACTGACTCAGTAGTGTGTTGCAGCAGGTGCAAAATACATTTTCATACATGACATCACTTCTGGTGTGAGGGGCATCTCGTTCTTTGCGGGGGGCCTCGCAGATGTGCTGTATACCACTGAAGCCATATGATACCTGTGTGACAAACAGGATCTTTTCACTGAAAATCTTGTTTTCCAGTGGGCTGTTCTGAGGAGGAGTCAGATCCATGAATGAATCATTAAGATTGGTTATGTGAACTGGAGCAACTGATTCACTGAATAGAAGTTATTCTTTACTGACACTTATTTTACTTTTCTTATTAATATGTCCAGGAGAGCTAAGGAAAGAACTCAAGATTTCTTAATTTTTTTTTTATTATCATTAAATAATGACATACATTTTGATCTGGTCATCACATAACTTCAGAATAAGTCATGTGACTAAACTACTTTTATAGTATTTTTTTTTGTCATTTTGTAGCTTGATGGATCCTCTAATTACTTTCTTTATATTTAAACAAGGGGGCAGGATGTTCTTCAAAAATGTAATTTTTGTGTTCCACGAAAGTCATATTAGCTAAGGAATGGCATGAGGGTGAGTAAATAACTGAATTTTCAATTTTGTGTGAATATTCCTTTGAGAGTCTCTACGCTTTCACACTTATGCCACTCTCTTGAAACGTCAACCACTGTGACAAATAAGAGTCATTACTTCATTAATGATGTCACGTTACCATGACACCCAGTTCCACAAGATCGCCCTTGTATCCGCTCGGGCCTCTTGCTGAATTCAGCATCATTGCTGGCCCGATCCCTCTCTCCCAACGGAGCCTCAACGGAGCCATGTTCCAATTAACCTCATTCATCTCTGCTCCACTCACTCACTTAAGTATGTCAAGACAAGTTTGAGAGCAGCCAAACAAACACTACCTGACCCACATACAAGAAACTTCTCATCTGCTAATCTAACTCGTGTCTTTTGTTTTAAGTCAGGAGACTGCAAATAAATCATTTCCCTTGTATATCGTCCTCTCTTGAATGTAGTTGATTGTCACTTTGTTCATTCTCTGATGTGCAAATCTGCTCTACTAACATCGGTGAACTCCCTCTGGTTTTCATACTGACAGCCGATGAAGTCTCTGTCGGTTAGAGACAACACTTGTGTGTCCTCTAAAGAGACATATTGCTCATGAAGTATTTACGACACCTTATGTTAGCTGCAGGGGGATGGAGAGAGTCATCCAGCACACATGACAGATCAGACGCCAGTCTTACACTCAACAGTGCCACTTTTTGTGGCGGATTATCTGCCTGGAAGCTCTGTTCTCAGTTGCGAAAGTAATAAAGAGCAGCAGATACACAAGTAGTGAAATCATGAGAAACCTTTCTGGTGCCAAATATGACCATTTTTATTCAGTCAAATCTGTTGTCGTTTGTTTTTGAGGAATCTGGATTTCAGAAAGTCACATGCATGTGATTATGTACAGTTTTTCTCAAAAGACACATTTCTGTTTAACATATTTTTCAAAAAAATAAAAAAGCTCAATTTTATAAACTTTAAAACAAAATCAAACAAATTAATCTTTAATTTAAATTAAACTTTGCCTTCACATGATTTATTGCATATTGTCATATGTACAGTATTAAAAACATTATGACCATGCCTTCTTCCAGCACTGAATGAGGTTTCAGAGCAACTGGTATACTTTTTGAACTGTCCAACATACTATTATGATCAATACTACCGTTCGAAAGTTTGGGGATGTAAGATTTTTTTTTAAATGCTTTTGAAAGAAGTCCCTTAAAGAAAGAAGGCTGCATTTATTTGATCAATCTATTGAATTTTCAGCAGCCAATTAGAAGCCATTCTAATATGCTGATTTAGTGCTTATGAAATATTAAAAAGCCACTATGTGCCTAATGTTCTCAAAAACAGCCTACCATGTCAAGGAACATTTTTCTGCTCATATTGATGTCTATCATATACCGTACCTTTCAGCCTTTTTTGCATTGTTTGGATCGCAAATGAATTTGTCTCAAGATTCTAACTGGTGTAAGAACAGTTTTGCACATTGAGCGCATGGTGTAAAATGTTTAGAAATAAAAGGGAAAAAAAGTTTAACAAATTTGCAGCTTGTGTGAATTACAGGAATGTTTATTGTTTTGAGAAGTTTTATTTTAATGCTGTTATAGTTTAGGATATTTAATTTATAGAGCAAAGAAGAACTGCAAAATAGTGAGACATAAGAAACACACATGACTAGCAAATACCTACTGAGCTGTCAACAAGATGTGTGGATTAATGTATTTTTTTTCTATTCAAAAACTTAGTGAGCTGCCTTGCTGTCTATTCACTTCATAAGCAGCTTCTTTATAATGCAGCAGCCTAAATGATTTGGAACCTCATAAATGACTGAATGGAATGCTGTACATGTGCCGCAACAGAAATGGCACACCGAAGGCACACAGAAGACTCGACTCTCAATTGATTTCAATAGAGTTTGACATTTGCGTGTTGCTAAGCAATTGACACAAATCATAAAAATAGTAGAAACAGGAATTGAATAAAAGAGTCAATTTTTAATTAGATTGACATCTTTTTTGAAACTCTATTATTGAATGACATTTAGAATTGACATTTCCCTCGACTCCATATGGAATCAGAATTTTGACTGAAAATGTACATTGCTTTTTGTAGTGCATTTGCCTTTTCAATGAAGTTCATATGTGACCCTGGACCACAAAACCAGTCTTAAGTCACTGGGGTATATTTGTAGCAATAGCCAAAAGTTCATTGTATGGGTCAAAATTATTGATTTTTCTTTTATGCCAAAAATCATTAGGATATTAAGTAAAGATCATGTTCCATGAAGATATTTTGTAAATTTCCTTCTGTAAATATATTAAAACTTAATTTTTGATTAGTAATATGCTTTGCTAAGAACTTCATTTGGACAACTTTAAAGGCGATTTTCTCAATATTTTGCACCCTCAGATTCCAGATTTTCAAATAGTTGTATCTCGGCCAAATATTGTCCTATCCTAACAAACCATACATCAATGCAAAGCTTATGTATTCAGTTTATTCGAAAAATTGACCCTTATGACTGGTTTTGTGCTCCAGGGTCACAAATACAGCACATTAGTGCATAGAATTGGTATCTAGAAGCTACGTAGAACCCTAAAGGAGCCCTTAAAATGCTCTCTCGAAGAGTCATTTAAACGGAACATGTTGTTCAAAAAGTATTACAGGACGAGAATGAGCAAACTTGGCTTGCTTATGGCACAATGGAGTTGGATAATGGGTCACCCTTTGTGTGATTGAAACCTATAACCAGCTCAGATGTCTTACCACTACTGTAGATTGCCTGTACTAGTAGAATGACCTGAGGTTGTTTTACTGAAAATTCTTATCTAAATAATTTTGACTTAAAGGGTCATGAAATCACAGACTACTTTTTCTGAGATTTTAGCAGAGGTGTTTGTGTAGCACATCGTAGAAGACAATGTTAGCATCCGATAAATGTACCTGTTGGAGAAAACTGGTTAATTTTAAGCTTTTTTGCACTATTTTCATCTTCCGGGTTTAAAATCTACATCGTGTTCACGTCACAATTTGTGACGTGGCAAAGGACTAGAGCAGTGTTTCCCAACCTTTTTTTAGTCGTGGCACCCTTTGGAAATTTTAACAAACTTGTGGCACCCTACAAAATTAATTTTGTCACAATATTTGAATTTCTAACTTCGATATGATCATTTGAAAAGTATAGATATTCGGTACAACAGGGAAGAACTACAGAATATAATGTCATACAAATATTTTTAATATTAAAAAAATGTGTCCATCAGTGGTGGCAATCAGTAGGCTAATTTCTAAAGAAAAGACCAATTTATATGACAGATTTTAATGTAGGCTTTTATACATATGTAAACATTATTTAATTACCATTATAACTAGCTATCTCACAAATTTTTGCTCACTCAGTGTTTTTTAATTTTACAGCTTGGTAAGTTTGGTGCAGTAGCATGAGAGAGCTTGATTTCAAACTTTGAATTGAAAAAAAAATGACAAGTAAGCAGTCAGTAATAAAATAAGAACAAATAAAGAAATTAATAATGATAGCACAAATAAAAAATAACGACAGGCCTTCGAATTAAATAAAAAGCTTTTTAGTTTTTCAGGTAGGTCTAACAGTAAGGTTAAGATATTAATTTTTTTTTTTTTTTTTTTTACCAATTATCCAAATAATGTTTAGTCCTAGAAAGCTATTATTATCAGAACACGTGAGCATAACATAGCGGTTAGCGGATCAATGAATGAGAGGGCAGCGTTAACAGAGATGCCCATATACCACACCATGTTACAACACAGCAGGGCTATTGCATTGCAGACAGAAACAATACTGTACTACATCGAGGTTTCCTGTCGGCTCAATTTTTGAGTAGACTTTGCCGTTTCGATGAGCTCCCGTGAGAACGGATATACCGGAGGTGGAGCCGAACTGAGACATAGCGCACACGCATAGAGCGGGATAATACACAGAGCCTCACACCACGTGAAAGTGAATCCTGAGCGGTGAACTTATTTTCGGCAGCCTGAATTTCTGTGCATTTCTAATTATTGGCGACATCAGAAATGTATTTTATATAATAGATGCTCTTTTGAACATTTTAGCAATTTAAAATTATTAAAAAAGGATTTTTTACCACCAACGGCACACGCCCCTAGCTCTCGGACAGACAGCACCCGGTTGGGAACACTGCGCACCCTATAGCTAAAAAAAAACAAACAATTGCGTCGGTGTCTATTAAATTATTTATGAGACTGCGTGTTCTTATCCTATGAGAAAACGCTTCGCTTTATTATTCACAACAGCATGTGTTGATTTGTTATGACAGACGCTTCAGACTGTGAGATCGCGTACATTATCTGAGAAGGAGAAAACGTTCATGGATTGAACGGAGAGTGAATTTGTTTTTTGCTCTCGTAAAAGAGCAAAAAACGGCTTTGTGTGTAGCCAGCCGTGAACCGGGGAAGACTGCTGGTTAGTGGCCACGCAATGCATGCGGAAAGACGCGGCGTGGATGTGGCGCTTCAGCACAACAGGAGGCGGGCCAGAAAGTTTTGTGCGTGGTTTGAAAAGGAGCGAGAATACCGATCAATGGGGAGCTAGCTAGCAAAGCGCTGTTTGTACCTGTTGTCAAAAAGACCAAACGCAGACGTGTCTGGGTCACAGCACGACATCAAGAGGAGGATGAATAACGTTAGGACTGCCTTTAGTTAAGGTGGATGTTGCAGTTACTACTGTAATATATAGGATATACCTCGAGAATAGAATGATTTTGATGTTTGATAAGCCGCGCATCTCTGTAGCCATGCTAAATAAAAATACACAATCGACACTACATGATGTAAAGTTGTTTTTCTATTAATCCAGAGGAAGCATATTCTAGATTAAAGGATGGCTTCGTATATGGGCGTGATTCGAAATGACGATGCCAAAAGATCTTCGTCTGATTGGCTTGGCGCGAGAACGCGTTAGGCGAATATTCCAGCTCGAGTTGAAATTGAGGCGAATATCTCGCGTTCGCGCCTCTATTCGCGTCTTTGATTTTGTATGTAATCGACTCAACGCGAATAATTAAATTTGCGTTTGGTGTGAACACAGGTAAAAGCGCCGTATAGGCTCGTCCGAGTCCGAGTACATGTTTTTTGTGTGTTGCTCCACTCCGTTTCGTGAGTCATGGCAGCAACTCATTCATCGGCATTTTTCATGAGTTCTTTACCTGGGCTGAAGCACTTTTGTTTCCAATCTATAAGAATAACCCAGGACTACGACACAGTGAGATTTCGAACATTTCTTGTTTGTATGAACGGGCTATAACTGACGGCCGTTTGTTTCTTTCTGAAAATGATGGGTAGTAATAAACTCACGTACGTCAACACAAAGCGTTGTTATCAAGGGAGGAAAGAAAAGGAATGTTTATAGTTTTTAAGGGGAAGAGCTGCAGTTTATTTGCATCCAAATATCACCACACGCACCAAAAGCAAGTATGTTAAAGATTTTTAGTAATTAAAAATAGATGTTTCTATTTGAATACATGGTTATATCTCAAATGGAATTATTCCCGTGATGACAAAGAGCGGAATTTTCAGCAATCATAATCCAGTCGTCAGTGTCACATGATGTACCCATCAGGAAATCATGTCGTGATGGTGCGTAATTGCGTGTTTCACAAGACAAGTTAGTAATGGACTATTATACAGAGTAAGAAAAGTATTAAAACAGGGTAGTTAATTCGTTCAGGATTATTGATAATGGAATCGACTAAGAATGCCAAATGTATTCTGCATTTATACGAAATAATAGAAGTTTGTAAAAAGTATGCTTTAAGGATTGTACAATAGTGATGATAAAGACTTATAATGTACAAAGGATTTATATTTCAGATAAATGCTGTTTTTCTGGACTTTCTATTCATCAAAGAAACAACAGAAGAAAAATCTACTCAATCTGCTGTTTTCAACATAATAATAATGAATGTTTTTGAGCTGCAAACCAGAATATTAGAATGATTTCTAAAGGATCATTTGGCTGGAGTAATGATGTTAAAAATGTAGCTTTGAAATCACAGGAATAAATGACATTTAAATATGTTCGAATAGATAATTATTTTAAATAGTAAACACTATAAAAAAATTGCAATGCTTTTGCCTCACTTGTGAGTCACATAAATGCCAGGCTTGGTGACGAGAGAATTAAACAAGTAAAACCAGTGCTGAAACGGGGGGTCAATGACCCTTAAGATTTGAAAAGTATGTTCTTAAGTGAAATTATCATGGTTAGTTAGTAAAGGCTCTTGCCCAGATGTTTGCCCTGAAAAGTCTTTTGCCCAGACTTTAATAGTTATAGGTTTTTTAATTTGATTTTTTATAGAGCTTCAGACGTGTGTTACATCCAGTTGGAGGGATATCACAATATATGGATATTTTGAGCAATTTTTTAACACACATTGGTTTTCATGTACATGTGTCTTATAGCAACGAGCACTTGTTTTTGGTGAGTTGTTGGGTTTGGAAGATCTTGAAAGTCTGGTAGTGTGTGATCCTCAGTTATTTAGTACATGATACCCAGTTTTTCTCTGTAACTATGTCAAAGTCCGCAAGTGTATGATGCCTAGTGTTTTAAAATCGTTTAGTACATTCAAGCAGAAAGAATAAGACTCTAAGGTAGGATGTTTCTGTAATACAGCTCCAGCATCTCAACTTTGGATATCACATGCACTCTTTTTATCCAACCAGTAGAACTGATGCCAATGATGGGCCAAAATGTTCTAAAATCAGTTTATCAATGAGTACATTCTACTGTTTTATTGTCCATTTCTGTTTTTGTCTCTTTTCAGTCTTTTCGGTCTAATTTTTCTCTCTCTTGCTCCTTTTTTTGTGGATTTGAGCTCTTTAATCCCTAAGAAACATACTTTGGTGGGGTTTCTGCTTTCATGGATTGAACCTTTTTCATTTGGAATGTCAGATTGAAGTATTTTCCTGCCTTTGAACTGAGGCCTTGTAAAGGTCAGATCACAAAGGATTTGGCTTTAAAACATGGGCTGTTGAGTGATCGGGTTACAGTGCAGAGTGATACAGCATGACTCTGAGATGTTGAGTTTATAATGTGTGTGTGTGTGTGTGTGTGTGTGTGTGTGTGTGAGATTTTACTGTCCTCGGGTATAGGAGTTGAATGACGTTCAGAAAGTTGATCCATCTGCATTATGTGTCAGAGTAAGGTTTATGTTTTGAGGACAGTTGTGTGTGTGTGGGTGTGTGTGTGTGCCACCAGGTTTTCAAAGGGTTCTCGGTGTTATCTCAGCTGCTCTGGTGTCCAGTTTCTCCTTACTCAGCAGGGGCTCCTCATGTTATTTTGCGGAGTCAGATTGTTTGTTTAGACAGAAGGTTATTGTCTATCCACCTATTAAAAACACAGTTTCCAAATTTAATTGTAAATTTAAATGAAGTAGTTTCAGTTAGCAAATTTGCTCAGTTAATGCTTTTTCAATTATTGCAACCCCAAATTGAAAATTGTGATTTTCTCTTTTATTCTGTATTATTTTCCAGGCTGCTCTTTTTCATACAAGGAAAGTAAATGGGGACATGATCTGTCAAGCTCTGAAATGGACACAAAATCTACTTACCATATATACTTAAACATATTTGTGGTATATTACAAGTATTCTGCCATCATACACATGATTCAAAACTTTGAGGTTGGTATTTTTATGCATATACAATTTTTTCTTATGTTTCTTATGCTCACCAAGGCTTTTTTTCTTTTAATCAAAAACTTTTAAAATATATTTTACAGTTATTTAAAAGGAATTTTCAGGAGCTATTACTTCAGTCTTAATATGCTGATTTGGTGCTCATCAACAACCATTATTATCAATGTTGAAAACAGTGTGGCTTTAAAGTTTGTGGGAAAACGGTTGATGCTTTTCCCCCCCCGGATTCTTTGATGAATAGAATGTTCAAAAGAACAGCATTTATTTGAAATAGAAATCTTTTGAATCATTATAAAAGTTGAATTTTGAGAAATGGTCGCTAATTAAAAACTGCTGTCTTCTAAACTATATGATTAGCTTGTAACAAAGATTGAGTGTATTACTTGATAGTGATCTTCTCTGAGATTGTAGGTTTGAATTACAGTAACACAAGGCCTAATCTCATTACCAGAAACACAGCTGGCCACACTTTGAGCTAATCATTGATCACATTCTTTGAAATGCTTAAGAAGTTCCAGCGGTGAGCAGTCAGCATCTGCATTTCAGGCTAATCTGACAGATATACCATGGCCTGTATGTCAGGTAACACAAAAGGCATAGACGACACTTGACTGATTTCTGGAGTCAGCAACCTCCTGGACCGCTGCAGGAATTCTGCCGTCAGGAAGAGAAATAGGATATAGGAAATTAGGCAAATTTGGGAGTGAGGCTAAATTACAAAAGGATGCTCTTGCTGAGTCATGTAACAGTTAAAGTTGCTGTAGGTTAGAGATGATTTTATCTGGCTAATAACTCCAAGATGTTGTTGTCCATCTGTGTTTTTGCATGTTTTGATTTAGGGACAAATACACTTGTCAACCATTTCCTTCTCTTTAAGAGTCTGCATTATATTAGTCATCACCCAATCTGTTCTTGCTTTGTATACTGTATACGTTACTGTTTAAAAGTTGTGCTTGTTAAATATAATTTTTATTTTAAATATTTTTACTCTTGTAAATTATGTAACAATTTAAGTTAAATAGAAAATTTTGCTTGGAAATAGTCCAAAATTTTAAATATTTCTTCATTTTTGTCAATTCTTTGTTTAATTACCCCAATTCTTTTTGTCAATTCTTTGTTTAATTTTTTCAGGTTTAAATTAGATTTTCAAATCTTTACTTTTCGATGTGGAAACTAAAGACTTATCAACACCATTGCACAGTGTTGTTCAAATTTATCGGTAAGATCTTTGTTTTTGTAAAGTGTCTTATATGCACACCAAGACATTTAATTGATAAAAAACAGTAAAAACGGAGTAAAACATTACAGTTTAAAATAACTGTTATCTACTTTAATCTTTAACAGCCATTACTCCAGTCTTCAGTGTCACATCAGAGAAATCATCCTAATATGCTGATTTGGTGCTCAAAAGAAAGATTTCTTATTATTATCAATGTTGAAAATGAGCTGCTTAATATGTTTGTGGAAACCATGAGGAATGAATGAAAAGTTCAAAGAATGACATTTATTTGAAATGGAATTTTAGTTTCCCTTCCTTCCTCATTGTTGTCATCCTACGTCTGTCCTTGCCTGTGGTGTTTTTTTAACTTCCTGTTTGTTTGAAGAAGAGTTGGTACCATTTGGGGTTTAGGTTTATCGTCTTTGGTGTCCTCAACTGTACATTTCTATCCCTGTCTGTGTGTTCTTTACTTAAATTTCTTCAGAAGTTGAGCATTTGTCACTTCAGTCATTCTCTGTTTCTTATAGTCATGCTGAACTTCAGCATACCTGATTTATGCCACATTCTTATGATGATGCCAAAACTCCAGTATACCTGATTTACGCCACATGAACATTAAGAGTCCATTTACAGCAGCATGAATGTTTTTTTTCTCTCTCTGGTTCGGTCTGTCCACGTTTGACTAAATATAGGATTCAGCAAGGCTTCCGTCCAGCTCCAAACCCTCATTTCGACTGAATTTATATTCTGATAAATATTTGATGTCTGATGAATGGAGTCTCTGGTTGGTATTTTGGTCAGGCCTCAGTGTTATGAATGTAGGGCTGTAATTATATCAGAGCTCTTTGGAGTAGACTGTCATTAGTCAGACTTGATTTGCTGGGCTGCGTTAAGAGGCAACTGACCACAAATCTGCAATAAAAGGGAAGAAGAAAGCCATGCTGGCACATTTTCCACCCTATGGCCAATGTTACATATAGCCTTCATACTGGAGTGAAACCTTACTATCAGGTCAAGTATCATTTGAATGCTGAAAATCATTTCCTTTTAAAACAAAAATGCAAACAAAATTGTTACAATTGAATAAACCTTTTCTACAGTAGAATTTATTAAAGGGGTCATATGACTTTGCTAAAAATTTACATTATTTTGTGTATATGGTGTAATGAAATGTGTTTATGCGGTTTAAGGTTAAAAAAAAACATTATTTTCCACATACTGTATAGGGATGCACGATATATCGGCCACCATATCGGTATCGGCCGATAAATGCTAATTTTTTCTGTTATCGGTATCGGCCTGATAAGAAAATTTGGCCGATATCTTAAAGCCGATAAATAATGCATTATTTCCTTCAGAGACACTTCAGATGCGCGCTGTTTGTTTGCAGCCTTTTGTGCAATTGTACGTTGTAATATTGTGTTTATTTGATGTATATCTGATTTATCTCATATAGAATGTGTTTGGTTAAGTTAAAAGAGCGCTTCAGTTTACCGGTGATCGTCTTTAGCTCAGCGCACGCAGCTCAAACAGCAGTGCACAACATTAATAACTATGATTGGGAATGTTGTGTATATAACATTCTAATGAGAACATTATTATAATAAAACGTTGTGCATTCTTCGGGTTTAGTTGCTGTGTTTCAGCGCGTTGATATGGGAAGAGCGCATCCACAACAGGATCACACATTCTGACTATAGCACGCAATAACTGCATCATTTTGTACATATATAAGTTGTAATATTATGTTTATGTTGTATTAATATTAATCTCAGGATGCATTTCCTTGAGTTAAATAAGCTGCCAGCAAAACGCTTCAGTTTACCGTGTTCATTCAGCTCTTCAGCTTCAGCACGCGCAGCTCAACGGCTGCTATTTAAAACAGTGGTATTAATTTGTTACTTTTTCAAAATCATTGATACATTATTAATAACAACAACCACTTGTATTTTTCTCTTATTATTTTCATCAACAATATGGTTTAGTAATTAAAATCATTTAATTATTGTCCGTGCAGAGTCTATTCCGTTTTATTGATCTATGGCGCATAAATTTTGATTCTTTACACGTGTAATGACGTCCAGTGACTTGTTTGCATTATTTATGCAATTGTAAGACTTTTTTATGACTAAATTTGGTAATGGGAGAGTAAAAATATTTTTAAAACGTACACCGTTCAAACTAGGCTGCTTATGTTGAAGTGTTTGGGATGTGGCTTTTAATGATGAGACCTTTTTTGTAATCAGGCTCTCAAAAAGTAAATAACAATTTGGATATAGATTTATCGGCCAACATATCGGTTATCGGCTTTCAAAAATAAAGAATAATCGGTTATAGCCAAAATTTTCATATCGGTGCATCCATAAAATACATACGTACATTATGGTTTATCCCTTGCCCCGCCTTTCTGAAACGTGCGATTTTTACAACAGCTTATCGGTATGAAAAGCGAGGGTGTGCTTGATTGGTCCAGCTATCGGGTGTTGTGATGAGCCGCAATCCTCAAGCGTGGGACGGAATGTGACCCTACCATACTGTGATGCGTGTCCCGGCTGCGACAAAAACATTAAAACCCACAATATTAAAACATATAAACGAGGCATTTGTTGCATCCAGTGGGGAAATAATTACTGATTATAATGACTTATAGTGTCTTTTTACGTGTTGCATCGCGCCACGTACACATAAAACTATTTCTGCATTTGTGATCGGAGAAATGGCAAACAACAAGCGCTACTCTACACTGCTCAAAACTCACATTTGAATAATCCCTGGCAAATCATTTAAATATGAAAATGTACTTACAGGCTGTGAGTCAGCATTATTTGTCAGCATCATATACTGTATAGGGTCAGCAGGCGCACCGAAAGGGAAACGGGAACTGAATTCACCAGAACACCGGCATTGTAGGCTACGTCTCCCAGGAAACAGTTCTCATCCTCCGTAAAATGCGTTGCACCCATCTGAATATTTGGTTCTGGAACAGTGTTGTAAATATAACTTAACCACTGATTTCTAGTCGTGTCCTCTTCTGGAAGACCAAACCAAGTAATTTCACTTTCACAACGAAACACACAGCGACTCCACAACATGGCAACAACAGCAACAACACAACAACAGCAATACTACAGCGAGATTCAAAGTTACGCCTTCTTTCTTTGCGTGAACATTTGGGCGGCGTTATGCAAATCTTCCCACATAGCGACGTAGACATGTGGGGCGTGTTAGAATGAGCCGTTTTAGGAGGGCGGGACGAGTCTTACTTTATAAAGAGATCTTTCTTTTGGGGGGGGGGGGGGGGGGGGGGGGGTGTTTGGACTTTAGTCCTTTTGCAACTTCAGGGTCTTATCTATTCACGAACAGCTTGCAACACACCAAAGAGAAAGGAAAAATTGAAATCGCATCATATGACCCCTTTAAGCAAAGCTATGAATTAGGAAATACACTGTAAGAATAATAATTTTCGAGGAAATAATAAAACAACAGATAGTAAGTATGTTTTACAAAATAGTAGAAAATAGTAATTAGTAAATAGAAATTACGTAGATAGTATATATATTTTATAAGATTTTTTAATATTAATAACTCTAACGTTAGAGGATACCTGGGAGGATTAAGTGGTCCTGAGAAATCAGGTATAATCAGGATTATTTCAATATTTGTTTTATTCTCACTGCAATTGAGGGAATTTAAAACTGGAACTCATTGATATAGTAATTGATATATATATAGTATTTCAGTACATCGAATTGTGATGAATCTTGGATGTCACAAATGAAAATTTTTTTTTTTTAGCAACAAAAAGGTAACGGTAAAACAAGTAGGGGATGCACCATAATATATCATGATTATTAATTGGTATCCTGAAATCATTAAAATATATTGAATATTTCATTGTGAATGCTCATTTCTCCTCTTTTTTTAGATTACTTATACTTTAGGTTACTGTTAAATGTAATCTTAAAATCTTAGAATATCCATCTTTTGTACTGTACATCATAATCTAGTGACGCCTAAATTTACTTTTTTTGTTGGTTTGTTTTCAGCCACAACATGAATATAGTGTCTAGATATTCAATATTGGCTAGAATTTTAAATTCTAAAAAAAAAAAAAGTGCAGCACGAAAAACAAATGTTTTAGACAGCCTTATACAACCAAGCCATGCCAAAGTCTTTAAGAATGGTGCAGTCACGGACAGGTAAGCAATATGATTACTGTGGAAACTGACTAGTTGAGCAGGAGTAGCATATAAATTTTATGTATATTCAATTCATTAATTTCAGAAACCATACAAGTTTTCAGTAAAGCTGTGAATTAATGTAGAGCCTGCTTATTTATTTATTTACTATTATTATTTTCTTTTCAAGTACACACAGTAGTTTTACACTTTTGTTTCTTTCTTCAGTCTTTCTCCAAAATGACTGCAGGGATGTCCTCCTCATAATATGGCGGGTTGTCCTGTGAAAATCTGCATTTCTGTTGGCTTTTTGTTTAAAACCAGCTTAGTTTTGGCAGTAAAGATCACCAGTAAATTGCGGTGAGAGGAACTTTAGGCCTTGTATGTTTGCTTTGGAATGTTAAAAGAGCTTAAATTATTCTCAGCTTTCTTCGAAAGGGCTTATTATAGGAGGAGAAAGATGTATAATATTACTGTTGGTCTTGAGACAGCCTTAGTAGTTTGTCTGTATGTTTTTATAGTGGTTTTGAAGGCTTGGATACAAAAAGCCATTGGTAATGATACCAAGCTAATTGGATTTCTGACGTCCAACTGGAAAGCATACAGAGAATCCCCCCACACACACACACATAGAGTAAATGATTCTACTGTAAGAGTGTGAGAGATTTTACGAGACTCAGACAGTTCTAAATGTTCAGTGTTTGTTATTGTGGTTGAATAAGTGACTCATGTTGAATGGATCACTCATACATGATTCTGTGCATTTGATAATGTTCATGTTCGGCTTTGTTTAAAAAGTACAAAACTATCTGCAAGCAGATAAAATTCTAATCAAGTATTCAAAAGAGAAGAAAATACATATATATTTTGTCTTTCTCATTTTTGCTTAGGAAGTCAATCCCTCAGTCCCAGTTTCCATCACAGAGTTCAGGAAGAGGGGTTTGCGGTTATTCAGAATCATGGCAGTGGGCCGCTGCCAGTACAGCCGTACCCTGCAGAGGAGATGCTGAGGCCGAGTTTGACCAGAGGAGTGTCCGTCTCCCTCCCTTCCTCCCCCCTGCTCCCTCCCCGCCAACCATATGTTTCGCCAGTCTGGTCCAACAAGTCACCAGGTACGTAACAGTCCATTTTTAAATGTTTAAGACAGTTTTGTGTATTATATGTATTACATGTATTATAGACTTATCATAGACTATGCATTTTATACACCCCTGGTTGTATCACCCAAGTAATTTCAGGTTTCACATTACATAAACTACAAATACATTCAGAGCTAATGAAAAATGCATTTTTACAATGTGAGATAAGATTAAAGATAAAAAAGTATGTCTGTTTGGGTACTATCCTAATGGTATGTCTGGTTCAAGTAGTATGCTGTATATTATACACAATAGACACATCATTTACATTTACAGTACTATGGCTTTGTGCTCTTTAAGAAGTTCTGCAGCTGTGATTTATGTAATGCACAAACTGTGCCATCTATTGGTGCTGACTTCACAGTGTAGACCAAAACTATTTTAACTCAAAAGCCCTTCAGTATCTAACATTCAAAGGCCCCCCAGATAAGATATTTCCTCCTGTAATTCTGCTGCTTGATTTAATTTTTAAATAAAGTGCCACTATATTAAATGTATTTAATATGATTAATTCTGTGATTTCACAATTGTATGTTCTGTAATAAAAAAAAACAATAGTTTGAGGGGGTAAAAAAAAAAAGAAATATGATTTCAGTTTATTTTATTTTATGTATGTGTATTTGTTTTTGAAGAATTTTAATTAAGTTATATTAAATATAAAAGTCATCCAGTGGCCCACATGCCCCTGATTAGGAGCAACAGACTACCTCACAGTCTACCTCACAGTCACAGAGGCCTGTTCTGGTCCTGGACAGCAGGACAAAAAATGCCAAATGCAAATATTCAGAAATTTAATATAACTGTATAATTATGCATAGTGTGACAGCAAAATAATAGTTTTTTAACTTTTAAAAGACAAGAGGTGTGTGTGTGTGTATAATCAAACTCTTAGAGCAGATTAGTAAATTTAAATATATTGTGCAATGAATTAGTGGCCCAGATTTTTAAAAAATATTTACATATGCATTTTAATAGATTTCATGTTTGATTTAAGGACATATTTGGTAACCTTTGTACAATAAATAATGTTTCTGCGATGCTCAATAATATCAAATGGGAGTCTCGAAGCAAACTGTTTGAGAACCACTGGTCTGTGGTCATCTAATTTTTTTCTTTAGGGCTAATAATTTGTCACTGTGATTGATTGATTGATTGATTGATCTAATTCAAAAAGTAAGTCTGATTACCCCTTCACTAACTACTAGTTGACAGACTAGTTCTTCAGACATAGTGGTTGTGTTTATACAGCTAGCCACTAGTAAGGAATCCCATTATAAAACAAAAGTCAGAGCCATTGTGAGGCCAAAGTCAAGGCTCAAAGTGTAGGTTCGGTTGATATTCAGACTTTAGGATGAGTGTAGGTCAAGGTGAACTTGAGTGGGTTCATACATAGACATGTTTCTTAAAATGCAGTCTTTTCCAAATGTGTGATTTAGATAAACTGTACATATTTAGCTTGCTGCTATAGATTATTTGCAAATTGATGAATGAAACGGTATCATATACTGTGTAATATGTATTATGTTATCATTGTGGTATTGGTAGCTCTGTGCTCATTCACACTGATAGCTGAGGTGAGAGCTGCCAATCACATTGCAAGAGAAACACTTGGCAGGAACTCACTCAGTATTCTGGCAGCGTTTGGTGATTGTTCTTCCCACTGTCTTGCACCTCAGGTTGTGTGATCATACCCACGTCGGCCCTATGTGGTGCTGAATTGGTTAGAACGCTTTAAAGAAGAAATTTTGTTTAAAAAAAAAAAAGAAATGTAACATGTTACCATTAATCTACTTGATTTACTCCTAAATTTTAGATCCATTCTAATGTTTAAGTAGCAATTTACAACAGTCACATTCTTGTTTCATAGTGTTTTATTTTATTATCTGTCATTATATTTCTTAAAAGCGTCTGTTTCTCTCCTGCTATGAGCATTTCCCATTATAAAGTAATGCTTAATGGAAGCATTCATGTGCTTGCAATGCTGTGTCTGTTCCTGTAGGTGGCAGTATGCACCACTTTTCATCAACATGAACTTAAAATTTGCTTTCTTAATACATGTTCCTGGTCTTTTTCTACACAGTTCATTCACAATATTCCAAAAAATATTTAAGTTTGTCTTAAATTTTTCATCAAAATGAAAGTTTTCACTTATGTCAGTCGGATTCAAGTTATCTGTAAATACTGTTGCACAAGGAAACTACTATGCGAACGCAGTGTCAGGTTGATTTTAAAACTGAGAGAAAGCCTTTCACATTCTTACCTTGCAGCAAACACTTTTCATCCAAAGCATTGTACTGAAAGCGGCATGTAATTATTTGACAGTCCCCATCAGGCAAACTGTTGTTAACTGCCCATCAGGCAAACTGTTGTTAACTGCCTAACTCCAGGATGTAGATGTGATAGAGTTGTGATTGTGCTAATAGTCCAGTTCCTGAGTCAAACCTACATTGATTTGATCATACAGCACTAATCTTTCAGATCCTTTACTATTATTTTCCTTCAAACAATCATTAACTGTGTAATCTAATATTACCAGAGGTGCAAGAAGAGTCTGAAAAGTCGAGGTGACGCAATACCCAAACAAAGTCCAGACTAATTTGTAAATGCATCTGCCTTGTCACCATTTCACATTGGCTGCCTACACTTAGTTTTTGTGTGTGTGTGTTGTGGCCGATCAAAACAAAGCTCTTAAAATATAATGGTTATTTCCCGACAAGTGGGTAGGGGTGAACTTTTCTGAAAGTGGGAATAACGTGTCAGTTGCTACAGCCCTGAATATTACTTCCAAATCTGAGTGCCAGTGGAGATATCTGTCTTTATTCTTGTTTCAGGCTCCTGTCTGATGTTTGAGGCTTTGTATGAGGAACCGCTGTGAAGTTAAATGGAACAAATGTTCTTGCAGACGAATCAGGGCTGTGAATGAGCTGATTCAGCTAGTGGTTTGTGTACTGAAGTAACCCTGAGACTGTATTGACTGTAATATTACTTGGAAGTAATATTACTTGGTCTAGTATTATAGACTAAATAATAAACTATTATTGTAGCTTGGTGTCATTTTTTTTTGTTTTTCTCGAAAGAAATGAATACTTTTATTCAGCATAGATGCATTAAATTGATCAAAAGTGACATTAAAAAACATTTACATTGTTACATAAAAAATCGTAAACCTTTTATTCATCTAAGAATCATGTGTAAAACATATCAAGGTTTCCACAAAAATGTTAATGAACTGTTTTCAATATTGATAGTAAAAAAAATGTTTCTTGAGCACCAAATCAGCATATTAGAATGATTTCAGAAGTATCATGTGAAACTCAAAACTGGAGTAATGGCTGCTGAAAATTCAGCCTTGTCATCACAGGAATAAATTACACGTTAAAATGTATTCAAAGTTATTTTAAATTGCAATATTAATTCACAATATTACACTTTTACTGAATTTCTGATCAAATAAATGTAGCCTTGGTGAGCATAAGAGACTTCTTTCAAAAACTTTTGAACATTAACTATTTATTGTCTTGTTTCTGTACTCTAAGCACTTCTATGCTTTGGCAAAATTGTATATGTTGACAATCATGCCAATGAAGCTCGACTCTGACACAGCTGACACAGGAGGAACTGCTCAGGGAGATTAAAATCATTACAGACTCCTTGTTTATACTGGAATCTCTCTGGGAGTACAGGACAGCCGATCACAACTGTCTCACACACACACACAAGCACAAGCATATCCACATGCAGCTCTGCCCAGAGAATCAGATCGCCAGCTTCAAAATCCCATCTGGAAAGACTTAACTGTCTCTGTGTGTGTATGTACGTCTCTCTCACTCTCTTCCTCCTCCCTCCCTCTCTTTCCCCTCTCTCTGCTCCGGTCTTTCTCTCATTTTTGCTCTGTCTGCAGGTTCAATCAGGACACCCAAATATGTGGAGAATCCTCATGTTTCTGGAGATTCTGTCACCTGTGCTCTGAAGAACAGGAAAAAGAACAATACTGGTGAGTACTTCTGTGTGTGTACCAGTTGGTCAATTAAGAAATGTATTCTTTTATATGAATGTTTGCATTTGTAGCTTCATTGATTTTTTGTGTGTGGGTCAGGTTTTGTTACATTGTGGGGACCAGATGTCCCCACAAGGATAGTAAAGAGATGACCAGACATAATCTACATTTTATGAATAAATAAATATTGAATACTTCCTTCATGGAAATGCTTGTGTGAGAGTTAAGTTAGGAGAAATGAAAATATCATTACCTCAATTTAAAAACCATGGAAGTCAATGGAAAGTCCCCACAGTCTTTGAGTGAGATTTGCCCTTGTCGTAAGCTGAGGGATGGTGTTTTTAAGATGTGGGGAGTTACATGAATTTACAGCTGAGAGTTCAGTAAATCCAGCAGTCCATTAAACCACATTCCTCCCTCCCTCTTTCTTACGTGGTATACTTCTGTCTTCAAGGGCCAATCTTTCTATTTTCTCCTGCTTGGAATTATTTTTCTCTGTAGAATGCTGTGATTGTATGTGTTGGCGCGCTCGGTGTATTACTCAATCTGTCATTTTTGGTGATGTGATGCTGTGGAAGCCAGTTAGGATGGCAAATTTCAGCTCTGCAATGTAAAATCTAATTGGAATATGTGTGAAATCTGGAGGATTACAGGTGGACACACAAAGAAAAGGTCACAAAATGATTGTGTTAGATGTATTCACACATAAAATTGAAGTTCAAATGTTTGAGACCACTAGTAAACATGTTTTTGTATTTTTTCCCTTAAAGGCTGCATTTATTTGATCAAAAATGCACAAACAGTTATATTGTTAAATATCATTACAATTTAAAAAACGTTTTCTATTTTAAGATATTTTACTTTTTTTAATGCATTTTATTTCTGTGATGGTAAAGCTGAATTTTCAGGAGCCATTACTCCAGTATTCAGTGTCACATGATCCTTGAGAAATAATTCTAACATGCTGATTTAATGCTCAAGAAACGTTTTTTATTATTATTAATGTTGAAAACAGTTGTGCTGCTTAATGTTTTTATGGAAACCATGAGACTTTTCTCAGTATTCTTTGATGAATAGCAGTTCAGAAGAATTTGAAATAAATATTTGTAACAACGTAACTTTTTGCTGTCACTTTTGATCAATTTAATGAGTCCTTTCTGAATAAAAGTATTCATTTAAGTGGCACTTTACATAATAACTTTTTTAAATTATTTTTTTTTTATCCTAAAAAAATTGATTTCCAGGTGAACTGGAAAATAATCCCAGATTCTGTGTGATCTCAAAAGTTTGCTCCACACTGTAAACGCAAACACACATGCAAATATTGCCATCTAGACAGCAGTTGTTTTCATGTTTATGGACACACAAGCACACGCAGAATCACACAGATGACACATTCACAAATGTCCCCTAATTAAAAGTCATTTGTTATTTTTGGACCCTCTCCCTAGACACCTCTGTTCTATTTCAGGCAGTCATTATGGTTTCTTTGGCCTTTCACTAATTTTATACATCTAGAATATTGGTGCATTTATAAAACATTAGTTATGAAGCAGTCGCACCCCCACCGTTTGATGATCTCTAGTGCAGATTGTGAGAATGCACCAGATGCGGTGGCCCACTCCAGATGAACCTGATGTAGATGCAAATGAATGATCTCCATGTCAGTGATGGCCCAGATGACTTTGACTTTCAGCTCGAGGTTCATTGTCCTGACAGCTGTTCTATAAATGCTTTCCTCCTCTCCCTCCATACCTGTGTGGACTACAAACTGAGCTCAAAATGGACTCTGGGTCATACTGATTTTCTTTACTGATCATAGAACCAAAATCGTGGAAGACTGAGTAAAAAATACATGCCACACACCCACCGTTCTCCTCCAAAACAGATGACTATGAAGTGCATTAGAGTCTGACTCTTCCTGTGTAAAAGGCAATTATTGTCTCTGTGTTCACTTACTGTTTCCTGAAAGGACGAAAAAAAAGCCTTTGTGATGTCATTACAGCTGCCAGCAGCACATCCACCTGTGATTGGGCAAAGTGCTGTGTAGATTGAATGATTTCATCCTGTGATGTAATGACATCTGGTGGATTGGAGTGTTTCTCACCAATGCTGGGCATTTTTCTCCTGATCTCTGATCTTTCTCTATAAACAGAGGGTGAGTGTACGGTTACTTGGGTAGATTTGAAATCAGCTGGGTTGCTGGTATTAGTCAACTTCCTTTGTAAACTCTTAGGCAAGAAATATGCTTTTCGCAAGTATGCAGATGCAAATGTTAGACATGCATTCCAACTGTACAGTCCTATTGTCCATCCTTAAGTCCCGTTCACACCAAGAATGATAACTATAAAGATAACTATATTAGCGTCCACACCAGCGGATAATATCATCTGTTTATTCCAAGAGCACGCTCGTCTGCCGCTTTAAATTAAATTCGAGCTTGTTATAGCAGGATTGATTTGGATTGTCTGTCAATGTTTTTATCATTTGTCAGCTGTAAAAAATTGTTCTGAAAGTGATTCCAACGATATCGTTTCTCTGTGCCTTTATCGTTATAACTGTGGTGTGGAATCTGCTATTCTTATATGGAGAACTTTAATAGAACACATCTTATCGTTTCTTTTATAGTGATGTCCTAAACATGCATTCTTGCATTACTGTGGCAGTAACGCAAGCCTACTACCTTAGACCAATTAATAAACAATAGAATTTTCCATTGGCTTTTGGATTATTGAAAAAAATAAGCTCTGGTCAAGAAAAGTTAAGCATTTAACCACAAATCCATTCAAAAAATAAACCCTGACTGCAGGACAATGGAATTGGTAGTTCTAACCCGTATCTGGGTTTTGGGCTGCAATAATATGTCACTCCTGCGGCACTCTATATGTCTCATGAATTGAGTTGACACATTTTTGCTTTTCATTAACATGTTTTGTGCATTAAGGGGCATTCACACTAGCTGTGTGTGCATTGAACCCACAGTAATTAGGGATGCACAGTATTAATACCATATACTGTAGGTTATATCTTTTTTTAATAAGTATCGTTTCCATATATTAGCCAACATTGGGTATTTAATTGTGCAAACCCATTTCCCTATATATATATATATTTTTACCACTGTTAAGTCACAAAGTCAATCTTTAAAAACGTAAATAGTGTAATAACACTGATAAATGTAATATTTGGCAAATATAAATTTTTCTTGCTGTGCATTATTATGTCATGATGCCTAAATTTACTTATAACATTTACAACAATTCTAATTTAGTTTTAGAATTTTTTTTTCACAACAAATAGTCTAGGTATAGAATTTGTCATTTGTAATATTGGCGATAACATGAAAATATTTATTGGCTAATGGTCAGAATTTTATCGGTGCATCCATAACCCTAATAATCAGTTTTTAATTGGACAAGTAGTTTAAATCAGTTAGAATAAACTGGTCCGATTTGATTGAAATGTAATTCAGGTGGTGTAAACCTTTGAAAATCTTGTTATATAGGAAGATATTAGCTTATTAGTTTCCTATTCCCAGTTGCCTAGGAAATCACTGTTTTGAAAGAATAAAAGCACAGGTACAAGGTTGACTTGCAGAGATCAGTGACAAGTTGCAATGCCATGTACTGTCAGTTATAATGTAGTACAGTTATAGTACAGTCAGCATCCACATTTTGAACAAGAGACCAAGCAATACTCAAATTTGCTTAGTCTTAGTCTGAGCCTTAGACACGTCCTAAAGCTCATAGCCCATAGTGTGGACTAATGCTGTGCTCTTGAATCTTAGCGTTTCAGCCTTTCGTTTTGATTGAGCTGACAAATCTCTATGGCAACATTGTGTCTGTTCTCTTTGAGCCATGACCAGCATTTTCCACTGATCTCTTCAGAGCATAATCTCCGTGATTCAATTCTAATGAGCACCAATGATTTACCCAGCACAGATCTCTCATCACAGACCGATAATACCGCACCGCATCCCGCCGTTTACGCCATACCGCTGCTCGTTGCCTTCCTGATCTGTGCTCTCTCCCCTGTTACATGTGTTTCAGCCATTAGCTGCAAAAATAAACCTTGGAACGACAGGGCTGTAATTTAGATGTCATTTTGTAGGAAAAACTTTGACTCGTTTGACCGAATAAAATCACCAGACTCGTCCAGGTTGACTTATGCCAGTTGCTATGGTTGTCTGAAATAGATGCTTGGCCAAAGCAAATGTAATAAAGTTGAATGGGTCCTTCATTTAATGACAAGTGTGCATTGGCTCAAACAATTTCTAGCATGGAGGCGTCCATGCTTTATATAAATATATAAAATTAACAAATAAGATTAATGTCACCAATGATTTATTGAATTAATCACTTGTTTTTGCTACTTCATATCACGACATCACACATTCTGGCATGTACACAATGGCCTATTAATAAATTAAATGTAACATTTACAACAAAAGGATTGTAAGGATTTGTGGGTGCAGTTGCTGTCAGTGATTGTAGGAAAATGTTTAATTTGAACTTTTCAAGGGTGGGATAACATCAAAGTTAGAGCAACAAGATATAGCCTGTTATTACCCATGTGTGGGATTGCTTTGAAAAACCCATAATCAAAGTTTGATGACAGTTTTATTAATAAGTGTTATCACCGGAGATAAAAAGGCTACTCATTGTCTAAACTGATCTGAAAGGATCTTAAATTTGTGTGGCATATAAACATTTATTTTTGACAAATAATGATTATGACTAAGCACTGGCTGCTATAGAGACTGTGAAGACAGAGTGAACGTTCAGTTAATTTTAGCATTATATTTAGCTGCATAGCTGCTGATCTACATCAGGAAGGGTACCCGTGTTAAATTTTAAGGTGTAAATGTTTTTCTGATCCTCCCATTTGTTAGCTAAGTGTTTTATCTTATTCATTATCATATTAGCAAGACGTGCATCTAAGTCAATTTAGGCAGCCTCGGCACTAAAAATCACTCTGGAAGAGTTTGTCCCACTGGTCTTATGATAAATTTCAGCAGATCTCAGTTCTTAAGCCCTTAATCTTTTGATTATTGCTTTGGTTTGTTCCATTGCAACAAGGGTCATTAAAAAGCTGCAGCTAATTGTATTTGGTGGTCAGTGAGACATGTCACGCAAATTAGAAGCATTGTAGAGGCACAGGATTGTGTTGTAAAGCATCTTAGTTTCTCTTTTCTTTTCTTTGTTTGTTTTGGTATTAGTTATTTTGTTTAATCTTTGTTTTGTTGTTTGTTTTGTTATATGCATTTATTTTATTTATTTACTTTACTACCTACCGATTTTGGTTGGTTGTTTTGTATTTGTATGGATTCATGTATTATGATTTTTTTATTTATTTATTTTAATTTGTCTTTGATTATTTCTTTATTTTTGGCAATTCATTTTTTTTATAGTATAGGGGTTTTGTTCTGTATGTATGGTTTTTTGTTTTGTTACTTGTATTATTTTTTGTTTTATTGATTTATTTTGTTTGGGGGTTTTTGTTTATGTTCTGTGTTTGATTTTATTCATAAACACTTTTTAAAAATGTATTTTTATATTTTAATTTTGAAAAGCATTTTGTTAGATATGGCTATTACAGTGTAGAATAACAACAAACTTTCAAAAACATTATTTCTAAGCAAATTTATAAAATGCCATCCTCCCATTTGAAGATATAGAGCCCGATAAATACCTGAAGTTAAAAGTCGCTTAATTCTTCCTGGATTGTGTTTTTACTAATGCGGCCACCTCTGTATTGACCTTGACCCCTCAGAGCTGGTCATTGGAACTCTAAACTCCCCCTGTCTGTCTCTCTCTACTGCTCCTCTCCGGCTATGGTTCACAGTCCTTGTATTTTCTTTCCACTTCTGTCTCTTACTCTCATCTCTCTCTCGCTATCTCTCTCTCGCCTCTCACATCGATTCTCTCTCTCTCTCTATCTCTCTCTCTCTCTCGCTCTGTGTCTGTAGTCCTCCTTCTCCACCTCCCACTCTTTTTTTCGCACTCCTCCATACATAGATACATACCTCTCCCTCTCTCATATCTCACACTATGTGTCCTTTTGGGGATCTTTCTCTGTCTGTCTCTCACACACATGCGTGCACATGCTACCAATGAAAATAATTGTGGGAAAAGTGTGAGTTTGTGTACTCTGAAGATATTTCCTTAATTTCAAAGCTACAGTGGGTATGGAATTATTCAGACCCCCTTAAATTTTTCACTCTTGTTATATGTAGGCCAGTTGCTAAAATCATTTAAGTTAATTTTTTTTCCTCATTAATGTACAAACAGCACCCCATATTGACATAAAAACACATAATTGTTGACATTTTTGCTGATTTATTAAAAAGAAAAACTGAAATATCACATTGTCCTAAGTATTCAGACCCTTTGCTGTGACACTCATATATTTAACTCAGGTGCTGTCCATTTCTTCTGATCATCCTTGAGATGGTTCTACACCTTCATTTGAGTCCAGCTGTGTTTGATTATACTGATCGGACTTGATTAGGAAAGCCACACACCTGTCTATATAGACCTTACAGCTCACAGTGCATGTCACAGCAAATGAGAATCAATATGAGAATAGGTCAAAGGAACTGCCTGAAGAGCTCAGAGACAGAATTGTGGCAATGCACAGATCTGGCCACGGTTACAAAAAAATTCTGCTGCACTTAAGTTTCCTAAGAGCACAGTGGCCTCCATAATCCTTAAATGGAAGACGTTTGGGATGACCAGAACCCTTCCTAGAGCTGGCCGTCCGGCCAAAATGAGCTATCGGGGGAGAAGAGCTTTGGTGAGAGAGGTAAAGAAGAATCCAAAGATCACTGTGGCTGAGCTCCATAGATGCAGTCGGGAGATGGGAGAAAGCTGTAGAAAGTCAACCATCACTGCAGCCCTGCACCAGTCTGGGCTTTATGGCAGAGTGTCCCGACGGAAGCCTCTCCTCAGTGCAAGACACATGAAGCCCGCATGGAGTTTGCTAAAAAAAAACACCTGAAGGACTCCAAGATGGTGATTAAGATTCTCTGGTCTGATGAGACCATGGTAGAAATTTTTGGCCTTAATTCTAAGGGGTATGTGTGGAGAAAACTAGGTACTGCTCATCACCTGTCCAATACATTCCCAACAGTGAAGCATGGTGGTGGCAGCATCATGTGTGGGGGTGTTTTTCAGCTGCAGGACAGGACGACTGGTTGCAATCGAGGGAAAGGACTGCTGCCAAGTACAGGATATCCTGGACGAAAACCTTCTCCAGATTGCTCAGGACCTCAGACTGGGCCGAAGTTTACCTTCCAACAAGACAATGACCCTAATCACACAGCTAAAATAACGAAGGAGTGCTTCACAACAACTCTGTGACTGTTCATGAATGGCCCAGCCAGAGCCCTGACTTAAACCCAATTGAGCATCTCTGGAGTGACCTAAAAATGGCTGTCCACCAACGCTTACCAACCAACCTGACAGAACTGGAGAGGATCTGCAAGGAGGAATGGCAGAGGAGCCCCAAATCCAGGTGTGAAAAACTTTCCATCTTTCCCAAAAAGACTCATGGCTGTATCAGATCAAAAGGTTGCTTCTACTAATACTGAGCAAAGGGTCTGAATACTTAGGACATTGTGATATTTCAGTTTTTCTTTTTTATAAATCTGCAAAAATGTCAACAATTCTTGTGTTTTTCTGTCAATATTTGGTGCTGTGTGTACATTAATGAGGAAAAAATTAACTTAAAATGATTTTAGCAAATGGCTACAATATAACAAATAGTGAAAAATTTAAAGGGGTCTGAATAATTTCCATACCCACTGTATAGGGGAGACAAGCCATCTGATGAAAAGGGATGGATGAGAGGACGGTTGGACAGGGAGGGTGAATGGTGTTTCCGAGCTTTTTAGCAATGCAAATAGATTTCAAGCGTCTAGAAAATAAAACGACAGTGGCCGAATGAGATGAGTGGATATTATGTTTGTTCAGATCTGAGAAACGGGATAGAAATGAGACTGAGAATGGAGGACTTGTTACCCCATTATCTGATTCTTTAACTGTTCTCAACCATTACATGTGCCCACCTCCAATGTGACTACTGGAAATTTAAGTGCTAAAAATAAAAATATATTTGAATGCCAACAATTTTATTTTAAATAAAATGGTTTTGAAAAAAATTTTAAATTATTCAGACACATTTCTCGTAAAGATTTCAGAACAATTTAAAGATTTTGGATAAATGGATTTTAAGGTTTACTGGTAAGTAGGGGTGTAAGATTCACATTTTTCCCTTTTCCCCTCGATGCATCGTTACACCCTGGACGATGCAATGCATCGATCTACATGATTTTTGAATCGTGAATCGTCGATTTCAGACAGTAATCGATTTTAAATGCTAAGAATCGAATGAATCGCGATTTCTATAGCGATTCAATGCTTTCAAAATATATACACATTAAATTACTGCAAGCACGAATTAATGGAGACCTTGAACAGTGTTCGTGCCCTCGCATCTCTCCTTCACGTGCTCCACTATTTAATGCCTGTGACTGTCACAAGATTGCGCTCCGTTCGTCTCACTGACATTTTTTTGAGCAGCTGATGTGTGATCTCTCCTTAGTACTCGTGACCAGTAATGCTAAAGTGAAGTAGTAGTTTTGCTTTTCTGTAGTTTTTCAATGGCTTTCTGTCATACCGACGACATTACCTGAGTAGTCGAGGCTGCGCATTTATTGCATGGACGGAGCAAAAATGTAAGTGTCTAAAGCATACGCACAGTTCCACTGAATGATAAATGTGTTTTAATAATGTCCTTCAACTGAATGTACGAAGAAAACTGTTAAAATAACCACAGCATTAACAACAACCATGAAATAAGAGCGCGAGGTTTGTCTGATAATCAGATGCATGAAAGTAGAGTTCGTTGCTATAGCAAACAGACATCGGGCGCCTTTTCTTTCAGAATCATCATTCGCAGATGGAGAGGAAAAAGTTAAAGGCTATAGCATTTTATTTTACGAGAATGAGATAAAGAAGTTTTCGCACTGAAAGAGAAATGATCTCGGCGTCCTTAGACGGTACCTTATCTGCGCAAAAAATTTGATAATTGTTGGTCTCTATAAAACAATCATAACATGTTTGGATTGATTATTGTCCAGCAGTGTATTTGATTTCTTATAGCAATAATAATACGTACATGCATACAGTCCTGTGGCTCAGTGGTAGAGCATTCATAGCACGCCAAAGGCGTGGGTTCAATTCCCAGGGAACACGCATACTGGTAAAAAATGTAAGCCGATGCCCTGTAAGTCGCTTTGGATAAAAGCGTCTGCTAAATGACTAAATAAATAATTATTAAATTACATAAAATGAGTGTATTTGACATTTCTGTCACTTCTGAAATGATGGCTACGCCCCTGGTGTGTGACAAAATGTTACAATACTTTTAAAGCTCTTTTTTAAAATATTGGCTTATATAAATTTCTACATATGCCATGTCATGCCATAGCATCATTAAACTAGCATCTAACAATGGACAAAAGTGGGTTTTTTCTCTAACCTATGGTTCTCTAACCATAAAGGCTGCTGTGTAATTTGCCCACCGACTAAGCATTTAAAGACTTTGGGGAAAAGCAATTTAATAATCCGTGAATGCACTTAAGTAATGCAGAATCAAACTGTTTCATCGAATCTAATTGAATTTAATTGGGAATCGAATTGAATCGTTGTGAATTTGCAAAAATCGTTCTTAAATCGAATCGAAAACCTATGAATCGTGAATCGAATAGATTCCCTGTCTACCCGAAGATTCACAGCCCTACTGGTGAGGTAAAAAATCCAGAATTCGATATAGAACACCGGTTACCAAAATAAATGGGAGGTTTGGCCCTCCCATCTCTTAAAGATTATTATATAGCTGCCGATTTAAGACCCATAGTTTGCTGGTCTAATCCAGACTATAAAGCTAGATGGAAACAGATTGATTCCTAATTTTTCTCTGAAGTACCGATTCAAGCAGAAATTGCAGATGATAATTTATTAAGAAAATATACAAGTAAAGAATAACTATGGATAACTACAATCCTAGAAATATGGGCCAAATTAATTTAAAAATATGAATGGAAAGACACTTTAAAGATAAAGAGGTTGTGTACATACGATACAGACTTCACTCCAAATACTCTAGATTAGGGCTGCACGATTAATCGAATGCGATTGTCATGCGCATTTTGTTAGTAATGTCGGTTCTGTAATCAGCAGGAAATCATTACGTGCTTTCAGATGGAGCAGAATTGACTAAACATAGCTGTAGTTCACTGACAAGTTACGCAAAAAAATCGCATAAAATATTATTGCACGATTATAAAATCGAAGAAATCGTTCGCGATAATGACAGCTGTTTGCATAGCTTCTCGTTGAACTACGGCTCTGTGAAGTAAATGCTGCTCAATCTGAAAGCATGTGAAAATACCACATTTAATAACATATTTTTACTCCAAACTCACTTCATAACATCAGTCGAGTGTTTGAAATAAATCCCTCTGTGAGATAAGGTGGCTTCTTACACACAATAAGGCATGCAACATATTTCATAGTATTCTAAGCAGTGATAAAGGCATTGAATTATAAATATACTTTATTTTAATGAAAATTATAATAATAACTCGGATAAACCGTATATTGCCGTAGTCGTGTGTTTATTAGTCATGTTGAATCAATGAAAGCAGTTGAATCTTCTGTTTATTCAGCTGCAGCGATAGGCATTTCCTGGGTTTCTTCTGTGAGGCGTATTTGGAGTTTCAGCGTGAGAGCGCCCTCTTGCCTTTGAATGGAGATTTACTGCTGATCACAGAACCGTGCTTCACTGAAAGATACGCGTGACAATGGCAGCTTCTGCCTAATCGCGATCTCGATTCGCATTCGATTTAATCGTGCAGCCCTACTTATCAGATAATTCTTTTACTATGGGAGTAAGAAAGGCATTACATCATATTATTCTATTACGAACAATAATATTTTCTTAACTTTCCAAGAATTTAAGAACCAATTTAAGCTGGATAATTATGACTTGTTTATATACTTTCAAATAAGACAGTGAACAAGAGTGGGGATTGGGCACAGAATGATTTAGTAAAGATATTTCTGTTTGGCCTATGTACAGTGGGGAAAAAAGTATTTAGTCAGCCACAAATTGTTCAAGTTCTCCCACTTAAAAAGATGATAGGCCTGTAATTTTCATCATAGGTATAGGTATACCTCAACTATGAGAGACAATATGAGAAAAAAAAATCCAGAAAATCAAATTTTTTGATTTTTAAAGAATTTATTTGCAAATCATGGTGGAAAATAAGTATTTGGTCAATAACAAAATTTCATCTCAATACTTGGTTATATACCCTTTGTTGGCAATGACAGAGGTCAAACTTTTTCTGTAAGTCTTCACAAGGTTTTCACACACTGTTGCTGTATTTTGGCCCATTCCTCCATGCAGATTTCCTCTAGAGCAGTAATGTTTTGGGGTTGTTGCTGGGCAACACGGATTTTCAACTCCTCCAAAGATTTTCTATGGGGTTGAGATCTGAGACTGGCTAGGCCACTCCAGGACCTTGAAATGCTTCTTACGAAGCCACTCCTTCGTTGTGTTTGGGATCATTGTCATGCTGACAGACCCAGCCACGTTTCATCTTCAATGCCCTTGTTGATGGAAGGAGGTTTTCACTCAAAAATCTCACGATACATGGCCCCATTCATTCATTCTTTCGTTTACATGGATCAGTCGGCCTGGTCCCTTTGCAGAAAAACAGCCCCAAAGCATGATGTTTCCACACCCATGCTTCACAATAGGTATGGTGTTATTTGGATGCAACTCAGCATTCTTCCTCCAACAAACACGACAAGTTGAGTTTTTACCAAAAATTTATATTTTGGTTTCATCTGACCATATGACATTCTCCCAATCTCTTCTGGATCATCCAAATGCTCTCTAGCAAATTTCAGACGGGTCTGGACATGTTCTGGCTTAAGCAGGGGGACATGTCTGGCACTGCAGGTTTTGAGTCCCTGGCGGCGCAGTGTGTGACTGATGGTAGCCTTTGTTACTTTGGACCCAGCTCTCTGCAGGTCATTCACTTAGGGGTCCGCTCCCGTGTGGTTCTGGATCATTTTGAACCCCCGGGGTGATCTTGCCTGGCTCCCCAGATCGAGGGGATTCCATGGTCTTTATGTCTCCATTTTCTAATAATTGCTCCCACAGTTGATTTCTTCACACCAACTTGCTTACCTATTGCAGATTCAGTCTTACCAGCCTGGCGCAGGTCTACAATTTTGTTTCTGGTGTCCTTTGACAGCTCGTTTGGTCTTGGCCATGGTGGAGTTTTGAGTGTGACTGTTTGAGGTTGTGGACTGTTGTCTTTTATACTGATAACGAGTTCACACAGATGCCATTAATACAGGTAACCAGTGGAGGACCGAGGAGCCTCTTAAAGAAGAAGTTACAGGTTGTGAGAGCCAGAAATCTTGCTTGTTTGTAGGTGATCAAATACTTATTTTACAGAGGAATTTTCCAATTAATTCTTTAAAAATCCTACATGTGATTTCTGATTTTTTTTCTCATTTGGTCTCTCATAGTTGATGTATACCTATTATGAAAATTACAGGCCTCTCTCATATTTTAAAGTGGGAGAACTTGCACAATTGCTGGCTGACTAAATACTTTTTTCCCACTGTAGGGCTAATACTATTTATAAGTATCTCCATATCTTGATCATTGCTTCAAAACTTATAAGATCGATTTCTACATCCTTGTCCGAATTAAATGGGAGAAGGAAGGAAACATTATTATAACAGAAGAGGTTTGGTTAAAAACGTGTAAATCCCAATGGGAAACCACAGGCTCTCACCAGTGGAGGTTATTTGTGTGGAAAAATGTAATTAAATTTTCTTTATCCCCTGTACAAAAGTTCCATATTGAAATAGGATTTGGATGTTGGAGACACTGTAATTCTGAAGTAGCAAATCATCACCATTTATTCTGGGCATGTCCAGTACTACAAACATGTATCCTGAAATGCACAGGAAGTCAGTTGAATTGAATGTAACACTTTTTTTTTCTTTCGTAATTCTGTATAGTATCTTTTGACTCCCTTGACATTAAAAAATACAATTAATACATTAAAAAAAAAGCAATATAACTGATTTGTGCGGCACGTGATTTCGGCATAATTTGTTAAAAATAACATATAAGATGGATAATATTCCCCCCGCCCCCCCCCCCCCTTTTTTTTTTTTTTAAATCTGCTATTGAAAAAAGTATATTCTTTAAGTTAGAAAAACATGAGTCCTTGCAAAACACTCTTTAAAATAAAGGCTTCAAAAGGAGGTTGTCACAGAAGAATCATTTTTGGATACCCAAAGAACGTTTCAGTGAATAGATCTTAAATAACAATTTGGTCAGTTTTGTCCAAGATTCTCATGGAACTATAGATGTCACCATTTTATTTTTAAGAGCTTATTTACAAAATATCTTTTAAGAGAAAGCACTCTTCAAGGAGTTTATTTTTTACTTAAAATATATACCACTTGGCTGATTTTGCTCAGTTTCTAAAGGTTATGACTGTTCATTAAGATGTTCTGCATTTGACCCAGAACGTGAGTCTGACAAGATTTCCAGGGGGCACATGACAGTTTTAATGGGTTTGCAAGACAGAATGGGTATTTAAAATAATATTTACAGGACGTACATGAGTATGTAAAGGTAAAAGGGACTTAAATGGTCATGTAAATGGTAAAACACTAGAATTTGAATGTAATGCATTTGAACGAGTTTCAAACAATATTTTTTTATTTTCGAATATGCACACATTTACTCTTAATCAAATGTCTGATATGGCAAAAACAGCTCACTGCTTCGTTTCTCGTTACAATTATGAACTACCATGAAATACATAAATTATATTTAAAATTCAAAATGGCAAAATTGACAAGTCTTTTGTATAATGGATTACCCTCAGTCGTTTACATTTCTATTAGGGATCACCGATACTGGTATCGGCCCGATAATGGTCTCCTGTACTCGTACTCGTACTCATTAAAATGCCCCAGTACCAAACGCCAGCATGTGATAAGTGCCATACTCAGACAAAGAAACACAGACAACAGAACAACAACAGCAGAATGGAGTTATTAGAGATTAAGAATGTCTACGAAGTATCAGTCATCTGCACAGAAGTGAGTACACCCCTCACATTTTTGTCAATATTTTATTATACTTTTTCATGTGACAACACTGAAGAAATGACACTTTGCTACAATGTACAGTAGTGAGTGTACAGCTTGTATAAAAATGTAAATTTGCTGTCCCCTCAAAATAACTCAACACACAGCCATTAATGTCTAAACCGCTGTCCACAAAAGTGAGTACACCCCTAAGTGAAAATGTCCAAATTGGGCCCAAAGTGTCAATATTTTGCCACCATTATTTTCCAGCACTGCCTTTAACTCTCTTGGGCATGGAGTTCACCAGAGCTCACAGGTTGCCACTGGAATCCTCTACCACTCCTCCATGACGACATCACAGAACTGGTGGATGTTAGAGACCTTGCGCTCCTCCACCTACCCTCAGCTTCTTTAGCAAGGCAGTGGTCATCTTGGAGGTGTGTTTGGGGTCGTTATCATGTTGGAATACTGCCCTGCGGCCCAGTCTCCGAAGGGAGGGGATCATGCTCTGCTTCAGTATGTCACAGTACATGTTGGCATTTCATGGTTCCCTCAATGAACTGTAGCTCTCCAGTGCTGGCAGCACTCATGCAGCCCTAGACCATGACACTCCCACCACCATGCTTGACTGTAGGCAAGACACACTTGTCTTTGTACTCCTCACCTGGTTGCCGCCACACATGCTTGACATCTTCTGAACCAAATAAGTTTATCTTGGTCTCATCAGACCACAGGACATGGTTCCAGTAATCCATATCCTTAGTCTGCTTGTCTTCAGTAAACTGTTTGCGGGCTTTCTTGTGCATCATCTTTAGAAGAGGCTTCTTTCTGGGACGACAGCCATGCAGACCAATTTGATGGCAGTGTGCGGCGTATGGTCTGAGCACTGACAGTCTGACCCCCCACCCCTTCAACCTCTGAAGCAATGCTGGCAGCACTCATACGTCAATTTCCCAAACACAACCTCTGGATATAACGCTGAGCACGTGCACTCAACTTCTTTGGTCGACCATGGCGAGGCCTGTTCTGAGTGGAACCTTTCCTGTTAAACCGCTGTATGGTCTTGGTCACCGTGCTGCAGCTCAGTTTCAGGGTCTTAGCAATCTTTTTATAGCCTACGCCATCTTTATGTAGAGCAACTTTTCTTTTTTTCAGATACTCAGAGAGTTCTTTGCCATGAGGTGCCATGTTGAACTTCCAGTGACCAGTTTGATAGAGTGAGAGCGATAACACCAAATTTTATACACCTGCTCCCCATTCACACCTGAGACTTTATAACACTAATGAGTCACATGACACCGGTGTGGGTTGGAAGGAAAATGGCTAATTGGGCCCAATTTGGACATTTTCACTTAGGGGTGTACTCATTTTTGTGGCCAGCGGTTTAGACATTAATGGTGTTGAGTTATTTTGAGGGGACAGCAAAATTTACACTCTTATACAAGCTGTACACTCACTACTTTACATTGTAGCAAAGTGTCATTTTTTCAGTGTTGTCACATGAAAAGATATAATAAATATTTACAAAAATGTGAGGTGTGTACTCACTTCTGTCAGATACTGTATATATGCCAAGTATTAAGTATTAACGCCTATATAGCTGATGTGCGCAAGCTGATGTGCAAAGCACGCTGAGTGGATTGAGCGTGCGGCGGCGCAGATGTGCGAGCTTGTCGAGTGAATATACCTTTCTCACAGACATCACTGTAAAGTTTGTAGTTCGGTCGGATGTGTCAAAAACAAGTAAGTAAAACAATGCACAAGTTACTTAACGGTAGGGAGGGAGAGAGAGAGAGAGATGGCGCGCACTTCTGTTGTGTGATCTTGATGTTCACTCACTTAGCACACGCATCTTTTGGATTAAAACTAAATCGTAAAAAGAAGACCATTTATAGGGGCATTCACTATAACCATCATTTATTTTCAACCATAGGCATACACAACTTTCTGGCAGGCCTGTGAGTTCAGAGACGCCTTTTTGACCGTGACCGGACAGACTGTGAGTTCAGAGATGGCCTTTTTGACCGTGACCGGACAGACTGTGAGTTCAGAGATGGCCTCTTTGGCTGTGACATGACTGGCACGTGTGACCACTGTGGTCAAAACAGGACAAGCAGGAAACTCACAGACTGGTGCCAAAATAGGACTGAGCTCTGGGACTTGAGCGGGCTCTGGAGCGGATTCATGGACTGGAGCAGGCTCTGGAGCGGATTCATGGACTGGAGTGCAGTGTGTAGCCCAAAAACTTAATATGGAAACCGCCATCATGGGCAGTACAGCTGACGGAGGGAGGACCTCAGGGTTGGACAGCACCGAGGCCGCAGGGTTTGGGAGCGTTCAGGCTACCTGGGTGTCAGACGCTCGCACTGACATCATTGGTGGATCCATTACACTGGCCATTAGTCTTATCTGTCTTGGCCCAAGCTCCGCAAACACAGGAGCTTGTGTCCTATAGGCTTTGGCATGGCAGCAATGACGGGTCGTGGCTCTGGAATGATGGCCATGACGTGACTATGTTCTGGCGTGGTGGCCATTTTGGCTGATGACTCAGACGTGGCGTGAGCAGGCTCTGGCTTGGTAGGCATGACGTGAACGGGCACTGGTTTGGTAGGCATGAAGTGAACGGGCACTGGTTTGGTAGGCATGAAGTGAGCAGGCTCTGGCTTGGTAGGCATGACGTGAGCAGGCTCTGGCTTGGTAGGCATGATGTGAACGGGCACTGGCTTTGTAGGCATGACGTGAGCAGGCTCTGGCTTGGTAGGCATAACTAACGGGCACTGGTTTGGTAGTCATTAACGTTAACGTCCGTGCGCTGGTTTGGTCGGCATGAAGTGACCGTGCACTGGTTTTGTAGGCATGAATGAGCGGTCCCTCTGGCTTGGTAGCCTGTCAGTGGGTATGATTAAACATGAGCAGACATGCTCTGGCTTGGTAGGCATGACGTGAACGGGCACTGGTTTGGTAGGCATGAAGTGAGCAGGCTCTGGCTTGGTAGGCATGAGTACAGGCACCTGCTTGGTTATGCTGAAGTTAGCATGCTACTGGCTTGCAGGGCATGGCGTGAGCATGTCACATGACAGGGTTCAGTGAAGTACATGACAAGGCAGGAACCAGACAAGAAAATACAAAATAAAAGACATGAAAACATGAACATAAACCAAATCCCAATACCAAGATAGATAGATAGATAGATAAATTATATGTGTAGAATCACTGACACCATCTCCATTGTATTGCTACTCTTTCCTTGTCTGTTACTTGAATCATCATGATTCCACTATTTGTATGTTTTGTTCTGATTATGAGGTAAATTTTCATCTTATTCATCGCTGCTTTTTAAAATATTTATTAACTTATTTTATTTTAATACACTATTAATAGTTCAAATGTGTTCGTGTATAGAGGATAAAATAAAAAATATAAACGGTACGATTTTTCATTTATGAGTAACATCTGATGCTATAAATGGTGGTGTTGCTTGTATTCATGACATCAAAGTCATTATACAGGTTTATTCCAATACATTGCCGTACATCACACATTTAGAGTTTAGATTTACATAACTCACTCAAACAATCAGGAGGGAATTTGGCAACAGTTCTGATGTGATTTTCACACACACACGCACACACAAGTGTTACTAGTCTTCTAGACTTCTGGCCTGCCAAAATGAGAAGGCACCAATACTGCTTGAGTGCTCTGCAAAAACAAGCCATGTCTAACTCTGTGTGTGTGTGTGCGCGTGTGGAGGAAATGGTTTGGTGTACATAGTCTTCATAAGCAAAAGGGGAGTGAAATGAGTGAACTCATTGGGAGGTCTGTGTCCTTTGACAAACACAGATCAACTGGATACGAGCTGAGAGGAGCTGGCTGCAGACTTGTGGACCACCGTAAACGTGCTTAGAAACAATCCACACTCATTTCACTCTCCTAATGTCTGTATGTAAAGAAAAGCAGAATAAATTGTTTAATTAGGGAACATTTATCTGGTTTAACATGCTTTTATATGCCTTCAAATGTAGACCCGGAGGGCGAGCGTGCTTATGTCGCATTTCATTGAATGTTAATAAATGTTTTATGAATGATGTATTAAATATGGATTCTGCCTGAGGTTTGTCTGTGAAATCTGCAGTCAGTCGAAAGCAAACAACACTACCTGACCAGCAGCATCAATCGATCATGAAGTGATTTGTGTAAAGCTGGATTGATGGTAGGAGATGTTAACGAGGGAGGGAGGGAGCAGGACAGTGTGTTGCTGACGGAGTGCAGTATGCTAATGAACTGTGACCTATTGCCCTGCCACTCCCTCAGGGATGCTACACAAGACTGCCCTGCTAGTTTACATATCGTAATAGTGTAAATGTGACTGACCACATATTTGTTTAAGTTATGCTTTGGTGTCTTGGTATTTACTTGGTAAATATGACATCATCATTAGAGTTTTGTGGCATTTTGTATATGTGCATGTTAGTTTGAGTATCTATATACTATATGTTGAATTATGGGTGTGTGATATTCTTATCATTTATGTCAAATTCTTTTAATCAATACATTCAATTTGAATAGAGTCACTGTAGGCTGTTACCAATCAAATTAATCAGGATCCACAAAATAAATTTTTGCACTGCAGAGGGGGCTCAGAAACTGCCTCTAAAGCAGCATTTAGATGTATTTACACTGCAAATACACTTGCATCAATGATACTATGAGATTAGTGTTTTAAAAAAATCATATTTTAAATACTGAAATATGAAATAGTTTTTTAAAAAACTGAATGTATCTAAATTACCCGAAAATTCCCGTTAAGAGATCATGTTTAAACAGGACCTTTTCAAAAATACTGGTAAATTTGTTCTGGCAATGTACCAGTATGAGAATTTGTAACATTACCAGTAATGTGCTCTGTGAACGCAGAATGAAGATTACCGGTATTAGCACGAACGAGTTCAGAATGCGCTGACGTAATCTGCTACTCTGAGCCCATTCATAACATTCTGTGTGTTGCGGTTTGAAGTCGTCTAATACAATTCTCTGGGCAAAAGCCGCTGCATGAATGTGAACGTTGTGACACAAAAATGAAAACATCAACAATACCCTGACTGCCTAATACCCCTTACATGTTTTACAAACCAATACCGTGAAAATTACAATGGCGGCATTGAATAATCAGCATATGACTAGACTTAAAGTGGGTGTCTTTACGTTTGCTGGTGGTTACTTGTAAGATGCAAAGTATGGGTATCAGTGATGAAACTTTAGTGGCAGATTCAATATGATAGAATAAGAAATGTTTCTTTAGCTCCATATCAGCAAATTAGACGGTGATTCTGAAGGATCATGTCACACTGAAGTCTGGAGTAATGACTGCTGAAAATTCCGCTTTGCCATGAGCCGTGTGTATGTGTTGTGTGGTGTAATATATATATAACTGTATTTTGCAAAACATCAGTATACATATATAACAAGATACATATATATATATATATAGATATATATATATATATATTTTTTTTTTTTTTATATATATATATATATATATCAATATTATTTTTTTTTTTTTTTTTTTTACAGTTGATTCAAACCTTACAAAAATATTTCTGATGAAACAATATTGTGCTGGCAAGATGTATGTCTGAGTGAAACATATTCTGCTGAAGTCTGTCATCTAATAATATTATTGTTAATATTTTCGCCCCACCTACATGGCTTGTTACATTAGCACAACAATTTTTTTTTCTATTCCCCTAGAATACATGCACGATAATTGTGCAGCAAAATCAGAAAGATTTATTAACAAGTGATTTTGAGTTGATGTTTTAATGTTTAGCCAAGTGGTTCTCTCTTCCCCAAATCGCAACTGAGGATTTCAACCCCCCTCTATGACACGTCCACTGAATTAATCCCAATGTCAGTATCTAACATTAAATTAAGGATAATGAATGTTCTTTGTATGTCTGGCACTTCAGAATTTGGGAGGGTGTCCGGTGCACTAAGAGGGAAAGAATGAATGAACGTGCACCGCGTGTGTGTGTGTCTAGTCAGTTGTACTAGCCCAGTGATTGCAGCGAGCACGATCTCTGCTCATTCACATTCACACCCTGTCCTCTCTGTCTCACACACAGCCTCTGAATGGATGGAAACTTGGTTGTCATAATAACCGCATCTCAAACCTAGGCTGTCTGAAGCTGTGCAGAGCACTGTAAAGACCGTGTGTTGTACTACAGAGCGAGAGATACAGGGCAACAGAGAGGAGGGGGAGAGAGGGAGGGATTGAGATGGAGAGAGAGATGTGAGAGGGAGGGACGGAGATTGCAAGAGAGCAGAGGAGACTGTGAAAGGCAGCGAGTGGAGAGGAAAGGAGAGCACAGGAAGTGCCACACCAGTCCTTTGGATCTTAGTGAGTTGGGACAGATTTGCCATACATCCTGGAGGAATAGCGCTGAATATGTAATTAGACTGAATGTAGGGTTTGAATGTAAATGTGGTCAAGTAGGTGTATTGTCAATGTGAATGTATCCTTTGTGTGTTTGGGTACCTGTAGACATGTTGCTTTTGGGTGTGGGCTTTTTGTGTGCATCCTCCCCTAACCTTTGCTTTTGTGTGTGTATGTGTGTGTGCAGAGCTGCTCTCGCCGGCTGAGTCTGGCTCCTCCCCGGCTGTCCAGGAGCTCATGACACGGTTGGGCTTCCTGCTGGGAGACACCATCCCCACCTCATCACAAACAAACATGGAGGAGAAACAGGTAAGCATGAACCCTACAGGTCTAAACACCCAAACTCTGAAAGACATGCAATCTGATACACAAACAACCTGCCTGCTGCATCATGTCACCGAAGATTGCAAGATTAGGACGATAACATCCTTAGAAAGAGGAAACAGCTTCTGAATTTTCTTTTCAGTCAGGTTACACCCAATCAGCCTTAAATACCAGAGGTCATTTATCAGAGAGATCGATTACACTGCAGGAGCTGTTTTGCCCTCAGAATCACACTTTCACTCCAGACACACTACTGGAAGAGCTTTGTTTTAGATTACACTTGGTTGTTCGTACTCTTAAAGGGGTGATTCACTGCTGGCAAGATTGGCTTTTAATAAAACCTTGCAGCAAACATGCAATTTGTATTTAAATCGGTGCTTACATGACTAGAGAAAAAGGGCTGTGGCATTCGCTTTTGCCAAAAAGGTAGGGAAACTGCTCTGGGTTTGATCCAACTGTCTGTCAGTGGGGATACAAAAGTGTGGAAGTACAATCTGTAGTTTTCAAAAAAAGCTGTCAAAAGTCCTTAGGATGGTGCTTTTTGCTGACCAATAAAATGGGAGATTTGGATGCAGGTAATGCATGGAGAAAGAGTACACATTCATTTACATATAGTACCAACATTGTAAGTGACTTAGATTCCAGATAAACAAGGCTTTATTTAAAAATTTTTACTGAAATTATATTTATTTTATTTAAGCTGTATTTGTATGATGTTTCAGACTTGTGCTTTGTGTTTTCTATTGTATAGCTGTAATATACTAATTCCTGATTACTAAAAAGATCTTCGTTCAGCATCTTTTTGTGTTTGTTTCTACAATTTAAGGATATTTGTGATACTGTGTCCACATCATCATACAGTAGGTACATCATACAGAGGTTTTGAGGCATTTATCTGGGATCTAAGTCGCTCTTAAGAGGCTTACGTAGCGTTTTTATGGATTGCTGCATATAAAGCTACTAGTGAATTCATCCACAAGCATGCTTCATCAGTCAAGTATTATCACAAATGAAAAGCTGCTATCTGATTGGCCAGTTTCTGACTTTCCCTTCTGGGTTTTCAAACGCAACACATTAAGTATGAATGCTGGTTTCTGCGTGTTTGCTGCTTTGTACGTGCATAGCTGCTTTATAAGGGTAGAAACTTTCTGGATGTGGAGAAGCACCCTGGAGATGTTGCTGCCGGTGAGTAATGCAGTTTCTCCGTGGGAAAATGAATGATGCGGGTGGAGCAACAGTGTCTCTCTTACGCACGCTCATCTAACGCTATTGCAGCACTGAAGAAATTATTGAACAGGTGCATGAAGCTCTACCTGAAAGCTTGAGCTCTGCTTTACTCTGATGTGTGTTTGTGTGTGTGTGTGGAGAGATAAGTATCTTTCATTGGTGAGCGGCTGGCAGGCAACAGTTCTCTGTGGACTGGCTCCGGTCACACTGATTCCCCTCACACTACACACACACACAAGCACACCATCTCCTCCCTGACCTATATGAGTGCGGGAGATGTAATAGGAGAGGACAGAGTGTATCTGGGTTGATATACTCCGTACAGTATTCAAACAAGAGTCAACAACAAAAAAAAAACAGATTCTAAACATAGTCTGTTGTTTTATTCTCTGTAAGCACTTTCCTCAGATATGCAGCCGTAGGTTAGTTAGGGCCCTATGAAATCCGTTGTATTTTTTCCCAAATTCTATTTTATTTTTTCCCAAATTTAGTTTTTTTTCCATCTTAAATTTGTCCTCTGTAATTTTCTCTTTTTTTCTGGACTCCTTTTTAATGGTTAAATTAAATTTTAGTAATCAAAAACCATGTCTAATTAATTGAAATCATGAAACAAACAATTTAACAACAATTTATTACAAATCTGTGTTTTCCATTTTAAATTTTCTGTATTCCATTTTAATGGTTTCATTACATTTTAATAATAAAAAGCATCACTAATTAACTGATTTTATTAAAAAATAATTTATTATTATTTTGTTTATTTATTTATTTCAGAAATATAGTGTTGTGTATTTACATTTTTCTGGTAAAATTTTACTGGTAATATTCGCTTAAAAATAATGTTTTCACTATACTTTTAGTAGTCGTAGTAGTATTATATATTCATTAATTAAGTACTATATTCTGTCACAGTTAATCAAGTTAAAATTGTAACTTTTATTTTTGGCGGGTTGCTGTGATGCCTTTAAGGTTCTGTTTGTTATATGATATGACTTGTTATTTTCTAGAAAGGAAACTGTAAATGCTCATGAAGTGACTCCTCAGAGCAGTTCTAAGATTATGTTCAGGTTTCATGTACTCGTCGGCAGAGGCCTGAAAACAGTGAGCGTCATGTGCCGCTTCAGTATGTGTGTAGTAAATGAAACCACATTTCATGCACCTAGAGACACGCAGAACATGCAGGATTCATTTTTAAATAGTATTTTTGCGGCTTAATATTAACAGACACTAGTCCATATCGTGTTTTTATTTGAGTGTACTGACCTAGTTTTGATTTATTCATCCAAAATTTGCCAAATTCTGTGACATTCTGCGTTATACAGTAAATTCCGTTTTTTATGACTGGATTCTGCGATTCCGTCTGCGTTTTCGGCATCTCGAAAATCATAGGGCCCTAGGTTACCCATAATTTCTCACACACCAGCATTCATTGTGCTAGTTCTTTGGGCTAATCTGCATTCAGCTCTTCTGGTCCTTTTTAAAGCATTGGTTCTCAACCAGGGGCCCAACCCTCAGCAAACATCCAAGAGCCACTGGATGACTTAAATTTTAAGTTAATGGATTACTATTAATATATTAAAATAATTAATCTGACCTGAATTAAAATACTAAAACAAAAACACAAAAATATAAAGATGTAATAAGTTTTTGTTGAAGAACATACAGTTTTTGAAACTTCTGGAGTCACAAACTTAATCATGGTTAATTAATTTAATATATAAATAGTAGCTCTGTCATAATTACAGCAGAAATACTATAATACTAAGAAATATATATATTTGGCTTATATTGGCTCTAAAAGGAATGGGGCCTTTGAGTCAAAGAAGGTTGAGAACCACTGAACCACCAAGTCAACCTGAAACTCTTCACAACCAATATTTATTTCCGTAATTATGTATTTGTGTGAAATGGGAAGAACATGAAATGTTCATCAAAATGTTTCATTTTTTCCATCTTGACTTGATTCGACTGTGGAACGTTGTCAACACAGATACATCTCTTTACAATAAGACCAGGATTAAGAAACATTTAGGTCTCAAAACCTTAAACCTTTAATTCAACAGTTTTTCTTTCTTTTTTTCTCTTTATCTTTACTTGTTGGCTTATTTTACCAGATTTGCCGATTCACAAAGTATTGCCAGTATAAATACTGGTAAAATGCGGATGTACGTTTGTCTGTGTGTTGGTTACTGTCGCCGTTACAGGGCTGAATCTGTTTCTAAAAGCATCTTATTGGTTGCTTATATTGGAACAAAAGCAGACTGGAGGGCTTGGAGTATTTTTGGCCTTGCCCTTGTATGGACATAAGAGCTGAGTTTAACAGTTTCCATCTATCACTTTATCTCCTCGCTCCCTGTTTGCTTTTCCTCCTGTCTCTTTTTTTTCTCCTTCATGCAGTGTTTATTTATTTATTTCTTCTGTTTGCTTCTTTTGCTTCATTCCTCTCTCTCTCTCTCTCTCTCTCTCTCTCTCTCTCTCTGTAGTGTATAGTGTCCAGTCAAGGCGTTAGTCCTTGCTCCACATTGACTAGCAGTACGGCGTCTCCCAGCGCAGAGAGCCCCTGTTCCACCTTACCTGAGACCTCCTCCAACAGCAGGGCTCCTGTCATCTGCTCCAGCACCTGCTCCACTGCCACTTCCACCATAATCACCACACCCAGCTCCACCCTGGAGAGCAAGGACAGCGGGATCATAGGTAACATCTACCACCCTACTTATCAAAGTCCTCCTTTATCTCAAAGTCCAACATCGTTTGCTACCATATTTCCAACGACTGCTTACAGCATATAGGCTCCGTACAAACTTTGTTTTGTCGATAATTTCAGAGTTAAGTCTCTTTCACATTGAACACAAAACAAAAAGAGAAACAACTCACTGATGAATGGCCTATTCAAGCCAAGCGTGAAAGCATATCTGTCGGGCTGAATTAAAAGCTGATCTACCATCCAGCTGTCAGAAGCACAAGAGAAAATGTTCAATACTTTTTCATTTTTCATTTTTGTTTCTGAACAGAAATGACATTTAACTAAATTCAAGTCATCTGTGTTTTTTGTTTGGTAGAATTTAATCATCAAAGTTCAGCAGGAAAAATGCTGGTATATAAAGGAAGATAAAGTTCATAAAGTGTTTTATTTTTCATCTTTTGACAGAACTGATTTTTTTTTTACAAAAAGGTATATGATGCAAAAGTGTGCTTGTTTGTGGAATATTTTTTGCAAACAGCTCGTTAATCATGCCTTATGATTTATTCAAAAGGTTTAAGGCTACAAACATTTTATTTAGAGTATTTTCAGGCTTTTTGAGTGCAAAGACAGCAGTAGCTCCTCTTCAATCTTCAATGCCTGCTCTGAACCTGGTGATTAAAGAGATATTTCACCCAAAAATGAAAATTCTTCCATCGTTTGCTCACCCTCATGCCTTCCCAGATATATATGGCTTTCTTCATAAACAACACTAAGATTACAAAAAAAAAAAAGAAAGCTGCTGAATTGTGATTGGTCTATATTCAGATTTCATAGTTTAGTGCGTAGAGTACTTGAGGAGTTAATTCTATTTATTGTAAATGTCAGTTCTTTACTTCTTTTATAAGGGGTCAGTTTCACTCCCCCATTCTCCTTCTTCTCTTCTTCTATGTCTCCCAGAGCTGTTTATGAGTTTTCAACATCTCTAACATGTTACAGCCCATTTGGAGATGCTGACAGAGGTGTGTATGTTTATGCACGACTGACTTTTCCGCACCACCAAAAAACAGCACCAGGACTGTGAGGAAGAGAGGAAGTGAGCACTAGACCGACTTATCAAAGCTGTTTACTGTTTGTTAACTTTCTTGAAGTGTTTTTGTTGGGTCTGTGCTGTTAATGCTCATGAGTCTGAGATACGCTCTATCAAAACTGGGACAGCGTTGTGTCTTTATTTCAGGTCTGCCGGAGGTTTCTTGAAGTAGGACATCAGTAGGGTTTTTTAAAGCCCAAAATAGTGTTTTTCAATTTGGTTGCGGCAAAGAAAGGTCAAAGACAGCTGCATTAAAGCAAAACGTCTGACAGCAATTACCTGAATAAGTCCTGTCTGATGTCCTTGCACTCCAAGATCATTGTTTGTTGACCATCTCTCCAAAACCGCTTTTGATGGCTAATTCCTGTTTTCTTTTCCGTGATGTTCTGGTTTTGACCTTCTGTGTCGTTCTCTCCTCTTGTGTCCTTCCCATTAATATCTGGCCCCTCCCCCCATACCTCATTCACCTTCATCTCTCTCTCTCTCTTTCTCTTCATCCTGCAGCAACAGTCACCAGTTCCAGCGAGAATGAAGAGCGCTGTGGCTCTAGTCTGGAGTGGGCGAAAGATGGCGGTGCGGGTGTAAGGGGCGAGAGCGGGCGTAGCACTCATCCGCCCTGCACTCCCATCACCCCAGAGGATCCGGCGGTGTCTGGTGAAGCCCAGCTGAGGACAGGCACCACAGGAGGGGCAACACCCGTTGTGACATCACCTGTGGATGGACCAATCACGTACCACAGCACTTCTTTGGTTATGCCACGTCCAAATTCTGTGGCAGGTGAGTAATGAATCATCACATGCTGTATTATTTATCTCTGTATTATAAAATTTGGATGAGGGGTTTAGTACCCTAAAGTTTTTGCAGCATTGTCCATTCCACCCCTGCTGAATCTGTAGCACAATGCGAAAAGAAGTTGTATTTTACCCAAGATGTGAGCTTGTGATCTAAATTGAATGTGATTAGATAAAAATGCTGTGTACTGCAAAATAATGTGTCGATGGTATGTCTTTCTGTTGCCTTGTCTTTGCTGGCTAACTACTAATTTAGTCTGATTCACAAACTAATGACTCTTAGTAGTCTTTTTGTAATGAATTACTCGGAAACCCTCTTAAACTCAAAAATGTATGTTTGAATAAACTCACTGAATCAGTCACTTACTGAACCGCTAAAATGTTACCATATTAAACTATGAAAACATTCTTTAAAGCAGCACTATGTAACTTTTTCTGTGTTCAAAATGTGTAAAATGTATATAATGAGCGAGTACATCATGAATTCATCTTCCAAATCGCGTTTTTGTCTTATTCAGAATCACTAAGGTACTTATAATAAGTACTTATTTGGACTATTGTAGCCTGGTCGGGTCGACACCGCGCGGAGTAACACCAACCTGCGTGAATAGCCATAGACATAAACTTAGAGAAGTAACTCCGGTTAGAATGTTCTTCCGCGGGACGTGTGCAGTTCTGTTTATTAACCGCTGGAGCGCCAAAAGTTACGTAGTGCTGCTTTAAAATAATAAAAGTATGTTAGCAAAAATAGTCCCGGTAAGTATGTAACCATGGTTCCCCGGGGGAACGAGACGCTGCGTCGGAAAACGCTAGGGGAACGCCTTCAGCGATACCAAGCTCTGAATCATATGTGTAATCAGTCGAACGATGGGCGAGACGTCCGCGGCGGGTGACGTCATGACCAGGACGCTTTAAAAGCACGTGAGGTGCCGCCGGCGCCAGCTTCTTAGGAGTGAAGCAAGCTCTAGTAGGGATGCAGGAAGTATGGCCTTGCGACGCAGGCGTCTCGTTCCCTCGGGGAACCATGATTACATACGTAACCTGAGACGTTCCCCTTCAGGAACTCGAGCTGCGTCGGAAAACGCCAGGGGAACGAGAATGCCCACGCCGCCAGACTTCCAAATCTCTGCCTGGTGTGAAAGGGCACGGCTATGGCAAGAGAACAAAAGAGCCCGGAGTGGCTAAAGTAGGCGGGGCTCGCCATCCCGAAGGCCAACTTCTGGAGGAGTGAATCTTGACCCCCAAAGGAGAGGGGAGATCAGAGGACTCGAGGCTATGGAATAGCATCCTGATCCAACACTTAGCATAAGCTTCTCTGGCCGGAAGGCCTCGGCCTCAGCGCACCGCATAGGAAACGTGTAAGAAGAGGGTGTCTTCCCACTGAATGGCCAACGAGAGGGGCGTGGTAGGCCGCAATGGCCGCCACGAAGCCCTCTAGGGTGGAGTGGGTCAACCCTGCGGATAAACAGGCCTGCAGGAACTCCAGAACTGTACCAAAGGGCAGTTAGCTGGGTCGGGCTGGCGATCTCCGCAGAAATACAGTTTCCTCATAAAGGGAGCTCTGGATGGAGGATAGTCTAACCAACCTCGGATTAGAGACCGGAAGTTTTGAGTTGTGCCTCCTCAGAGGCCACACCCACAGCTCCACAGCTCCTCCGCCTGTGAGAGGAGATCTCTCCTGATGGGAATCTCCCATGGAGCGCCATCAAGGAGAGAAATCAGGCCAAACTCTGAGACCCAACTCGGCCCGGCCGGACCGGGGATACTCACAACAGACGGGCCTGTCCCAGCGCACTCTCTCCAGAACTCCCGGAAGCAGAGCGATTGGGGGAAAAGCGTACAGACGAAGCCTCGGCCAAATGTGTACCATCACATCCAGCCCCAGTGGCGCTGGATGAATCAGAGAGAACCAGAGAGGACAGTGCGATGTCATATGAGTCGCAAACAGGTCCACCTGAGCCTGGCCAAAAACTCTCCATATCTCCTTCACCACCTCGGGATGAAGCATCCATTCCCCGGGCCTCAGCACCTGCCTCGACAGGATGTCTGCCCCCAAATTGAGATGCCCAGGAATGTAAAACTGCTCTCAGCGAGAGAAGTTTGACCTGGGACCACACAAGGATCTGGTACGCCAGCTTGTACAAGGGGCGCGAACGCAGAACTCCCTGGCAGTTGATGTAAGAGACCACCGTTGCGTTGTTACCAACATATGGTTACCTCTTAGGTCTGGGAGAACTCGAAACATAGCCAGCATCTCCAGACAATTGAATGCCACATCAGATGGCGACCACTCCACAAACCGCGGGCAGGGTGGCCACTCATGAACGCACCTCCACCGGTGAGGGATGCATCCGTCGCTAGCATACGCGGCAACAAGGCGCTCCAGCACTGGGCCCTGAGCAAGAACCAAAGGTTCTCCACAGTCTAAGGCAGTATGCCCCTCCCTGCGGGGAGAACCCCTTGTTCTGTGCCACCCACTTTTGTTGTGAGGTGGTCCTATCATGTAAAGCCGGGCCATTATGAGTTATCACAGTGGACGCAAGAGCTGCCATTAGACCCAGCAGTCTGGAACTGCTTGAAGTGAGTGACCGGCCTTCTCTCACTCATGCGACGAGGATCGACTCGATCCGAGCAGAAGACAAACGTGCCTGCATCGTGGTCGAATCACACACCAAGCCCAGATAAGTAGTTCTCTGTACTGGAAAAAACACACTTTTCTTGCCGTTAAGTCTTAACCCCATCTCTTTCATGTGAGCGAGAACGACATATTGATGCCGAACCGCCATCTGCTCTGATTGAGCTAATATCAACCAATCGTCGATGGGGTTGAGTCGTGAAAGTGTGGGGTGAGAGTGCAAGGACTAAGGAAGAACCAGTATTGGTAGGCTTTTGCCCCAAAAAACGAACCTCAGGAACTCCCTGTGATGAGGAAGGATGGAGATATAGAAATACGCGCCTTTCAGATCGATCGTGACAAACCAGACCTCGGACCTGATCTGATACACGACTTGTTTAAGTGTGAGCATTCTGAACTTCAGTCGCATGACTGAGCGGTTCAATAGGCGCAGATCTAAAATGGGACGCGAACCCCCCACCATCCTTCTTCGGAACAATGAATTACCGGCTGTAGAACCCGGAGTATGTCTCGTGCGGAGGGACCACCTCGATGGCCTCCTTCCTCAAGAGGAGTAACTACTTCTTGTTCTAATACCCGAGCCTGCTCGGGACCCACTAGCGTGGGGGTGACCCCGTTGAATCGAGGCGGACGAGAACCGAACTGGATTCCGTAGCATTTTTACAGTGTGCAGGACCCATTGAGACATGTTTGGCAGTAGCTTCCACGCTGCTAAATAATCTACTAAGGGAATCAGTCTCTCGAGATTGATCTCTGGTGTGCCCAGAACGGCTAGTTCGGTGCCTTGAAGCATCTGCACACCGACAGGGGACGCTGAACTAGCTGCTCTGGGGACCTCCGCAGAGGCCGCGAGCCTCTCAGTGCAGCTACGTTGCCGGGCGGAAACTGAGAGAAGAGCTCGCCGGAGACCGCTGCACCCTGGAACACGGCAGGGTTGGCAGACCGACCTCCTGAGGGCACTGAGGAGAGATGGGCACCGTGTAATGCGGTGTGAACCTCTCTTCCCCAGAGGGGCTTGCCCTCCGAGGTCCTGAGCCACAGCATCAGGACTCTCATAGCTGAAGTCTCCTATTGAAAATGACGGCCCTCAGACCCACGTCGTCTGCTAGGAAGACTAAACCACAGCCTGCTCGGGGCAGGACCCAATGAAGCACACTCGGCAGGAGCTCCCACACCGCCAGGTGACCTCCTAATTGAACCAGTCTCGCGAGACTGGCTTGTAGTGCGCTTAGAGCAGCTAGCTCAGTGCCCTAAAGCAGCGGACTGGCAGAGGACGGCCGTGCTAGCTGCTCTAGATACCTCCGTAGAGGTAGCGAGCCTCTTAGTACCGCTACGTTTCCGGGCGGTAACTGAGAGAAGCGCTCGCCGGAGACCGCTGCGCCCTGGAACATAGCAGGGTTGGCAGACCGACCTCCTGAGGGCACTGAGGAGAGACGGGCACCGTGTAATGCGGTGTGAACCTCTCTTCCCCAGAGGGGCCTGCCCTCCAAGGTCCTGAGCCACAGCATCAGGACTCACATAGCTGAAGTCTCCTATTGAAAATTACGGCCCTCAGACCCACGTCGTCTGCAAGGAAGACTAGACACCAGCCTGCTCGGGGCAGGACCCATCTAGATACCTCCGTAGAGGTAGCAAGCCTCTTAATACCGCTACGTTTCCGGACGGTAACTGAGAGAAGCGCTCGCCAGAGAATGCTGCGCCCTGGAACACGGCAGGGTTGGCAGACCGACCTCCTGAGGGCACTGAGGAGAGACGGGCACCGTGTAATGTGGTGTACATCGCTCTTCCCCAGAGGGAGTTGGCCCTCAAAAAGTCCTAGGCCTTAGGCGTCAGGACATTTACGATGAAGACTATCCAGCGAGAATGACGGTCCGCAGACCCGCCTTCTGCTAGAAGCCTTCGGCCTGGGAGCTCCACTCTGACTCTAGACTCTGCGGAGTATGAGAAGTGAGGCCCCCAGAATGAGGGGCTGGAACACGGTGGGTTGGGACTGCTCCGCCCAGCAGCCCCTGCAAACCGCCTCAACCTCCTCAAAGGAAGAGAGGTTAACGTGTGCTCTCACTCGAGAAATTTATATCCCCAGAGCCCCTGTATATCAGTAACTTCTCATAGTCAGACAAATACTTCATTTTATTCCTCAGAATTAAATGCAATCAAACAACCAGACGAGTAAATACGGTCTAGTGTAATAAGATTCACATCAAAAACCGAAATGATGTAATATATGTGCTGCGCGCGAGCCATTCAGTCACACAAACAACATCAATCTCCTTGACAAACAAACGAGCTCTAAATCTAGCAAACACGGGTGGAGATAGGAAGAGCCGTCTCCAACCCGTCTGCTAGATCATGAGCGATCTCCGCGTTCTCAGTCGCCGCCGTGCCTCAGCTTTTTTTTTTTTTTCTGGGCAGCGGGAATGCAATCGCAAGATCACAGGCACGGACACACTCCTCGGAGCGTGCCCGGCGAGAGAGGAGCGTTTAATAGCGGGGGGGAACACAATCCGCCCCGGCTGCGCGAGCTCCGCTCCTTATTAATGCTGCTCATTATAATATAAGGCATAATATTTTTTGCTTGTGTAACTGATGTTTGTGCAACTGGCGAGCTCTTTGACGCCCTCCGTATCAATCTCCTCGGAGAAAGACAGGCGGAGCGTCGCGCCCTCTCCCCGGGGGGGAAGTACTGCAGCGCGGGCTTCCGAACCCCGAGAGCGGGCGCTGGATCTGGTGATTAGCAGATCCACACGCGAAACCCACGAGCACAGCCACCGCTCCGCCTCGGCGAAAGCGGGGCGCCGCGAGAAACGCTAGTGAAGGCTCTCTCCTCAAAGAGAGCTCTCTGAGAGCAAAGCAAGGCAGTAACAACTATGCTTCGCTTGCAAGCAAACCACGCACAGGCTGTGTGTTTCCCCACTTGTGATATAACGTGGCTTTTTGCAGGGAGGAATACACAACCTACAACGTGGTTTGCTCTCGCCCTTGAAATGCTTTGTCCTTGCATGAGCTCAGACATAGCTGGAGCTTATAGACTTTAGACAGACAACAATAAATAAGACTCACAAACAGATATCAGACAGACACACACAGAGCGCTTGCTGAATGACAGAAAGCTACCGCGGTGGGCACCTCACGTGCTTTTATAGCTTCCTGGTCATGATGTCACCCGCCTCTGATGTCTCGCCCATCGATTGGACTGAATACACATATGATTCAGAGCTTGGTATCGCTGAAGGCGTTCCCCTAGCGTTTTCCGACGCAGCTCGAGGTCCCGAAGGGGAAAATGTTATTTTGTATATGTATTTGGACCAGAAACTGTTTTAAGTTTTAAAGTCTTCTTTATGTTCACCAAGTCTGCATTTATTTGATCAAACATACATTAAAAACAGTAATATTGTGTAATATTGTTACAATTTAAAATAACTATTTTTCTATTTTAATATATTTAAATGTAATTATTATGCACAAATCTGAATTTGGGTTTTTTTTATTTTAGTCTTCAGTGTCACTTGATCCTTCAGAAATAATTCTAATATGGTGATTTGGTGGCGCAAGAATATTTTCAATGTGAAAACAGTTGTGATGCGTAGGGGTCATGTGATGCTGCTAAAAAGAACATTATTTGTGTATTTGGTGTAATTAAATGTTTATGCAGTTTAAGGGGTCATATTATGCCTTTTCACTTTTTTTAATTTTAGTCAGTGTGTAGTGTGTTTGTTTGGGCATTAAAAAGATCTAGAAAGTTACAAATCTCAAAGTCCTCTCCAAAGGGAGATATTTAGTTTTAAAAAAAAAAAAATTTTCAAGAACTACAGCAAACGGCTAGTTTGGACTACAGCGTTTGTTTTCCGGCTTTTGTGAAATCACAAAGCGGCTTCATGGAATATTCATTCAAATAATTCCAGCCTACAGCGAAATTCGACAGCTATTGTGTGCTGCGCATTTTCCTGAGGACAGCTTCCACAACATGAGGAAGAACAGTGACGGATTCGCCAAAAAGCTTTTGTTGAAAGACAGAGCAAGGGGCATGGCAGTACTGAAACACCGTCTAAGCTGTACGCACTGGGACAGCTAACCAATCACAACACATTTTGTTTTTTCGGAAGGCGGACCTTCATCAAAACCAGAACTAATCGAGCCGTTTGTGCCAGGCTGGGGAGAAGGTATTTTAATAATGTAAATTATGTGAAAAATAATGCGTTTTTTCGAACCACCAAGCATGAGAGCATGTTCTAGTATACCCCCAAAACAAACTCAAGACTTTGTAAAAGAGCATAATAAATGTAAAACCCATTTAGGTTCAAAAAAACACATTATTTTCCACATATTGTACATTATTTTTTCTCCTCTATGCCACGCCTTTCTGAAACGTGTTGATTTTACAAAGCTCATCGTTCTGAAAAAAAGGTGTGCTGTGATTGGCCAGCTATAAAGTGTGTTGTGATTGGCCGAATACCTAAAGCGTGTGACAGAAATGTTACACCTCTCACCACACTTTGATGATGCCCTGTCAGGCCGGAGCGGTGATTCAAAAACATTAAAACCCATTATGAACGAGGAATTTGTTTCATCCAGTGGGGACATAATAATGGATTATAATGACTAATACTGTCTTTTTACGCGTTGCATTGAATCGCGCCGCGTAAACATAAAACATGTCTGCATTTGTGATCAGAGAAATACAAACAACAAGTGCTACTCTACACAGCCCAAAAAACTCGCTTTAAATATTAAATATAAAAATTCTTTAAATATAAAAAACATACTCACAGTCTCTGAGTCAGAACAGCCGGCACTGTAGTATACTCTACCAGGATCAGGAAACAGTCATCCATAAAATGTGCTGCACACATCTGAATATTTTGGTTGACATGTTCTAGAAAAGTGTTGTAAATACAACTTAACAACTTATTTCTAGTCGTGTCCTCTTTTAGAACGCCAAACAAAGTAGTTGGCTACCCTTGTTAACAACGAAACAGCGTCGGCACATGGTGGCCTTAGGCGTGGAGCGGCGGGGGCCTCCAGTGAGCAGACGGCCGTGGGGGCTAGCATGAGGAAGGCCGGGAGGGCTAGAGTGAGCAGTGGCGGGCGGGCTTGAGAACGGCGCGGACGGCGATTTTCGACGAAGGAGCATCCGGAAGGACGTGTGACGACTCTGGGCTGGACTCCGCTTAGTCCACGGTAAAAGTCGATCCGTTGATCCACAGCGCAAAGTTGTAGTATTCCTCAGCAACCAGCACAGATCAGCACCAGGCATGACAAAGCAGATATCGTCCACTTTTGGAAGCCCAAACAAAGTAGTGAGCTTTCACAACGAAGCACAGCGCTTTCACGACATGGCGGCGGCGGCAACATTACTACAGTGAGAATAAAAGTTACGCTTCTTTCTTTGCGTGAACATTGGGCGGCATTACACAATTATTTCCACATAGTGAGGTAGATATGATGTGGGGGCGTGTTAGACGAGCGTTTTAGGTAGGCAGTGGCGACTACTCTTTGAAATTTGAGACCTTAGTCTTTGCAAACATCAGATTCGTCTTTATGCCACCAAGAGCTTGTACACTACAAAGAGAAAGGAAAAAGGAAATAGCAATCCATATGACCCCGTTAATATATTTCGGGTTCTTGATGAATACAAAAGATGTTTTTGTTTTGAAAGTGTAAATGTCTACTGTCATTTGAGCATTTTAATGCATCGTTGCTGAATAAAAGTGTTAAATTCTTTAAAAAAAAAAAAAACCTTACTGACCTCAAATTTTTTAATGGTGTTTTTTTTTTGTCTTCAAGCTAGCTAGTATAAAGGTTTGCAGCTGGTTGTCTGTTTCACTCTCTCTGTGTGTGTGTGTGTACTTGATGCTGTATGTTTGACATGAGTCTGTTGCTGGTCTCTTAAAACCGAAATTAGCCATGGTCTGGAAGGGAAAGCTCAGTGCACCATCTATGCCTGGATGCCTCTCATCCTGCGGGCTGTGGAAAGCTCTGCAAGCGGGCGGGCTTGATGTCCTCTTGCTGTAAAGCTAAATAAGAAATTGCTGTCAGATATAAACAATGATCCAAACAAAGCAAAATGTTCTCGGCCAAGTGCCTGTTCTGTGGTTGCTCTTTGATCTAAAGCCCGTTGAAAAAGGCAGCTAATGTATTTAATACGTGTTGCGCTCAAAGGGTGGATCATGTGATTTTGCATTTTGAGTCCCTCACAAACAAATGCAAACGTGACAATGACAATCATCCATCCCTGTGTTTATGGCCGTCTGCAGAGATTATGGGTTCCAGTAGATAGATTATGGGAACAGGATGGGGGATTGTACAGGGATGAGTGAAAGGGGAGGGTGTCTTTAGTGGGGTGGGCAATGAAAAAGCTGAATGAACGACGCCATGATGGATTGAATGTGATTGATGGATGAATTATGATGAGTGAATTTACACTCTCAGAAAAAAAGGTACAACTGGGGAGGTAACCTTTTAAAAGGTACACTCTAAAGCAATGGTCTCCAAACTCTGTCCTGTAGTATGGGTTTTAGCATACAACTATGCCTAACACACCTGCCTGGAAGTTTCTAGTATATCTAGTAATGCTGCCTTCACGCCATGTCGTAATTACCATAATTCTGAGATGACAACACGTGACATTCTACACGGAGCTGATTTATGTGTTTCTATGGCAACACTATCAATGCCAAAGCCTTCACATGCTCCAGAACTTGTAATTACAACTTGTGAGCTCTGAATGTTCTGAAAGCTATGACTTGGACCATGTAACAGCTGTACCACTTGACCGCTACCAGGTTCATTTAGGCGCTACCTCTGAGTCCATGGACAGCTCAGAGTAGAATGTCACATGTTGTCATCTTGGAATTTCGGTAATTAAGACATGGCGTGAGGGCAGCTTAAGACCTTAATTAGCTGGTTCAGGTGTGTTTAATTAGAATTGGAGCTAAACTCTGCAGGACACTGGCCCTCCAGGACCGAGTTTGGAGACCCCTGCCCTAAAGGGTGTATATTGGTACTTTAGAGGTACATGTTAGTACTCAAAGTCGACATATTCATACCTATTGAAAGGGTACCGCCCCAGTGACAGTTTTGTACCTTTTTTTTTGAGAGTGTACAAGCCAAAAATGTTTCTCCAAAAATTGTAGCTGTGTGTATATATGAATTGGGGTGGGTGGGGGTGTTGGGTACACGTGTTCCTCCACACACAGCGGCAGATTGTATAGGTGGCATGTAATCTCTCTGTTGTCTGTGAGCCAAACACAACCCTAAATGACTCTCTTTCTCTCATTTCTTCTTTCTCCCTGCAGCCACTAGCAGTACTAAACTGGAGGAGCTGCGGTATCTGGATGAACAGAGGAACGCTCCCCAGCGCTCCTCCATGCGTTTACAGTGGCATGGAGCTCATACAGGGGGCCGCAATCAAGAAACTAAAGGTGCTGACTAACCGCTACAAATTGCTAAATTAAATGTAAACAATATAAGTAACTTTTATTAGTACATTTACCCTGTGAAGACTGCATGAAGCAGCAATGCATTTAACCTCCAGAATGTGACATACATCTGACATATATAAGAAGCATTTATAAAGAAAATAAATAGGGTGTTTGGGCTCCATTTTATGTTTTCATTTCAAGCCATTCAAGGCCTTATGATTCATTCTTGTGATTCATTTCATTTGAAATATGTTCTACATTGATTTGCCTGTGTGAGTTGTGTGTGTGTCTGTCTGTGTGTGGTTTATTTTAAAGGGATAGTTCACCCAAAAATTTTAATTACCCCATGATTTACTCACCCTCATCCTAGGTGTATATGGCTTTCTTCTTTCAGACAAATACAATCGGAGTTATATCAAAAAAATTATTTGGGGGTTAAAGGGTTAATAAAGGCCTTCTGAGCAGAATCAATGCATTTTTGTAATAACAATTTTATCCATATTTATTTAAAGCGTAATTTCGAGCTTCCGCTAACTGTAGTACGCTTGTTTATGAGAGTGTGGCGTTCCAGCGGATGACGTAGGACGTAGGCATAGTGTAAGCTCTGGTGAGAAGTGACGAATGTGGAAGCGTAGAGGAGAGAGCAACAAATAATATAACTCTGATTGTATTTGTCTGAAAGAAGAAAGTCATATACACATAGGATGGCTTGACGGTGAGTAAATCATGGGGTAATTTTCATTTTTGGGTGAACTATCCCTTTAACACCTGTGTTGTTTGAATCCTGCAGCTCGTCTCACGCCCTACAAACCAGTGGACATCATGCTCAAACCCCTGCTGTTTGAGGTGCCCAGCGTCTCTATGGATGCAGTGTTTGTGGGTCGGGATTGGCTGTTTCAGCGGCTGGAGGAGGTGCTTACGGGGGGAGGAAATGCCGGTGAGGGTAAAGGGGCTGTCATCATAGGTAACGTCGGTTTCGGAAAGACAGCAGTGATCTCACGGCTGGTGGCTCTCAGCTGTCATGGTGGACGAATGAGACAGATTGCTTCCAACAGCCCTGAAGCTACACCCCAGAGTAAGATGTCCCTTTAGGAATAGATTAACTTTTTGTATTTACTCCTCATATTGCAAAACTATGTGAAAAAAAACATTGTAACTCAAAAGTAGAAATTTGAAGACGTGCTGGTTTTTGATCTCCGTATTATTAAACTTCTGGATCACATGGACGCGAGGCTTTCGATGAATATGTAAACTTCAACTGAGATGTGTTAGTATCTCAGCTTTTCAGACCGGCAATACCCATATGCATTGAATTAATGTAAAATAATAGGGGAATTGTGTGTGTTTGTGTTGTAGATCGAGGAGCTGATGCTCATCAAACCAATCAGCTGAACCCCCCCTCACAGAGTCCCCTCCACAGCAACAGCTGCCCCCCGACCCCAGACACACACCGGCACAGAGAGGGGGCAGTCAAACGCCTGGCTAGCAAGGTAAACACTTTAGCCTTATTTGGACAAGACTAGTTTTCCCTAAGAAGGTCAGGTAAATCCGTGTTACACAGACATACTTGTCCGTATCGACTTTGAAATAAGTATTGAAATTATGAATAAATTACATAAATACATAATATATTAAAAAAGGAAAACATTTATTTTAAATTGCAATAATATTTTACAATAGTACGGTTTACTGCATTTTTAAAAATAATAAAAATGCTAATTTTTAAACTTTTTTGTGTACTATTTATTATTTATTTGTTTCATTCCAACTTTCTGGGTAAAATAACAGTTGATATTCAAGTAATACTAACTGGCATTTCATTCAGTGGAAAAATAATATTAAATCAATAAAGAGATTCCTATCTCTGAAACAGCTTGGAATGGCAACTGTAGTCGCTGGTTAGATTTGATCTGCACTTTAATTAATTGCTTTCCTTAATTATGTGAATAATGTTCTATATACTTACTTAATAATGTTCTTATATTACATATATAATTTTTTTTTTTTTAATGGGCTTCGTGACACACATCCAAAAATGCCCACGTCCAGACAATAGACCCTTCTTTTTAATTACGTTTTTTTTTTTTCATTTTAAAAAAGGAAGCTCTTCAAAAAATTTTACAGCAAAATAAAGAGATTCCACCGAGCAGCTCTCATGTTTATTTATAAATACACATGATGTTTTGTGCGATGTTTTAGATGTGTCATTCTGTGACAGAGGCAAACTCCATGCCACTTGCATATTCAACACTTTGCTCTGTGTGCCAGTATGTGCGCATGTTTTTCCATTTACATCTGGACCTGAACCTTCTCTGTTGAGTCTTCTAGTCACGTCTTTTTAATCAGCCATCTGTCAGTGGAAAGTCATTTCAGGCCACAATTTCATTCTCACTTCTGTTCAGAAGCTTGAATTCGCCAGTATTTCAGAACGATTTGGGACTCATGATATTCAAACAAACCTTAAAGGGGTTATATCATGAGGAATTAGATTTCCCTTGATCTTTGAGATAAAAGAGCTCCATGTGCTTTGAAAACCTACAGTACTGTTACTTTCAAAACCTAAAACTTCCTCCCCAGTGGAAGAGCATTTAAATTAAGCTCCAAAATAGACTCCTGCTGTAATCCTGTACCTTCTGCAAAGATAACCATTTCAACACATGACTGCCCACATTGACGCATTAATGATGTTTATTTGGTGATCAGAATCTTGGTGTGGAAATAAGGAGAGAGCAGGTTTGATCCTGTAACAGTGTAATGCATGATTTACAAAGAGCAAAGAATAAAAGGCAGAAAGAAACAAAAACGCATTGCCCTTTAAAGGAATTGTTCACCCAAAGTTGAAAATTATCACCATTTACTCACGTATGACATTGTTCTGTGGAACAAAAGTGGGATAGATTTTGAATCTGAAATTAATATAAAAGTATTCCATATGACTTTCCATATTCCAAGTCTTCTGAGGTCATATTAGCATTGAAAACAGACCGAAATTGAATTCATTATTCACTTATAATCTTCCCCTCTACTGCAACTGGATCATTGAGTCATTGATTGAACTGACCTGAACCGGATCATTTAGAATGATTAAGAAATCATTCAGACTATTGTTATTTTTTGTTGCTACTGGATAACCATTCTGTTAAAAAGATTTGAGTCAAAAGAGTGGTCCATTCATGAAACAGCCATTTCTACTTCCCTCATGAATGCACCGTGGAATCAAGAATATAGATTTTCAGTGAAAATCAATTTCGGTCTGTTCCTCATCAAAGCCATCATATGACTTAATAATATAGCACACAAGTCACGTGGACCATTTTTATGGTACTTTTATGGTGCTTTTTTGTCACCTTGGAGCCTTGACCAATCCAGGGCTGTGATTCCCAAAGCATTGTAAGCAAAAGTAGATCATAAAGACCATTGCTTAGGTTTGCAAAGCTTTTTGGAGACTGAGCTCAGAGCTGTTAGGATATTCTTTCTCTGTTTAATTCGCCCTTTTGGGTTCCATAGAAAGAAAGAAAATATGAGTAGAAATGTTTTGACATTTTTGAGTGAACAATCCCTCTTTCCTTTTTGTTTTCAACCTGTCCAAAACTCCTATTTTCAATGTTTTCCCATCTGTTTTCTGTTTTTACCTCCTTCACCCCTGTTTCTTCTGTTGTAGGTGGTGGCCTATCACTATTGTCAGGCTGATAACACATACACATGCCTGGTCCCAGAGTTTGTGCACAGTGTGTCCGCATTATTGTGCAGAGCTCCTCGCCTCAATGCTTATCGAGAGCTCTTGCTCAGAGAGACACACCTGCAGAGCCTGCTCAGCTTGCGCTCCTGCGTCCAGGACCCTGCCGCTGCCTTCCGTAAGGGAGTCCTGGAGCCCCTCGCACTTCTACGCAAAGGTGAGATGCATCACATGCTACTGTCATTAATCACACCATCACATAAAAACTAAATATGTTTGCTCAGTGGTAATGGGGGGAGAAGAGCGCTCTTGCCTCATTTAATTTCGCCCAGTACGGATGTGAACAGATGGTCTTCAGAAACGGCTTGGATCACAAGGAACGACAGATGAAGGACTTAACAGGAATTTTAGAGAATGAGGCTAGAGCAAATTTCGAGCATGGAAATGAAGACATAGAACTGTCACTCTGAACTCTTGACTGAAAATCAGTGTTCCTGGTTTGTAACATCAGATTAGAGAGAATCGAGAAAAGTAAAACAGCCTTTATATTAATAATGTTGGGTAAAATTTATTACATTTTATGACAGTTTATGACAATGGGTTTATTTAGCTGTTTTTTTTTTTCTTATATAGTGCAGATCATATACAAGATGAGCCAGCCTCAGTGTCTCGTGAAACTGCACCTTTCACATGTGCTTATTTTTTGTCATGTTTTTGATTTGGTAGCTTATTGTGGTGAATATTCCATGTGTGAAAATTGGAGAAAAACTTTAGACATACAAGATAAGCAGGTACATTTTTCACTGAGATAGTCAATGTTACTTGTCGGGTGTTTTCTTCCAAAAAGGAAAAGAAAAAAATTAATGTAATCGTTTGTCAAAATGTGGCTTTGTGGCTGTTGTCAAGCTAGGCTGTGCTGGCTATTAGTTGGTTTTAATATTAATTTGTAGCCCAACAGCTAATTAGGCATTGTTTTAAGATACTCTTGTAGCAAATGCAGCATAACTGTAATTATACCAGTAGTTAATGTAGTAATTTAATTCTGATTAATAACCTCAGTGTAATAGATTTTTTATTGTGGAAATATTAACAAATAATGATTGATTTGAAAAAGAAATGTTACTTTACTATAGGTGGAGATGCTTTCAATAGTAACCATGAACTTCAGCATCCATGTTCCAGTAAAAAAAGCTTCTCAAAATCGGCTGTGTTTCAATCCTCTGAACTGACTGCTGAATTGCATTCAGGTTTTCCTCCATTCTGGTATTGAATGCCCTAATTTCATGATCCAATCAATTGGTGATCGATAAAATCAGGTCCTGCCCTACATTTTTTTTCTTGTTGAATATCTTATTTCACTTTGAAAAGCACCACAATATGGAAGTAATTACGTTTGCGACTTCAAAGGAATAATTCACCCCAAAATTAATATTGTGTTATCATTTATTCACCCTCATGCTGTTTCAAACCTGATTTGCTTTCTTCTGTGGAACTCAAAAGCAGATGTTAGGCAGAAAGTTTCATTTACTCTATACAATGAAAATTAATGAGGATAGGTGCCGCTTAGCTCCAAATATGAAATATTTTTCATTTTTATGTGAATTATTCCTTCAACAAATTGCATTCTGAAGAGTGCAGCTATTTGTCAAGTGGCAAGTACTCAAAAATTGTGCGAGTGAGAGTTTCACTACAGACTGTAGGCGCTTTTTCCTACTCAACATATGGTGAAAGAAAGCAGCATGCAGGGTTTTATTGTGCTGGTTGTTCTAAAGTCACCTAGTACATGAATTCAGCAGTACACATTGTTCCTGTTAACTTTTCAAAAGAAAAACCTGAACACACCCACGTAATGCCAGGATACAAACTCTTAACAAACTCAGGGCCCGCATCGGACTTCTAGTTCATCTAACCATGTAATTTCTGATTTTGTTGTGCAGAGCGGAAGATTCCAGAAGAAGATTACATCATCCTAGTGGACGGTCTTAATGAGGCAGAGTACCACAAACCAGACTATGGAGATACCATAGCGACTTTCATCACCAAAATCATCTCCAAATTTCCTATTTGGCTTAAACTGATTGTGACCATCAGGGTCAACGTAGTGGTAAGTTTTTATTTTTTTTTGCATTGGCTGCACTTTGGCTAGACTATTTTTTGCTGGTTTTAATACGAAGTAAAACTACTGAGAAGGTTTTTAATTCTCAGTGTCCTGATGTGCAATCTGAGCTTTCAGAATGGTTGCAGTGGTGAGTTTTGGATGCTGGTCAGTGGCTAGTGTTGTAGGGTGGGTGTGTGTAATCCATGTCTGATCAGAGCTGGACTCTGGCCTGCAGGAACCAAGCTTATATAAGAGGGGATAAGGGCTGTGATGCAACACCGCAGATGCTACGCATGTCCCTATACACTTTTCACACACGTACACAGTCTCTTTCTCTCTCACTCACTACTTCTCAGAGCAGTGACCTAAAAGTGCCAGACAACCCACACAACCAGGCTGCCGGTGTTTATTCTACAGCATTAATCCTGCAGTTGTTTTGAATTGAAAACATTTGTCGTGATTTGCATACAGATGATGATGAGGATGTGCAGTAAGATAAAAAAATGAACAAACTTTTGTGGTCCTTGTAGTATTCATTAATTTTCCCTCTTGCAGTCATCTAGGGCACCCTGTTGTCAGTGGTTACAGCACAAAACTGTAAACTGAAAGGAACGATAATTATTCAAGAGAAGAAATAGGAGTTCTTTGGGAAGGCTGGTGGTCGTTACTCTTGTGCTGTGGTGCAGAACAGCCAGTGAAGGTTCATCCCTTAAAATCCCAGCCTTTTTTCATATTTAATTGCACGTCTTTCCATTGCAGCTGGCAGAAAGCTGTATTACCAGTATCTGAATTATGCAGGCATTGTCAAAAGTGGCCATTTTGTGTAGTTTTGATGTTTTGTAATTTATTGATCAAAGTCATGTGGTGCAACCAACATGATGTCATAGCGAGGACCCCTGCAGACCCCCATGACTGTGTGTCAAGCCTCTTTATAAATATCAGATAATTTGTTTAACTTTTTATGACATGGCAAGGTTAGTTAAGATTGTAAAATGTCATGTGGTGTGACCCCCCAAAAACTTAAAGATATTTTTAAATAATTATAAAAATTCCTTGAATTATAAAATATACCTTCAAAAGACCTACCAGTCAAAAGTTTGGAATATTTGAGATTTTCTAGAAGAAGTCTCTTATGCTCACCAAGGCTGTATTTTTATTTGATCAAAAATACAATAAAAAGTGTAGTATTGTGAAATATTATTAGAATTTAGATTTTTTTATTTTATATATTGCGAAATGTAATTTATTTTTGCTGCTTAATATTGATGTGGAAACCGTCACCGTGACGGTCATTAAACATTCCTTAATTTTTCTTAAAAAATGGTATAAAGGTTTCTCAAAATCAAATGAACATATCAACATAAATACAAAAGTACATTTTCAAGAACTTGTATTTTATTTTATAACTCATAAGGGTCTTTGCGTTGGCTTTTTTGTTGATCTTCTCACAGGAAGTCACCAGTCTCTTCCCCTTTCCCATCATCTTTCTGGATGATTTCCATGACAACAAGGATATAACCTCTGACCTCACCTCCTACATCCAGCACCGTATAGACCACAGCCCTGATATCCTCAGCAACATTGCCATCAATGGCAAAGCCGACCCAGCAATCATCTCTAAACTCAGTACCCACCTGGTCGCCCGCAGCCAAGGCTCATATCTTTATTTAAAATTAACCCTCGACCTGTTTGAGAAGGGTCACCTGGTCATTAAAAGCTCCAGCTATAAGGTTATACCTGTGTCTTTGTCTGAGCTCTACCTGCTGCAGTGCAACATGAAATTCCCATCGGTCTCAGCATTTAAACGAGTATTGCCACTGCTAAACGTGGCTCTAGCATCTTTGCACCCTCTGACGGATGAACAGCTCTTCCGGGCCCTGAATGCCGGGTCCATGAAAGGAGAACTGGAGTGGGAGGACTTCCAGCAGTGCATGGATGCTCTTTCCTGCTTTCTGATTGGCCGTCGAGACAGAACTCGCATGTTCTGCCACCCCTCCTTTAGGGAGTGGCTTGTATGGAGGGCGGATGGTGACAGCACTGACTTCCTGTGCGACCCAAGGTAAGCAGTGATGACATTTCGTCTGACACAAATAAGAATAGTTCTGTTTGGTTTTGTTGGTGTTTGTTAAGGCAAGGGTCAAGTTGCTAAGGTGTTAACAGCAGTTGTAGCACATTGCCCAAAAGTTTCCAGAAAGTGCATAGCAATGCGTTAGATCTCCAATAGGAGTGCCCAGTCCTTTTTCTGTTCCTGAGAATCTTAACTTGCTAATTCAGATGTATTGGATTATGGTTGGATCTGAACTTTGCAGGAAGGTAGATCTCCTGAGACAAGATTGGGTACCCCTACACTAAAAATACTTGGCTGACCTTAAAGGCATAATTCACCCTTTAATGAAAATTCTGTCATCATTTAGTATTCTTCCATTATAGACTTCCATAGTCATTTTTTTCCATATACTACAGTATGTCGGCTGTTTTTCGGCCAATTCTGCATGTTTTATAGGCAGCGGAGCTTGTTGGCGAGAAAGAGAATTCCAATTGGCTATTCAACTTAGTGAATGAGCGCACAAGAAAAAAATGGAACTGACAAAAGCAAACCAAAGACGGAGTAAAGATGGAACGCAGAGACAATTGTTGTCATTCTTGTCACTTGTCTTGTCACCTCATTTGACCAGAGGATTATTTTAATACTACCATGGTAATACCATGGCTTTGTGGAATCAAGATGTCGTGGACCAGCTAATCACCATGATCCAGGAGAGGCCGCTACTGGTGGAAACTGTGGTAAAAGCAAGCGCTGCTTGCTGTGTAAATCCACAGTTCTAGCTCTTCCGGTTTCCCTGTTTGAACGCCGAATACAGACTACTGCCACCTGCTGGTATGGGAGAGTTATGTTTTCTCAGGCAAGCGCAGAGCGCACACGCTAGTTGGCCGTCGGCTGTAGTCTGTCTAGTCCAGTGTGTTCTAGTGCAACTTTTTTTGCCCCGACGCAGGTAATGCGAGGTGACTGCACAGTTGGCTTTCCTCAGCTCTTTTTTTTTGGCACCCGTTTGATGTGTCCCTACCCTAAGCACAGAATTCATCAACGTTGACAACTGGAGGATGGAGGACAGAGAAGTGCCTGGGCTTTGGTGTCAGTCCATCTGTCGCTGTTTTCTATGCTCGTGGAGTTACTTTGTGTATATTTAAACTGTGTGTTTACAAGGCTTTTTAAAAATGGCAGGTGTCTGTGTTTCGTATGGCATGCATTTGGCGAATCACTTACATCACTGGTAGTTCCTATTGTGCTGGGTTAGACCTTACTCTGAAGTAGATGCTAATTTACTCAAGAGGCATTCCTATAACTAAAATTGTTCCTAGTTCCTGTGGAGCGAATACGCCAAAAAGCGAGTACTTCCACCAATAGTTATAGAAAGTTATTTGAAAACGTTCTTCTGGTGTGAAGGTCCCTATTCATACAGGTTTGCAACAATTTGAGGGTGCGTTAATGATGATAGAAGAATTTTCATTTTTGGGTGAACTATCCTTTTAATAAGTGATTTGCAATGCACTAAAACTATTCAAAACACCCTACCAAGCAAATATCAATGTGATAAAACTACTCTGAAACCCAAGCAACTTTTGCAATGTGTTAAAACTACTAAAACACCTTAGTAACTTCATAGCAACGTGTTAAATCTACTTGGAATATTTTCTTGGAATGTTCTTAAACTAGCAATTGAATTGACTAATGGAATCTTTAGAATCAGCTGCATAGAGGGGATTGCGCTTAAATATACTACATGTAAGTATCAGAAAATCCTTGTTATTAGTGACACCGGTTGCTATTAAGTGAACTGCATTCAGGGTTGGTTTGATATTCACCCCAGTTTTCACCCAACCTTTAATAATTTTACTTAGCCAGATAAGAAACAGCAAAACCAACCTGCATCCTTCACATAAAAATCAGTCTACGGACTGTTATAGGAAACCTAGGAAGGTCACATAATTTTTATGTTGCTTTACAACTGTTCACACATTGGCAATAAAAAACAATTAATGCATGAAAATTCTTACATATAGTAGGGGGATCATGCAACTAAAACTGCTCAAAACACCTTATAAACTTCATAGCAATGTGCTGCAACTGATCAGAACACCTTAGCAACCGCAGAGTGTGTGAAGGACCTGTACAGGTCCGCCATCTATTATGTGTGATTCTTTGATTTGTTAATTGAGTTCAGAAAGGGAATAACTAAATTGCATTTGAGTGTGTGTGTGTAGCCTTTGAACATGAAATTACTCTTGTGTAGTTCTCTTTCATTTTGTAGACATTCAGTTATCTCTCCACCTAAACACACACACATTACTCGGTATTCTCATTTAGAAAGGTCTATTCACGGTTATAAACTGTAGAGTGACCCACTTAACACAGATCAAACATGGACTCATAAAAATAAAAGTTCATGGACTGTGATTCTGATAGAAAAAAACTTTGCTGTCTGTAAGGACAACATTAAGCATCTGTAGGGCCATTTAGACCAGGGCCATAACCATTATAGACATTGAGGGGGACAAGTCCTTCCCCAAAATTTGATATTTTTGATGCTGCTCTGTTTGTTGTTATGACAAAGTTTTGAGTTACATTTTTATAATGGTCTGCCTCAGCAGTCGAACAATGCTCCATGTCAAAATGATTGAGATGGCCAATCAAATCAAAGATGGCAGGCTTTACTGTTCACAGATTCCAAACATGTATTCCAGCGTGACACTTCAGTTTTTAACAGTGAAAGAGTGCAAGATGGTATGATGTAAGTAGCTAAGCATATAATAGATCCAAACTATTTTTTTCCGTTTTGAAAATAGTCCTTTGAATAAAAAGACCATACCAAAAAAGAAAAAGAAAAGTCCCCTCAAGAGCAGCATTTTTATGATGAAACTGGATGATGGTCTTCATTATGATGGTGATTTTTGATGAATTGTTATTAATGTTGGTAAACAGAAGTGGCCACGCTCTGATGGCCTTCTTGCTTTCACGTCAAGAGGGAAAACTCAACCGCCAGCAAACTATGGAGCTGGGCCACCACATTCTTAAAGCTCACATATTCAAGGTAGGAAACTCAGATGCTCGAAATCCTTCTCTGTGTTTGTTTGAGTGGTGTGACCTGCATTTTAATTCTTCCTGCCTATCCTTCTCAGGGTCACAGTAAGAGAACTGGGGTTTCGTCAAGTATTCTGCAACCCTTGTGGATCAGCTACAGTACAGACAGCCTCTCTGCAGCTCTTTCCTCCCTCAGAAACCTCTACACACCCAACGTCAAGGTTTGAGGATATGCGCACACAAAAAACAAACACATTCTCGTCCTCAATGTGCCAATGAGAACTTCACTTATAAAAAGCAGCGTCAATCTTGAGTAAAGAATAAAAATGAACAACTGCTTTGAGCTCCTGAATTGTAGAACATGGCTCCAACAATTACAGCGACTGACGCATTCAACCGCACAGGAAGAGCTATAGTCTTGCAGAGTTCTGAGTCATCCACAATGAACGAGATTTCATAAGTCACATAGAACATGGTAATTAGCACTGAGGCTTACTGAATGCCTTACGTAATGACTACATTTATTTATTAAATCTATTATATGTTAATTGCAGTCTAGACTCCGCTCTCCCTGCAATTTCCTCTCCTACGGAGTTTTAATGAAACGAACGTCATTCTGAATCCGTGTGTGTACGCCAGCGTCCTTGACAGCCATTTGGCTGGAGAGCTGCTCATTAATTCCTGCTGTGTTTGTATAAATAAATGCAATTCTGCTTCCTTTGCTTTTAATGTGTTCTTCTTTCATCCAGCATCTTAATCAAGCTTCCATTACCACACTGCCCATGTCCACTAAAAAGAAATAATTCCAGGTTATGTTCATTTCGCCCCAGTTGGCGAGTATGAATTCGTGCAGGAGCGTCACGCACTTAGTGTTTTAGAAAATGTTTGTTGATATTTGAAAAACACCCCACCCCCAAATAAAAAATCTATTTTATTTATAATTTTTTTTCCCTTAAATTACGCATTTTACCTGTTGCTATTCCAGAATATTAAAGGGGTCATATGATGCTTTTTTAAAGATCATTATTTTATGTTCAAAAAACACATTATTTTTTTCAAATACTTCTGTATTATTGTAGGTCCCCTATTATGCCCCGCCTCGCTCAAACCTTAGTTTTTCTACAAAGTCCTTCCCTTCCCGCCATCGCAATCTGGCTCTAATTGGCCAGCTGCCCAGTTTGCATTGTGATTGGCCCGACACGCGCAAGCACTCTTCGGAATGTAACTCCCCTTACCAACCCGCGAGCTTCATCTTTTCAAAATAATGTACCTTCATTAACTGTCAATGTTTGAAACCATCATTTGTCCAAGGCCCAAAGTGAAACAGAGTCGCGTGACAGATACCGTGATGAAGCTGGTTTGTTTGCAGTACACAAGCCACGGTTAATACCGCTGACTCCACTGTGATCTCTCTCTCTCATAACACACACACAACACGCTGCAAACTGCCCGCATTTGAACGGTCCCCATAGCAAATACTTAAAATAATAACAAAACATTAGCTGATTCAGAAGCGCCATATTGTCATAGCAAAGTCAGATTTACCTCCTCTCCTAGGTTCACGAAAACGGTCGTCCATAAAATGCATTGATATTCTGTTGTAAGTAATCTTAAAGATTACATCTACTTTCGGAAGGCCAAATAAGTGCTTTTGCTTTCTCCGCCTAGAAACCCACGCGTCCTCTCTCCCTGACATGGCTGCTTAACTGTGGTTACTGAAACCCCGGCGCCTTTCTTTGCGTGCACATTTGGGTGGCATTATGCTAATTTTTCCACATAGTGAGTTCCATCTGTGGGGGCGTGTTTAAACTGCGTTTTAGGAGTGCGTGGACGAGTCTTACTTTTATAAAGAATATCTCTTTGGTGTTGAGACTTTAGTCTTTGCAACTTTAGGGATCTTATCTATTCACGAACATTTTGTAACACTCCAAAGAGAAAGGAAAACTTGAAATCGCATCATATGACCCCTTTAAGAATATTAGGCGTTAACTACATCTTATCTTATCAGCATCTAACAGCGCATTTTGTGAATCAGAGGCTGTTCTTTGAAATCCTTCATACCTGGCATCCTTCATTAGCTAGTATAGACTGAGTTTGGTTAATCAGTCATGTCATTTTCACAGAAGGCTAAAAATTTATATTTTGTAAAATTTTGAATGGATTCCCTAAACCACCCATACACATGTGTATATATACCTATTTTCAAAGTCGTTTGGTTTTATGATTAGACAAATTATTACTGATCCAATTAAAATGGCGGGGCAGGAAACTGGTAGGGGGATTGAGATTGAGGCTATATATTGAATAAATGGACTGAGGCTATAGATAGCTATTGATTTGAGACTGTAGATTGTACACATACAGTAGGCTGTTTACTGAGGCTATATATTGAGGCTATAGAGTGCACATGTAGATTGAAGTTGTAGATTATAGATTGAAGCTGTATTTGAATATATTCTGTATATTAAGGCCCTAAATGGCTTGTTATTTTTTGCCCTTTGAGCATTTGTAAATTGTAGATATAGGCTGTGGATTGAAGATACACATTTTGGTATGTAGATTGAACATGTAGATTAATATTGTAGATTGAGGCTATAGATTGGGCGATAGAACTGTAGATTAAAGATAAAGGCTGTTTACTGAAGCTGTAAATTGAGGTTATAGATTAAACATGCTGTAGATTATAGATTTGGGTTGTAGATTGAAGATGTAGATATAGGCTGTAGATTTAACCTATAAATTGGCTATAGATTGAAAAAAAGGCTATAGATTGAAGATGTAGACTGTAAATTGAGATTGCAACTACTGTATGTAGATTGGGGCTATAGATTGAATATGTAAATTGATATAGATGGAAGATGTAGATTGTAGATGTAGATTGATTCTGTAGACTGAAGCTGTAGATTGTAAATTGAGGTTTGTGTGCTGAAATCAAATCAAAATTATTGTAAATTATGAGTGAATAACTAACTTGGCCTATACATCGTGACAATGATTTTTAAAGCATGATGATATATATATATATATAAGTACAACTATGTGTTACAACAAGGAGAACTGTTCTGTGAAGCCCTCAAACACTTTATAATTGAACCGGTTACTTAATTTCTTGTGTTTAAACCAGTCTTACCTTTGTCCCCAGGTGTCTCGGTTGCTGATTCTGGGAGGGGCGAGTGTGTGTTACCGTACTGAGGTGTTGAACAGTGCACCAGTGCTGTGTGTGCAGTCTCACCTGGGCCACCTGGAGATGGCTGCTTTGCTCCTGGAGTGTGGGGCACCAGTGGATGGGCAGTCAGAGAACGGCATGACCTCTCTCTGTTACGCCTCAGCTGCTGGACATCTGCCACTTGTCACCTTACTTTGCAAAAAAGGGGCAAAGGTCAGTTGATCCCCCTTTTAATACACAAACTGGCTATAAATTATTCAAATACTTCACCAGACTGTTTTTCAGTAAAAGGTATTCAGGAGTTAAATTGGGAGGTGGAGGAATTATTGATGATTCTGCTGCCCTAGCAACCCCCCACAAAATTTCAATAAATTTGAAACCATTTTGTCATAGTACTCTATATTTGCAGGAAAAGAAACTGAATAAAATAAACATACAAAATACACCATATGTACTCTTTTAATAAAGCAAGCAATATAGCTACTGCATATAAGTGGATGAATAGACCACTCTTTTTAGGCACAGGTGCACAAGTGTTCACATAATCCAACGAGTGGGTGTGCATCAAAAATGCTACTGTGAAAGCCCCCATATAGTAATGGGAAATGCATTTTTATGTGAAAAAAAAAAGATTTTATTTTATTGTTTTGTTATAATGAGTGAAAATGTTCTAACAGTAAGACCTCATATGTACTCATTAACTTTAAACGCTTCTTAGAGTGTGCATGTAAATGTCAAACAAACTGAACTCAACAAAAAGAGAGAGCAGTTATTTCGTGATTTGGTAACTTTGGTTATATAAACAATTCTACTCTTTTCAGTCTGTGAAAAGTTTATATTGTTACGTTTTTAAATCATTTTTGCACACAGTGTACTGTATAGTGTACAAGGTGTTCCAAATTGTTCCTCCTCCGTTTTACCTTCTGCAAGTATTACAGATGAACTCCAGGAATTTTACCGCTCATTTATTAACAGGAGCTTGTCAATAATAAGACCGCTTTAACAATACAGTATGACAAACTTGATAATCAGTGCTCAAAAAGAAATACATTTATTTTTATTTTTATTAATGTGTTCCGTTTCAGTGCAGGTTTATAAGTAAAACTGTATAAATAAGCATGTGTTATGTTAGGTGGATCATGCTGATAAGAGCGGTCAGTGTGCACTGGTTCACGCTGCTCTGCGGGGTCATGCTGAGATTGTGCAGTATCTTCAGGAACAGGAGTGGAGTTCAGACCTCAAAAACAAGGCACTGCAGCAGGCACTGATCGCTGCCTCCAGCATGGGACACACACAGGTATTGAATACACACTCACTACACACAGAATACTCCACACCACACATTCACATAAAAAAAAAAAAAAAAAAAAACAACAAACAGTTACCAAACACATTCCCACATTTAGCTATCAAAATAGGCACATACCATAGACTATTGTCTACCGTTTTATATAAAGTTATTTAGAATTAGCCCACTATAGACATAAAAAAAAATTCTGATTATTCAGCATTTTTCCTGAAACAAAGCTAGGTTAGAAATTAGAAGGGGGGAAAAAGTGGAAAAATATGCATGGTATTATAATGTTATACTAAAATTAAAACAATGGGGAAAAAACCTTAAGATAACCTGTAGAAATAAAAAAAACACACACATATCTTAAGCACGCAGAATAATGTTACTGGACTTTTTCTTTGGTAATTGCGCCTTTGAACGATTACGTAATTGTGGCATCCGTAATTGTAATCACGATTAGAAATTAAATTAACTGTACAGCCCTAGTTAGAAACGCAGGTACCAAACCCACACACACTCAACACCTAAATATTGAACACATGCTATCTTGAATCATCATTATCCAATTAATTTGTATTTACAGGTGGTAAAAAGGATGCTCGCATTGAACAATGATGAATTTTCGGTGCAGATTGACGGTCATGATACTTTGTGGGGTGAAACAGGTTTGTAAATACACCACATTACAATGCATTTATTATTGTCATCTTTTACTGTAGTTAAAGTACAATCTTTTGAATTCATGTCTTAGTGTAAAACCATTATAAGTCATTGTGCTATTAGATAATTTACATGTAAAAGTTGCCATTTAATGCAGTATTGACAGATTTAAAAATACACAGACTTAAGCTGTGTCCATAATCACATACCGTCTAGTACCTACTACATGTGGTTTGAAACTTACTTCGCAATCGTTAAAAAAGTATGTTCTATAGTACGAATATGAGTACTTTAAATGAAATCCGGACATACTACATTCTTCATGTTGTCATTGTCATGTGACCTACACACCAGCTTGTGTCTCTTCATTGCAATTCACAACTCCTCTACCATGGCATCATGGGATAGTAAAGTGTCCATCAAATGCAAACTCCAGAATCTCAGCAGAAGGTCATTACTTTTTGCCTAGTATTTTTCAAATACTATGAATTCGGGCATACTACTATTTTGGCATACTGTTTGCAATCTGTGGAAAATGGTAGGGAAGTAGCATATTCGGACACAGCGATAGTTTCCCATCGATAGAGACTGCTGTGCTGCTTAGATCATTATTTTGAGCATGCACATCTTCTCCAGCTCTAACTGCTGCTGCTGGCCGGGGCAAACTAGAGGGGTGTGTGTTCCTGCTGGATCAAGGTGCCAGTGTAACACAGCCTAACCGCAGAGGGATAGCACCCATCTTTAATGCAGTGCGACATGGACACACACAGGTAAAACCCTTTATTACACTGAAACAAAAACATTGCATTTAGAAAAAAAAAAGTAATTTTACATGGACATCTCTCACCTCTTTTACTTTTTTTCTCTCTTCTCTTTTCTAGATAGCAGAGTTGTTTCTACAGCGTGGTGCAGATGTGAATTGCAGTGATAAACATGGTCGCTCTCTACTGATGGTGGCTGCAAGTGAGGGACACCTGGAGACTGTGGACTTCTTGCTCTCACAGGGTCAGTAATCATGAACCAGGTGTCCTTAATCTGTCTTAACCCCATAAAGCCTACTGTATCATATTTGATATGCAATGTTCCAAGGCTTCTAAATGATCAGCATGATCAAAACTTTGCTGAAAAACATGTTCATTCTGTCATCTAATTTCGTAGTTTATACCTTTTTAGCAAGTAAAAGGCCTTGTAGTATAATCGTATTGTAATTGTAGTGTAATTGGGCATCTTTGACCGTTGCACTCGTGTCTTGCATCTTTTGCAGCATCTCATGCATGACAGGAGAATCCAAAAAATGCGGTACAAATTAAAAGAAGTTCAACTTGCATCAAATTGCATCTTGAGGCCTTGTATTCCACTGTCTGCGTCTCATGTTTTTCTATCAAATAAAGTCCTTAAGGATTGTTTTTTTTTATTGTAGGAGCATGTATAACAGCAGTGGATAAAGAAGGTCTGACCCCGCTCGGGTGGGCATGTTTAAAAGGGCAGAAGAAAGTGGTTGAGTTTCTGGTGGAGAGGGGAGCTCAGATTGACCACACAGATAAGCACGGGCGCACCCCGCTGGACCTGGCTGCTTTCTACGGAGACGCGGACATAGTAAGCCAAGATAACCTTTCTCTGTGGACACACATAGACACTTTTATCTCGGTATTATGCCAAGTCCATATCTGAGCAATCTGTTTTCAGGTGCATTACCTGGTTGAGTGTGGAGCGGCGATTGAACACATGGACTACAGCGGCATGAGACCTCTTGACCGGGCCATCGGTAGCAGAAACACCTCAGTTGTGGTCACTCTGCTGAAGAAAGGGGCTAAACTGGGTGAGTCTAACCTCAGAACATCATGACACACATACTTTTATATCTCCTGGGCTCATGTGCCGTCCTCTAGAATCTAGATCGCCACTGTCAGGTTCTCAAGAGGGGCTTGTCCATTCTAAATCTAGAATGTAGTGAGTTCCATTTGTTCTCCCCTTTTCTTTGAGAGTAAAAGCATAGCGTTTCTTTGCTGAGTCCTAAATGCAATTGAAACCAGGCCATATTCACAGAAGAGCCGTGCAGGACTGTTAGCCCACAGTTAAGTAGGACGCTGGTGATGTATGGGACTGTCATTCACACTCTGCATCAGGGCAAAGACTTTTATAGCGAAGTCCACTCAGCTTTCTACTCACAGTCACAGAGTGCAAACCTTAGGAGAACATTTTCCCCCTCCAGTTTAAAAATGTCTAATTACATCTGAAATGGCAACTGTCTCTGCCAGTCTGGAGGTTGATGATGGCAATGACTTTGCCAGATGCATTTTAATGATGTTGTGGAGCGATTTGTCTTGTCTACATACTAGACTTGGTTCAGAAAAGCTCCTGTGTGGATTGGAAAAAAGAAAAGCTCCTCCTTTTGTGAGCAAGCTCCATAACCACTGAAATTTATTTTTATTAGCATTAGCTGATTTTTCCAGTTAGCCTCTAGAAAGGAGCAATATAGAGGTTAGCGATTTTTTTTGCTTGCTCATTTCCCCCACGCTATACAAATAATACTGCAGGACAAGCAAAAAGATCTAGTTTCCATTTTTATATGTCAAACTCTCATCCAAACCATCTCAAGAGGTTTTATGTTTTAGAAAGGCTGCCAGTGAATACTTTTATCCTTTAGTCAGCCTACTCTAGTACTCCAAAAGTTGACCTGAAGTGGAAGTTCTGCAGTTTTAACATTTATTTTAGTATTATAAACAGACAGTTCCAGTCCTGGATGCTGATTTGTTGATACAACTATTAGCCATATATTACACGTTATGAATTATATAGTCTAGTGAAAGGATGGCACATAATGGGTTTGCTTTATGAAACTGATTTTATGTAGTAATTGTTTTATAAAAGGTGCTCAAGACTGTGCTATATTGTGAATATAGTCACAGTCTCTTATTGCTTAGAATGGTTTCTAAAGTATCATGTGACACTGAAGACTGGACTAATGTCTGCTTAAAATTCAGCTGTACCATCACAGGAATAATAAATGTATTTTAAATTATATTAAAATACAAAACAGTTTGCAAAAATATTTCAGCGTATTACTGTTTTTACTGTATTTTAGATCAAATAAATGCAGCCATGGTGAGCATAAGTCTTCTTTCAAAAAATATAAAAAAATTGTACCAACCCCAAATTTTGAATGATAGTTTATATTTCTTCCAAATTCCAATGCACATCTATTCTTCTTGAGTTTTCCTTGCATTTGTTCTTTATGCTTTATTTCTCTTTTTTTCTTTTTCTTTCTTTCTGTTCTGCTGTCACTATCACTGCTAAAGGCTACAGAACATCTCCTTATGAACGATCAGGTACAAGCGTTAGGAAAGTCATACTCTGAGTCGGTCGGTGTGTTATTGACTGTCAGGACTGACGTCTCGCTTTCTTTCTTCAAGGTAATGCTGCCTGGGCCATGGCCACCTCCAAACCCGACATCCTCATCATACTTCTGCAGAGGCTCATGGAGGAGGGAAACCTGCTTTATAAGGTCTGTGGATCTAAAAATGGAAAGTTATCATTTTCAGAAAACGTACATATGTCATTTTTAAATGAACTGTTAAGCATTCAGGCTACTATTTTTAATAACACATGCTAGATTTGCTTTACATAAACCACAGTTGCATTGATCTAACCATGGTATTGAAGAGCCGTCTATGGTTTTACCTGTCGTTCTTAGAAAAAACACATTTAAACTGTGATCAGTAAATTTTTCGATGAATGTTCTCTGAGACTCTCTGAAACTCTTTCATACTTGTTTCTTTTCCATGTATTCCCTCTCTCCTTCTTTCTCAGAAAGGGAAGATGAAGGAAGCCGCTCAGAGGTATCAGTATGCACTGAGGAAGTTTCCGAGGGAAGGTTTTGGGGAAGACCTGAAGGCATTCAGGGAGCTCCGGGTTTCCCTGTATCTCAACCTGTCCCGCTGCCGCCGCAAAACCAATGTATGTCACACAAGTGTATGCGTAACTTCAGTGGATAGAGGTCAAAGGCTTCAATAACACTCCTAACAATTGGTGGATGACAATACATCTCTATGTGCCTTAACAAACTGAATTTAGTATATTAAATGGCTATATAGGCATTTCATATTGATCACATGCACACTCATTTTCTCCTCCAAGATAATATGATGGTTTGTCTAGGTTCAGGAGATGAGCCTCACGGACTGTTCATAGAAGTGTTTTGAGTGCAATTAGGCAGCAGATTACATGAATGTGAGAGAGAGATAGAGAGTCACTATGTGTCCTGCTACGTGTTTCCTAAATACACAGGCATCCGGAAGTTCTAATAGTTATTTTAATAGGATCTGCCACTATTAAACATTTAAAGTGCATCATTAGGGCTGACAGTTATGGCTCGTCATTGAAACTCTGACCTCAGACTCAAAAGAATGGAATTTCAACGAGAGTCTCCCCATTACAGATGTAGGCACCAGAGCGGAATGAAGGACTCAGGTAGAATGTGAGCAAGTAAATTCAGCCCCTTGGTATGCACACATCACTACCAGGATGCACCAGTGCTGCCATGAGTGCACTAACCATTCTCATGGGTCAAGACAAAGCGTTAAACTTGCGTGATTGATATTTTGTCCTCATTTTTCCTGTCCCTTCCTCCTGTCACTCAAATTCTCTCTCTCTTCTTCCTTTCACAATTGTTCTTGACAGGATTTTGGCATGGCTGAAGAGTTTGCCACCAAGGCTCTCGAGCTCAAGCCTAAGTCCTATGAGGCATTTTATGCACGTGCTAGAGCCAAAAGGAGCAGCAGGTAAAGAACCTTCATGCTGGTTTGGAACATGTGAATTGTTTGTGATAAGAGAGAATTACTTCGGTTGTTCTTTCAGTCTGCATGCAAAACCAAACATACAGCACAACAAAATTCTCCATTTGTGTAGTTCTTTTTAATCAATCAGTTTGACCAAATTGGACAAAACGCAATACAGGAGTCACTGGTCTGATTCATTTGCTGAATTTAAACATCTTTGATTACTATGTAATCAAACTTGAAATGAGTCATGGACTGCTAATATGTATGTCTGTTTTTTAAACAAAACGTTTGTAGATCAGTGTACTTACTTTAAGGCTAGCCTATTTAGCTGATTGTTCATATGCCATGTTAAGATTATTGAGATGCATAACACTATATTTCAGTGCACTATAGTAATTTATTGCATTTACATTATAATAAAAAAAATTTATGAAGCATTTATGAGCTTTATTATTGTACTGGTGTAACCTTTTTGTTATAAAGTGCTATTTATCGCGGTAACTTTTTCTGAAAGCTAAGAGCAACAAATACAGCAGAACAAACTGAGAACTGTCATGCACTTAATCGCACAGCGGAGCAGACTTATACAATTCACTTAAGTACAATTCACTCATAGCTGTGTTCTTCGTTGACTAGCACAGTCAATCACATTTATACTATTTATAGCTCCAAAACGTATTAAAACAGGCTGCATGACAGGGTGATGCCCATGTTCCCAAGGTCATATGATTTATATGGCACATAAGCTGCTGCTTGTGAAGAGAGTTTTACATTAGTCATTTATAAGGTTCCATTGTGTTTAAAGATCCTGTTTATGTAGGCTGCTTCCGGTGTAGGAAGTAGACAGTGAGGCAGATTACTAGGTTCAAAGAGAGAGAGAGCATCTACTGCATATGGTTTATAATAATGATTCAATATTTAGCAGTTCCTCTTCTTTTCACTCTTTCAGGCAGTTTGCAGCAGCGCTGGCTGATCTTTATGAAGCGGCACGTCTGTCCCCCAGTAACAGAGAGATCAGACGTCTACTGGTACGTGTGGAGGAAGAGTGCCAACACCTGCAGCGACAGGGTTCCAAACACCCCACCTCACACAGCAACCCCTCACACCACGAGGAAGACAACGATGAGGAAGAAGAAGATGACGACGATGATGACCAGGACATTGAGAGTTTGGAGAAAAGCCCAGACAGCCTCAGCATAAACATGTTGCAGGCAGATGAGGAGGAGGAGCGGCGTGAGCAAGAATCCTCTAGGCAGGAGAAGAGGAAGGAGAACTGGCATCAGAGCCGCACCTTGCCTGATTCTCTAGGCCTGGCTATATCGGATGCCCAGTCCGTTGTCTCCACAGCTGCCCCTGGACGGGCCGCCCTCAGGCATCTTCCATCCAGACAGGCTCAAAGCATGAAAAACCGAGAGTACAGCAGCTCGCTTCATGCAGAGGGAAGGACGCCCCAGAGCGCCGGGTCCAGCCCCATGCCGAGCCGCCACCGGCCCGCCTCACTCCGAGCAGGGCCCTGCATTGACATTGGCCGTGTTGAGAGGGGTCCGCTCGGTGGTAGCAGAGAGGGCAGCACTCAGTTTGGTCATGCAGAGAAGGCCGAAGGCAGCGTCGAGCCAAGGGGGGAATTCTGCAGGAGCAGCAGTGTTAGAGTGTCAAACTCCTCCAGCGGGAACCTGGTGGATTCCAGCCGAGTGCGCAATTCCGTGGCGAGTGCCGACAGCAGCACATGGCAATCTGAGCATAAGCCACGCCCATTTATGGGCGTCATTGACAAGACTGCACGTTTCCAGCAGCAGCAAGGTCATCATGGCAATCTGGTGTCTGGTTACGGCTGGCAAGGACTTGTGCCAGAAGGGCTTGTAGGGCACAATGTTGGTGTTGTCATGAACACGCACTCGCAGGGACTGACCAGTGACCTCCAATACGCTAAAACAAGCGCTTATCAGGAGCCCATCCATAACAGCACACATACTCCTGACTTTCACCCAGACAAATTTCATGCTGGACCTGGATACAAGGACAGTAACCCCAACACCAAGCACAAGCAGGCCAGCCTGGCCCGGGACAACCCCATCCTGATCAGCTCCATCAAACCTAAACGCTCCTTTATTGAGTCCAACGTGTAGCTACCAACTCATACTTTACACTAAGCACAAATTATTTACAGTCTTACGATTTAAATATAGGCGCCTCGATTTTCATCAACAAACCCAGTGTCATTTGAGTCGGTTTTGAAGACTAAATTCAAAGCATTTTGTGTGAGTGCTCCAGGAAAGCGCACACGATTAAAAGATTGCCTTGCATTTTTATTTAAGAACATTTTAAATGCGCTGCATCTACACATTAAGAGAGAGCAGAGATATGATACAGATGATTTATTAATAATGTATTAAGATATCTGACCAGACTTTAGACTTCAGTAAGGACATAGGTCATCGACCAAGATGAAACACTGTCTCTTACAGTAGTATTGTGGGCCGGTCCTGTGTGTTTTCAAAAGGATTTCCTGATCGAATGGTGGTGAGTCTGTGTGTGTGTGTGTGTGTGTTTGAGGAGAAGCGTGTTGTATTTCTTCATGAACTACTCACTGTTTGGACTAATTTATTCATGGCTTGGTTGTCTAATTAAAACAATATTATATTTTATATATTAGTTATTTTTGCACAGCTATATATTATGAAATACCACTATGATTGTGAGATTGACCTGAACTGTATAAAGGAGACCAGGTTTACATGCATGTTATGAAGCACCATATTCCGTTGTCTGAGGACAAAGAGGTTATTTCGTATGTACATTATTTGCAATTAATTTCATGTATAGGGTTGTTACGTAATGTATTTGAATAATTCAGCAACATATACAATAAACCCCAGTTTAGACTTAAGTTATTAGTTCATTACATTTCTTTGTCAAGTCATAAAGTGACTGTGTTACTGCACAATTATAGAAAAAAATACTATAATGAGAACCAAGGGTAAGGGAATTAATTATAGTGCATTGCAGCCCACTCTGAAACTCAGTATTAGTGTAATTTACATAAACTCAGAGACGATAATGCAGATTCATGTCGACAGGTGGCAATGCAGTGTTTAAAACCTTTGTGGTATCGGAAAAGTGATGCTAATGCGAATCCACAGTTACTTTGTTCTTAATGTATTATGTGGTTGCTTAAATATTGCGTGATTTTGTATTTTTCCCCCCTCAGACTTCCTCATTCATTGCTAAATCTGATTACCTAACACGTTTCTTCAATAAGCTACATGATTTATCATACAGCTTAAGATAAACAGCGATGTATCCCTTAGCAATTACCATGACTTAATGTTAAAATGAATCACAAGCCAAACGTCAACTGTACAACAGGTTGATTTTATTTCTGCATGGCTTTCAGTCTCGCAGTAGGTTTATCCTAGCATGAACCACCCACCAGCTCATGTACGTAAAGGTCCAGACTGTCTACAGATCATCAGTACAGTCATATACATTACATAGTGAAGCTTTATATTCAGTCACTAAACTGGTTACAATGATCATCCACTTATAAATGTATACCTGATTTTAAGCATGTAAACTACTTGATATGAGCATCATCATGACACACATGACCTGTCCGCTATAGAGCAGAAAGGGGATGATAAACATTTATTATGATATTTAAGGCCACTCAACACTCTGCTGTTATGCTGGAGAAGTATTTAGTAGTTTTAGCCTGATTATGGGCCACTTGCTCTTCAGTCTGCCTGTGACATAACTACCGATCGCCTGAAGCTCCCATCACATCTAATGGAACATCTCTATCACTCTCAGGATTAAGGCTGAACTTGAGTTCAAGTCAAGAGCTGAGACATCACTTAGTCTGTTAAAAGCTAAAGCGCTAAAATGTACAGCGTGCTAAATGTCAGTCTGATCTCAAATCAGTGCCATGGTGATCCAGTTCTAGAGAGACTTCTGTTCTGGGCTCATTATAATCTGAAATCACTGACAAGTGGTCCATCGTAAAATGGCCATTTTGAGAGTACGGTTGGGTGTCAGAAGTGTGGTCTGCAGGGGCAGGTTGGTCATAGGGCTGGTGCGGCTCTTCGTGTTGATCCAGCTCTCAATGGCCTCCCTTTCATACGAGTAGCCGTCTGCAGGCGGGAAAAAAAAAAAGAAAATGTTTCAACTCAAAAAACAAAATCTGCAGGTAAACAGCCCTCAGACACTCACCGGCAGCGATCACTGGGTCCTTCATGATCTCACGTGTGATTGGACAGAGGTACTCGTCGGGAGTGCAGTTAGGGACAGGTGCCATTTTCAACTCCTCGATCTTCTTCATGACTTTACTCCGCAGGCCCAGAGAGTCTGAGAGAGCACAAGAACACTTCAGCACCACCCAAACACATCCAATCACAGAAAAGTGGGACCCTCCAGAACGGGTATCAATACATCTGTGCTAACAGAACAGTGGTGGTTTGGTCTTCAATTTCAGTAGTGTCCCACTCTTTCTGTAAATGCTGGGAAGAAACTGGAACTAATGTAGACATAATGAGCGAGTGTCCTCATAGGATGATGATAACGACCAACTATCATGTTAGCAAGCGCCCTGCAAATCAACTTGAATGGATGTAACCGGTGAAAATAGACTTATTGAAAGTGAACAGCTACTGTATACCTCTGGGACATTACAAAATTCTGTCGCATATGAATCAAATTTAACATTAAAATAATGTAGAATTTGAAATGCTGATCTGTGTTCAACAAACACTTAAATTGAACTGCTCAGTTAAATTAAACGCACCTTTTTGTCTGTGACAAGTTATTACATTTGTGGTTTTTATTGTAGATTTATTGAATAAATGTTGGTAGTAACAGTTATAACTTACAAATAAAGCTACATAAAATATGCTTTTTACACTGAGTTCAATTAAACCAAATGGCAGGAATTATTAGGTTTAGCAAACAGTGTGACTGACTGATACAGTAAATTTTTTTTTTGCAACAAACCATCAAAATGCGCAGAAAATGAAAAATGTCTATAATATAAAAACAATATAATTATAATTCAAATGTAATAATTAAGTGTAAAGATTCATTAGTCCCCACTATATTTGCCCGTAAACCAGTAAATTACCTATTCACTGGAGCTCAGCTACAGTTACTTTTGTGTGCATGCACTAGAATTTCCATAGGACTACATTTCTGAGCCCACCACACACCACTGCTCATGACTATCTGCTTCTGGCGGTTCAGAGAAAACCAGGCACAATGGCCTGATGTCACAGTGGGCAGCAGAGAAATCAAATGAAGTAAAGTCTGTTCAAATGTCATGCCAAATGAAATGGGGTGATTTTACTGTCATGGTGAATCGGACAGTGATTTATTTCACTTCATATTTTCAGAAGTGCACATTAGGACTGGATTTCTTAAGTGGAAATAATCAGCTTTAATACACACAAACTCTTTTCTGGATGCCACACAGGCAAGTGCTTTACATAACTCAACAAATCCCATGTTTACATTCCCTACAATCTCTTGGATTACGTATTATGTTGGCCACTTTTTCCATGATTTTTTTCCTTAAACACAACTTGATCAAGATTTCCTATTAGGTAATGTATAAAAGACATGGCAAAATCCATGTTACTTTTATATAACTCCTCATGACATCAGCTGAGGTAACATTTAGAGGAGGTTAATGTCGTTCCTACACTATTATGGCATGCTTTCCACCTATTATGAATGATTATTATGCTAATATATATTTAATATATATATATATATATACACACAAACATACTGTATATACAGTACATAGAGAGAGACACATACTGTATATGTAGAGTACATCCAGAATCTACTGCAAGGTATGGGGGATGAATACAGATCCGGAGTAGTGTGTGCTGTCATTTTACCAATGTGCATCTCGGAGCTGAGGGTTTCCTTGGTGAGAGAGAGCAGCTCCTCTCCATCAATGTTATTGGATTTAAACACGTCAATCACTGCCTCCAGCCCCTCCTCACGTAACCATGCCAACACATCCTCCTCAGACCACTCGCTCACCATCAGTCTGGAGTGTCCACTCGACTTCCTGCCTGACAGACAGCAACAGGATGTGGTATGTTACCTGGATATGGTCAACGACATGCACTTTTTTTTGTCCCATCTATTAACTAACTCAAAAATACATTAAAAACTGTCATTCGAGTTGAAGCAATAGCCTTGTGGCAGCATTTCGATTTATAATGCAGCTGTGCCATAGGCAAGCAGTTTCTCTCTCTCTCTCCTTCTCTGTTGTTTCCGTCTCAGTCTAATAGACGTCCTAACTAACAAAGGCATAATATTTAAAAGCAAAAAGTTCATAAATATATGATGGGAATACACCTCTTCCTGTGACGAACAACATGTTTTCATTCTGAACTAAAATCATTTTATATTTTTTTTGGGCGGGGGGGGGGGGGGGGGGGGGGGGGGGGGGGGGGGGGGTTGTGTGAGGATGATATGAGGACAAATTTAAATCTTAAGTTTTATTGTATTTCTTATATTTGTTCATCAAATCAAAGTCATGTGATCTCACCAACATGCAAAAAGAAGAAAACATAATGGAATGTGACAAAGAAGACCCCTCATAAGGGGGATCTGAAAACTGAATAAATAAGCTTTCCATTGATGTATGTTTGTTAGGATAGGATAATATTTGGCTGAGATACAGCTATTTATATCTGGAATCTGAGGGTGCAAAAACAAATCTAAATATTGAGAAAATCGCTTTAAAAGTTGTCCAGTAATGAAGCTCTTAGCAATGCATATTACTAATCAAAAATTAAGTTTTCATATATTCATTGTAGGAAATTTACAAAATATCTTAATGGAACATCTTTACTTAATATCCTAATGATTTTTGGCATAAAAGAAAAATCTACAATTTTGACCCATTCAATGTTTTTTGGCTATTGCTACAAATATACCCCAGCGACTTAAGACTTAAGGTTTTGCGCACACGTAGGTCAGTTAGTACAAAATCATGTGGTGATGCTCCCAATAAATCTTTGAATTCTATGATTCATATTCTGACATTACTTGAGGGTTACACCACTTAATGTTTTTGAATAACTGAATTTTTCTTCAGAATTGTATTCAAGTTTTTTCAAAACTACATGAAACCAACACAAATACAAACCGTAACGTGGTTTAAACCAGACTTTTTTTAAGTTCCATTTTTATCATGAACAAACTAATATCTCAAGTGAAATGTATCAACTAAACTAACTAAGAGTGAATTCTTAATGAGACTGCAGGTCAACACTTCTCACACTGCATCTAATGCATAAATCATGAGGTGGAATGTTCTACCCATGATCCGCCAGGATATGGCGCAGATCATTTGCAGTACTTTGACTTCTTAGTGTGTGTGTGTGTGTGTGTGAGCTGTTATTTTGGCATTCATACTGCAGATCTCATCAGATTTCCTCCACACGCATGCAGTTAAACCAGTCAGTGTATGTAAAGCCCACTAGAGCTCACGGAGTGCACTGTGTGTTTGGACTAAAGGCTGCAGCTGTGCTCCATCACCCCAGAGAAACTTCTGAAGGCCGTGAGAAGAATACATCTCATTCTTCTTCTTCTTTGTGTATGTGGTTAGATACTGCACCTCTCCTGTGTCTTTGAATATCGGTGAGTAATTACTGAACACGGGCAGCGGTATTTCATGCAGTTAACAATAGCACATCATTTACTTAACTAAACGACCCCCAGTATACAATTTATATGTTTTTTTTTTAATTTACCAATGTACTGTATGGTCTGGATTTGTCTTACCTCCACTGCTTGAAACCAAAGCAGCTTGATCTGAAAAGAGGAACACAGGAACAAGCATAACTGAATATGAATTTAGGGGCAGTTTGCAGGTTACAAGCAGACGTCAAAGTTAGGTTATGACTCTTGGACAGTTTATATTAAACTGGTTGAATCTCTTGAGCTCTGTAACAGCTGTAAACACAAGCTTTAGCAGTGTAACAGAACAATACAAACACTGCTCAGTTTGTATTTTTGTTGTCAAGTGTTTGTTTGTTGAGTGTTTATTTTTTGTGCTCTGAGCGCCAGTTTTTGTATACTGTTTGTTAGTTACAGCCAAAATAAACAATAAAAACCGGTAAAACACTCACCAGAAAGAGATTTGCCTTTAGTTTCAGGAATCAAACAGGAGAACATGACAAAAGAAGAAAAACAAACAATCGTTTTGTTGAACAAACAATCATTATTATCGTTCTTAGAACAAATTAAACAGAAAAAAGGGATTTTCCAATGCAAATAGTTTGGAATTTGCACTTCCTGTGTATGAGTCATACCTAGCTTCTCTGCAGTACATTTCATACCCCATCATTTATGATTGAATATACTCCATACATAAAATATTAAAGGGGTCATATGATGCGATTTCAGTTTTTCCTTTCTCTTTGGAGTGTTACAAGCTCTTGGTGCATAAAGAAGATCTGTAAAGTTGCAAAGACTAAAGTCTCCAAATAACCAAAAAAAATATTCTTTATAAAAGTTCAGTCAGCCACGCCTACCTAAAACGGCTCGTTCTAGCATGCCCCCACATGTCTACCTCACTATGTGGGAAGATTTGCATAACGCCGCCCAAATGTTCACGCAAAGAAAGAAGGCGTTACTTTTATTCTCACTGTAGTATTGTTGACGCTGCAGCCATGTCGTGAAGACGCTGTGTGCTTCGTTGTGAAAGCGAAACTACTTAGTTTAGCCTTCCAAAAATGGACATGACTAGAAATCAGAGGTTAAGTTGTATCTACAACACTGTTCAAGAACAGCTCAACCCAAATATTCAGATGTGTGCAAAACATTTATTGAGGACTGTTTACTGATCCTGGGAGAGTAACGTTAGACTAAAATGCTGGCTGTTCTGACTCACATAAGTACGTTTTCATTTAAAGGATTTGCAACTGACGATTCAAACACGAGTTTTGAACAGTGTAGAGTAGCACTTGTTTGTCATTTCTCTGATCACAAACGCAGACAGAGTTTTATGTTTACGTGGCACGAGGCAATGCAACGCAATGCTAAAAAGACAGTATAAGTCATTATAAAATTAGTAATTATGTCCCCACTGGATACAACAAAAGCCTCGTTTGTAATGGGTGTAATTGTTTTTGTCTCGTCGCTCCGGGACAAGGTATCAACAGTATGTGAGGGGCGTAACAGTTCCGTCTCACGCTTGAGGTATTCAGCCAATCACAATGCATTAGATAGCTGGACAATCACAGCACACCTCACTTTTCAGAACGATGAGCTTTTGTAAAAAATTGACACGTTTCATAAAGGCGGGGCATAGAGGAGAAACTTTAATGTACAGTATGTGGAAAATAATTGTTTTTTTTAACCTTAAACTGCATAAAAACATTACACCAAATACACAAAATAATGTATTTTTAGCAGCATCATATGACCGCTTTAACAACTCACTTTTTTAAAGATCATTAAATAACCCAAAATGAAGATTTTGTCCATTATTTTAATAATGTGCTCCCAAACATGCATGACTTTATTTGGGAACATAATTCCCAGACTTCTTTCTATCTGTCTACTATCCATACCATCTGTCTATTTATCTTATTAGAAAGAATCTTATTGAAGATATGTGTATCCTAACAGCTTCAATGCCCATTGACGTCTTATATATTTATATATAACATATGTGTGTGTGTGTGTTGTGGGTGTGTGTTGCGCGCGGGTTTTGTGTGATTTTGAGGACACAAATTTGTATAATGACAAGGGTATGACATAGGTATTACAACAAGAAGGTGATTTATGAGGACATTTTGAGTGTCCCCATATTTCAAAAGGCTTATAAATCATTTAGAATGAGTTTTTTTGAAAATCTAAAAATGCAGAAAGTTTTCTGTGAGGGGTAGGTTTAGGTGTAGGGCAATAGAAAATACGGTTTGTACAGTATAAAAACCATTACGCCTATGGAATGTCCCCACAATTCACAGAAACAAACCTGTGTGTGTGTTGAGCAGAAGAAAGAAATCCATACAGGTTTGGAATAACATAAGGGTGAGTATATGATGACAGAAATTAGATTTTTGGGTGGACTATCACTTTAAATAGTGGGCATCATTAATTCGTTTTTTATTTCAATCAAACATTGGAACTAATTGAATGTGGAATTAGTATTTTACTATTTTGTTTGAGTAGATGTTGCCATTTTTGCTACTACCCTTTTAACATAAAACACTGGCAATTTATTAAGAAATATTCCAGGTGTTTCCTTGTTTTCTTTTTCTTTTCAAAAACATGTATTTGAATTGGTAATGATTTCATTAGTTTCCTCTTTGTCCTCAATTTGACTTAGGACACTGTTAGTCTTCCGTGAATGCCCTTTTAACAAAAGACAGGTCCTTAATTGCATTATCCTCCAGGAAGTGACCATTTTAGAGAAAGTATTAGCAACATTCCATCCTGTTGAATAAAATTATAGAAATCTGGACAATGTTTTTGTAAACTGTGAAAATTAACTTCAAGCTGACACCCTTATGTTCCTGAGCTTGACCAGAGCATATTTTTGAAATAAGAGTTACCCTTTTATAGAAATATTTAAATGAAAGCATTTTTTGAGGGGGTTACAGAGTTTAAAAGGTACCGTATAGCAGGAATGACCCATATTCATTGTAAATGTTTCTTTGAAATGCAGAGTGAATAGGTTTTCAAAGCTCAGGAACCCACCCTGAGCACCGCTGCCGTCCTCTACCCTCCAGATATTGACAGTTTTGTCCATGGAGCCGGTGGCGATGAGAGGAGCAGTGGGGGAAAAGGCACAGGCCGTCACATACCTGCCCAACAGGAAGAGACCAATCAACACTGTTCAACGACTTACACTGAGAGTTCAGACCTCAGAAATCATGACTCACAACTCACCTATCATGCTGGTTAAGTGTGTAGAGTAAGATACCTTGGTTCTGCAAAGAACAACTAGTTATTATAAATGTAAACATTATGCTGATGACATCCAAGCTGTCAATCATCTGTTATTTTTATTGGTTAGACAGAAATATATGATGAATATGAATGAGACTCACAGCTTGATACACAGTCACGGTCTTATCCACCGATCTGTGAAAGAAAAGAGAGAGTGACATTTAAAAGGCATGAGTCAGACGAGCCCTCTATGGCCTTTATGTGCAGTAAAACTGAGCCTGTCTGTCTGCTGACACACAGTGGAAGAAGAATCAGTTTCTGCAGAGATTGTTAGCAAACAGACTTCAGAACCAGCGCTCATCGATGCTGATGTCTGTGATTACACAGCACCACCCAGTGGACAACAATTGAACTGCAAGGAATGGATCAACACATATTTACATTATTTACATTTATGCATTTGGCAGATGCTTTTATCCAAAGCAACTTTTCCCTGGGAATCAAGCCCATGATCTTAGCATGTTTAGTGCCATGAGCAAAGTAAGGCCAGATAATCTTTTTTAATTTACCTAAAGGTAGTTAATTTTTCAATGTTGATAAAATACTTTTTGTATTCCATCTTTACAGTGGAAGTTCAGGTATTTGTGTGCATTACTGACCCTGACACCAACATCTGTCCATCAGCAGAGTAAGCACAGGACAGAACTGGAGCAGACTGACCCGTCAGAGAGTGAGCGAGCTGCATCTTAATGCCTGTGGATCAACAAACATCAATCACAAACACACGCACTAAAAACACAGAAGACACAGGTGGGCAGGTATCAGATGGTGCTACCTGCAGCAGACAAAAGAGAAACAATCCATATCTTCAACAGACTGTCCTGTCCACATGAGGCCAGCCGAAACTGAACGCAGCCATCTGGGCCTGTGAAAGAGAGACAGAGAGAGTTAATAGTTTACTTTTGTTCATTTAAGCAGCGGTTCATCCTAAGAAGACATTAGAAGAAATGTTACGAAAGCTATTCTGAAAATATTTTACAGGTTGCCAAAACTACAAGATCATAATATGAAGTAGTCGAGCTACAGTCAAGTTACACTTTTGAAAAAGTATCTATTACCATTTGTGGTCTGTCTTTTTTTTTTTTTTAAAGAAGTCTCTGATGCTTATCAAGGCTCCATCAAAAATACAGTACAAACTGTAATATTGTGAAATATTACAATGGAACTTTTTTCTGTTTTCATATATTTTTAAATGTAATTTATTCCTGAGATGGCAAAACTGAATTTTCATTTTCCATATTATCAGTGTTGAAAACAATTGTGGTGCTTAATATTTTTGTGGGAAAATGTGACACCTTTATTACAGGATCATTTCAGCCAAAAGAACAGCATCTACTTGAAACCGAAATCATTATAAATCTCTTTGCTGCCACTTTTGATCAATTTATTGTGTCCTTGCTGAATAAAATAATTAATAAAAAAAAAGTACTGACACCAACTTCCGTGGTAGTGTAAATTATCAACCATTATCATACAATATCATCAAAATGTTTTAAAAAACATGGTATCTCTTTTTAAAAATCAGAAGTATCTGAAAACAATGGAACCTAAATTACGGGGTTGACGATTAACAGAATTAATAATGATTAAAAAACATGATTTAACGAATATCTGCTACAATAAAGACATAAGCATTAAATGAATTGGTGAATTGTATACTTGATCAGTGAATCTGTTTATTTATTAACTGTGCAAACAAATCAGTTCACTAAAACGAATCTGACTTTATGAATCTACATTTAGGAGAGTGTGTCTGGGCCCGGTTGCATGAAAGCCATTATGCTAAGAAATCCCTTAGTTATAACGTTAAGGGAGTCGGAGTGGAAACGTGGGTTGCAAGAAAAAAACCTAAGGGTCAACTTAAGGAACCTTAAGGCTGCCATAAAGTATTCCCCTTAATTATTTAAATGTTCCCTTAAGTGTTGCTACAAAGTCAACCATTTCACCTTAATAAATTTAAGGGACCAAACAAGCTTCCTTAAGTCATCTTAAACTCAGTATCTGCAGGATTTTTAAACTCAAATGTAAGAATTAAGACATATGAGCGCAGTAGGGCAATGACTATGGTAACATATTAAACTGTAAAATGACTGTAAAAAGCATGACTTACAGGTTTTCACAAAACAAAACGTTTTATATACATTTTTAAGTAAATGGACGAGTTGTATCAATTATGATATAAATTTAAACAATTATTATTAATCAATCATTACATTAATGAAATAACAATATAAAGATAATTTGTCTTAATTGTTTAGATTTTTATAATACATTATCTTCTTGTCGATCCACCAGTTCACATTTACAACTCTGCGTGTTTGCAGCATCAAAACATTGGTTCATTTTCACATTTGGTCAATTTTCCGTCATTGGTCAGCAGGAGGTTTCCCTAATTACTTATCACAATATACTGATATCACAAATACCGACGAATGGGACGAGACCTGGTTGAGCTGCACTAGAGAAGGTAACGGATTTTATCACTATGTCGCAGACGAACTTAGAGTGAATACAATCATCCAGGATTTAAATCGCGCCAAATGATTTGATTTGATGCAATATTTTAGGGGCAATGACATTTCACGACCAGGGCCGAGTGGGACATCACAGCACACAATGGTCCAGCTAACCAATCACAGCACATGTCGTATTTCAGAAGGCGGGCCTTCATTTGATACAGGAACTATTCGAGCCGTTCATGCCAGACTGGTGAGAAAGGTGTTGTAATAATGTAAAATATGTGAAAAATAATGTGTTTTTCGAACAACCTAGTATGAGAGCCTGTTCTAGTACACCCCCAATACAAAATCAAGACTTTGTAAAAGAGCATAATAGCACCCCTTTAAGGACTTTCATGCAATCGGGCCCTGATTATTACTTAAGCTGATACAGCAAGGAAGTGTTTCGAAACTTATCAGAATAATTGAAATCCAGGAATCGTACCCTTCATTATCTGGGGAGCAAACTGACAGCAGGAGACCCCGAGGTCATGGGCGTTCTTCTCCGCATGGAGATGGTTCATATTCAGGTCCCACAGTCGCAAGTCACCATATGTGGAGCCGGTGATGAACAGCTGACCGCTGGGAGTGAAAGAGCAGGCCACTATACTGGTGTCAGTCACTGCGCCCGTCCTAAACAGCACCATACACAAGTGTCAATCAAACACTGGTCTGGTCTGGTGCAGTGCAAATAAATCTATACTTTTCTATACACTATCATACAAAAGGAATTAATTTATTCACTATTAAAAAACCTTGTTAAAAATTAAAAAGAAAGAAAGGAATAAATTAAATAAATAAATAAATGACTTGATAAAACAAATATGATTAAAAACATAATTAACAATCATGTAATTAAATTTGGTCCTATTTTTATATTACTTTCCCCTTATTTATTTTTTCGGTACTTATTTTTGAAGTTATTTATTTTAAATGTATTTATTCATGCGTTTATTTATTTTTTTATATTTATTTATTCCCACATGTATTTATTTCCATATTTAAATACTGCCACATTTATAAATAATAAAATAACTGCCAAATATTGATTTGAATGTGCTGACAGCATCAGAAAAACAACATTTTAACTGAATTGAGCTGGATGATAACACTGATGATGGTGTCTTCTGTAGAACTGCTTTATAGCTGAATCAAATTAGTTTAATAATTGACTCATTTCGCAACATCAACATTATTATTGAACTGAACTGAATCAACACTAAACTGAACTGAGCTGAATACTGACACTATTGCCTTTTGTAGAGCTGAGGGCTCGTTATTCTTACGTTGATTTTACATCCGAGATGAAATGTCACATCCAAGATTATATCATAGCGCTAATCAGGATCTGGCTAATTTGGTTCTTCAAATGCACCTGTTGTTGATTATTAGTATGGCTGGATTGAGTTATCTGAGATAATTGCACGTTCATGGGTTGGTTTAAAAGGGGCTCTGTATCGATATTCGAAACCACGATCAGCACTGCAGCGATTGGTTGGTGGCAAGACAGCAACGTAATGACATAATATAATTAAAGACACCTGACGAAACTTTGCAAATTTCTGGACCTTTATAAGGAAAGGTGAACAAAACTACATAAATGTTATAACACATAAATTAAATGTGCACTGTTTTTATTTTATTTACATTTTTTACATGATTCCCAATTATTTATATTCACGATTTCTAATATTTGTACAGGCTTTACATTTTTATTTCAATGTAGTAATTAGAAATTCATTTAATTTTATATTTGAACAGATTTGTTACGTGACAGCATTAATTCAAGTTTCTTAAGGGTCAAGATCATGTTATCTGCATCTCCTGCGCTCCATCAAGCCACTCCCATAATATCTGTCATCATACGACTCTACATTATCTGTATAGCATGTGGAAGACCTTTCGGGAATACATTATTGAAAAGAAGAATTTATGATCGTCAGTGAGTAAAACGGGCTGTGTCTGTAGTATTAAAGACTACACAACATTATTATATTATCTTTAAATTAATTTTTAAATGATTGTTTTTTTTTTAAATTATTGTCCCTGGATTAGTAGGGTACTCTTGTAATAAAGTAACGATAGAGGACAGATTTTAAGTATCAATTCTGCTAAAAAAGATCTTAAAAGCAATCTAATCCTGTTTACATGAAATAAACCTGCTCCCCAGCATGTTTAAGTTGACGGACCTGTTGCTATGACAGTAACTCCAGGATGAGCTTCGAAGAACCAAACAATCCAAGATCATGCCAAATCGTCAACAATCAAATCCAGCTAGCTGAGTTAGCGATGGACGAAGAACGGGCCCCTGCTTTAGAGCAGAATGAGAATTTATCTCATATATGATACATGAAGTAGTCTGCATCGATTCTGTTATTTTCCCATCTATTATTATGAAGCTGTTTTGAAACAATGTGTATTGTATAAAACGCTATATAAATGTTTACCTGACCTTCCAACACAATTTTATTTTCAATATGTGCTATTTATTTATTTATAGATAGAGAGATAGATAGATAGATGAAGCTAGAATCAGATAGATAGATAGATAACAGTAGGTCATTAAATATGGTCATTTGGCTCAGTGTTATTTTTTTAAGATTACTGATAAACTAATGTAGTTTGATTCGTATTAGTTATCTGTTTTAGTTTTAGTTACAGTTGTAGTAATGTCATTTTATTAGTTTTTTTATTATGTCTATATAGGCTTTTTATTAAGTTTTAGTTTTATTCAATTTGAGTTATTTCAGTACTTCAACATACAAAATGGAAATGAAATAATATATATACTTGAATGTATTTATATATATATTATATATGTACTGTATATGTGTGTGTTTGTAAATACACATGGGTAAGTTGTTTTTTTTGGTGTTGGCTAGGTTATGTAGAATCATTATTATACTCATAACCTTTGTCTTCTAATATTTTGAATCGTTTTTAAGCTTTATTTTTTTTTGCTTCATTAAATGTTTATTTTGAAATGTTGTAGCATTTGTCAATTTTATTTAATTCTAAATATTATATAGTATTTATAGAGTTTTAGCTTTTGTTTTAATTACTTCTTATTTGTAAGTCGCTTTGGATAAAAGCGTCTGCTAAATGACTAAAAGTAAAAGTAAAGTAAAAGTAAATAGGCCTATCTAGCAATGAAAAGCTGATGTACCTGCGCAGTGTCCTGGAGGTAAAGTCCCACAGTGCGGTGGTCCCATCGGACCCTCCAGATACCAGGTAAGATGAGTCAGGAGAGAAGGCGCACACCCTCACCGGACTCCGGCCCGGATGCTCCAGGACGGCCTCGATCTCTCCGGTGTCCATCGACCACACCACGGTGGTGGCATCAGTGGAGCAGGAGGCCAGGTACTGACCGCAGGCGCTGAAGCAGCAGCAGTGCACCCCGTAGCCGTGTCCGGACAGCGGGGAGAAGGGCAGCTCGCTGAAGTCTCGTGTGGAGTAAACGCAGATGCTCTTATCAGCGGAGCAGGTGGCCAGCAGAGAGCCGGAGAACGCGCAGCAGTTCACATCATCTCGATGACTTTGTAAGGTGCAGACCAGAGACACCATGTTTGTGTTTATGTCTTGTTGTCTGACTGGTCCCTTTAAAAACACAGGAAGAGGAAGTGTCTGACGTAACGGACAACACCATTCACCTTTCGTCTTTCTAACACTAAAAGCTGGAGTTTGACCCATTATTCGGCACAGTCATTCAAACCACTTGACATTACAAACGTGCTTCGCGAGTTGTTTAAACTGACGAAAAACATGATGTAATACCTCTGGTCACCCCTAGACAGCATTCTGAAACTATCCAGTATCATGTTTAATAACCCAGTATTACGTTTCAATATATTTTATGTATTGTTATTGTTTGTCAAATGTAATCTGTGTTCGAAGACATGACGCACCTTTCGCGAGCGCTTCCTGGTCCTGTCACGTGACTTTCAGGGACCCCACGTGGTTTTTGTTTACAGCGCTGCTTTTAGGAGACTGCTGTAAACAGTGTTGCCAACTTAGCAATTTTGCTGCTACATTTAGCAACTTTTCAGACTACCCTAGCAACTTTTTCTTCCAAAAGCACCTAGCAACAAATGTAGCTATTTTTTTTAATTTATTTGCAGCTTTTAGAAACTTTTGTAAGTGCTCAAACGAATATTAAAAAAGGCACAATTGACCATTTCAATGACATAAAAAGAGGAAACCAAAGCTGCCTAGCAGTACACACATTAAGTTAGCTGCTATTTGCAAGTGTTTCATTTAATAGTAATAATAATAATAGTATGAATATGGGTTATTTTTCATTTATGATACACCTTGTTAGTAGCTTGTACCTGTGATTGTTGATGAGTTAGTACACTGTAAGAAAAATATGCAGAAAAGTGGAAAAGCTGCTAGTAATTTTCCAGGACATTATCCGTTACCCGTTGTAACCCGAAAACACAAAATACAATGCGTAATTAAAAATGCAGGTACAAAAACATATGGAAAAATCAATCCAGAAAATTCCTTCATATTAACACAGTAGATTGTGCATTCTTTTTTGACTTTTCTTAGAGTGCAGCATGCTAACTAACTACTAATAAACTGCTTTAAAGTATAAAACTTAAATTGTAATCGTTCAAAAATGTGTACGTTTTCGATAATTCAATGAATTAAAAAAGTTATTTATATTTTAATATTATGCATTTATATTGCTACGAACAAATCTAAATGAACATATATAAAATATATATATATATGTTTTTGCTGAGATTTGACACAATTTTGCACGTAATGACGTCATCACAACATCATTTAGCAACTTTTAGCAACAAATCAACCTTCCTTTAGCAACTTCCCCTGAAAATTAGTTGGCAACACTGGCTGTAAATGTGTGCATTTGCTCATTTCGTGCGCAGCCATATTCAATTTTATGCACTTATTTGTGCAATTAACTTTCATTCAATGTTAATAATTGTAACAAAATAACATTTTATTACTATGATTTTTTTCTCTCTCTCTGTTGGAGACGAATAGACAAATATTTATGAGGATTGGGGGAAAATACTGAAAAGAGGTCCCTGCAAATACCAGGGTCAAGTGATCTGGTATAAAACTCACCATTTGGCAGCAGTGCAAAGAAGCTTGCTCACCTTTGAGTAAATCTAATATCTTTTACAATTCATTTTCATGGCGAGACAAACTGTAAAATTTGTTAAGTGTCCTAATGTGTTGGAAAATAGCAATTTTAGCATATTGTTGTTGTTATTGCTGCGCATTTAAGGGTTAAACACTCAATAAAAGGACTTGCATTAATATTTAAAAATGTTTAAATAAATTAATATTGTTGCTGCCCATTTAAGGGTTAAACTCTTGAACAAAAAATGGTGAATACAAGTATTTCATACAAATTTAAAAATGTTAATAAAAAAAAGAAGCTTTTTTCTATAATAACATGACCCGTAAAATGAAAGAAAATTAGACCACCGCCCATGGGAAAAGGAATAAAATAACACATTAGACACTGTCTGGATTTAAAAACATCCTTTTAATAAGTCCGTGCCAAACATCCACACACTCGCACAAACACACGCTCGCACTCTCACATACACACACACACACACTAGTGAAAAATAATGCTTCTACAAAAAGAACGCTACCATTTGTTTCCCACAATATCTTTAAATAAAATAACTTCAAGTACTCTGACGCAGGTACAAAAAAACTCTGTTCTATCTGCCTCCAGTGGGCCACGATGCACGCGGGAGACTCAGACACATGTGGTTACAGAACGCCTGCTGTCCATCTCAGAGCGCCTCTGGGGCCAGCGATACTGAAGAATACTCCAACAGTTTTCATATGGGTTCAGATAAGAGTTTCGTACAGTATGCCTTTGAGTGGAGGCCTTGATGTGTTTTGTATAAGAAAACAATAACATTACAAAAAAGGGGAAAAAACTAAACAAAACGAGAAGGAACAAATGAATTTTCCCTATACCCTGTTCTGAAGGGCAGGCACTACTAAGATTAAGGAGACCACAGTGTTTTGTAGAGGATATGTATATACTGTACAAACAATAAATGCATATTATTAATCACTTTAAGACTAAAATTAATTGCTACAAATGTTCTAAGGCATTTAAACCCATCCAATGTTGAAAATATGGTACACATCATTCCACAACAAGACTGAATATAGGTACATGAATGACAGTATGTCCATGGGTGCCTCCGCTTGTCGTGTTGTGTGTGTGTGTGTGTGTGTGGTGTGTGGGTACAGTATGCCCTTAGTCACTTCCGGGGTTTGATAATCTGTGACACATGGAACAGAACAGGGTAAACGTTTTTTTTTCTTGGGCTTTTTTTTTTTTTTTTTTGGTTCATATGGGAGAGGAAAAACACAAACAAATAAACATTCCATTAGATCTAAAGCGGTTTTGCTGTTTCTTCCTTTTCATAGAAAATGAAGAGTGGACCTTTCTTTTATTTAGTCATAAATAATCATTTAAAAAAATTAAATACATTCACTATAATATTAACGATAAAGTAAAAATACAAAACCAAAATAAAAAGATATTTACAAGTAGTGGAAAGGGACCTTTCTCCTTAGTACAGCTCTGATGGTTGAAATTTCAGTGCGATTTCTCTTTTCTAGAAGGAAATGGTATTGCACAAAGACACCCGCTGTCTTGTGTCTCTTTGGGTGTTGATGTGGGATTGGTCGGTCCTGAAGGCTCCGTGTCGTAGAAAGAGCTGAGACTTGTTTTGAGCCCCGGTTGCAGGTTTGAAATGACAGCCCGTGGTGGTCCGAGACCACCTCAGTTAGTTTGCTTCAGCAGCTCAGTCCACCGCTTCTCAAAGAACTTCCTCATGTTGTGCCCGGCCCGGCCGATGTCAGAGTTGTCCTCGTTGAACTTCTCGCAGTTGTCGAACACCAGGTTGACATCAATGATGAACGTTTCTAAATTCTGGTACCTAAAGAACAGAGAAAAATATTCAAGGACTGCATCTGCATCTTATTATTAATGAATCATGAAACACTAAAACATTTGTTTTTTAGCGTTAGGATATGTATGTGTTACATATAAAGGAAGACAGTGCTATCTATATTTTACTGTTGAGAGGTAAATAGTTTTTTTTTTTAGTCATTTACATTTTTTTTTATTTTAAAGTTAAAAATATTTTATTTGAGGATACATGTAACATAACCTATATTTGTTGTCATTTTATTGATAGGCATATTCTCATTTGTAAAGTGTATTTTTTAAAAATAGGATTTATTTATTTATTTTGGTTGTTAGTGTCATATTTGATGTCTTTTTAGGTGCATTTATTTAGTGGAAATGTATTTAAATGGTACTGATGATAAAAAACGTTCTAATCATTTGCATGAGTTGGAAAAGGAAAAGGTTAAATGTGTTGTTATTTAGGTCATTTCGTTTTTATAAATTGAGGATGGGTGGGTGTTTAAAAGATGTACTGGATCATATCATATAGTTCGGTTTTGTGTCGAGGTTGAGGTAGTCTGAGAATATAATATGAATGGTCGATAGTTGTGTCCGCGAAGTGCTCATATTTTATTGGTGCATGTGCGTGGAGTAGTCGGGGGGCATTATTTATCATGTTTTTCTTATTAATTTTTATTTATTTCCTATTCGCATTAACATAAAAACTTTAATCTAACTAATTTTCCAATAAAATGCTTAAATAAAATGCTTTTAACTACATATATTTAATTTTATATGATTTATGAAAGTATTTGTTAAAATACTTGTAAGAATTATTAAATAAGTATAAAAAAAAATATTTTGGTTAATTTTCCATCTTCCAGTATTTCATGCCCCCTTCCCCCGCCAGTATGCAGCTTTTACTTTTTTGCATTTTTCAAATCCACGTGAGAGACACTTACTGGCTACTGACGAGTTTTTCACGGATAGTGGAGAAGTCCATAGGTTTTTTAATGACTTTGCGGTACCCTGGTACAGATTTGAGGTTAACCGGTGTGAGGAAGGGCCGGGCGTCCTGATGACGTTCCAGTTCAGCCAACAGAATCCTGAGAAATTCAAATGTACATGAGAGCTGCATTTAAAAACCATTCCATGTCCAGGAATACACAGAGAAAATAACAGAATGCAGGCGGCACCTGCAGAGGCCCAGGTCCCGGTTGTTGTCTCTGGCTGTTTTGGCTCTTTTTACACAGGCAGGGCTGTCTGGTTTGGGTGCTGGGGGGGTGGAGAGGTTCTTCTTGGACTGAGTGGCGGTGGCAGCTGCTTTCTTTGGGGTGCTGTTGTTGCTGCTGGTGGCTTCTTCTTCTTCACACGTCTCAGTCTGCTTCTTGCTTTTCTTGGCTGCTTCTGTCGCCTTTTTTCCTCCACTGGCTGGTGGTGTACGATTCGGAGTCTTCCTAGATTTAGGTGGCTGACCGCTTGCCTGAAAGTGTGTACAGGACTAGTTCAGATTTAAAGGTTCATTATGCTACACGTAACACATTTACAACACATTAACATACATGAAAAAACACTTAATAACACTCCAAATAAGTCAGTGAACACAGTACACATCACTGCTCACAGTGCTAGACTAAATAATTAGAACTCATTAGCACTTGCAGTCACTTTCAGTCATTTCCACAGATGAAATGAGAAGACTAAGAAAAAACACATTTTATCATTATTTATACTACTACTACTACTATTATTCTTATTAATGTTGTTTACTATTATTATTATTATTAATGCAAAAGGGGGTATGCAATGCATATCTTTTTAATAGACTAGAGTTTGAATAGAGTTTTGGGCAAAAAAATCTATTTCAAATAAACGCTATTCTTTTGAACTTTCTGTTCATCAAAGAACACTGTGGAACAACAACAAATTGTACCACGGTTTCCACAAAAACACTCTACTTTTTTTAATAAGATCTTTTTTCAAAAACCCTTTTTTTCAACATTGATAATAAAATGAAATAATTCTCGAGCACCAAATCAGCATATTAGAATGATTTCTGAAGGATTATTTGACACTGAAGACTGGAGTAATGGCTGCTGAAAATTCAGCTTTGCATCACAGGAATAAATAAAATGTTAAAATATATTAAAATATTATTGATTTTACTATATTTTTTATCAAATAAATAATACAAATAAAAAACTTTCAAAAACATTAAAAAAAATATATAGACTGAAATCTCAAAGACATAAGCGCATCTTCTCAGACACATAGCTCTGAAAACATGCGCCTCAGCAAATGAGCACTTGTACTCGTAATGATGTGAACTGGAGGCGGTTACCTTGGAGATGCAAGCAGGGCAGTACCAGTCTCCCTCTGGGATGTTGGTTATCTTGGGTTTGTGGCAATAGGTGTGACACCCTTTATCACAGCCGTCACACAGCAAAAGCAGGTCTTCATTATCGCCCTTTCGGCACATCTGACAGTACTGAAAACACAAACAGGCATATAAGTATGGAAACTATAACACTGTATACTGTAGATATATAACAAATACACTTCTAGACAGTGACGCCTGTGGTTTGTGTATGACATCACCTACCACTTTCATGATGGACCTTTCCCAGGCGATGGATTTCTGGAGCTGCTGCAGACACATGGCCAGCTGAGAGGAGCTGCGTAGCTCATTCAGAGCTTTCCGCCACAGCTTCATCCCTGGAGCAATCTCTTCCTCTCCCCTGCAACACACAAAAGCACAACGCACAGATCAGAGAGGGGGTTTATTTCAAACCTGTAATTTGTCCTTAATGTTTCTGTTAGATTGAGTAGCTGAGACCCTGAGCTTTCAAAAGCACACACATAAACACACACACACAGATGTACAGCCTATATAGTGTGATACAATTCTGTGGCATGACTTAAAAGCCATACATGAAGACGGAGATCTGTGGTGTACCATGCACTTAGAAGTATCAGAAAACAAATCAGCTTTTGATGTTTTCAAACTCCATCTGTGCAATGCTGATTAAAACCATGCAGCCAAAAACAGGAAGGGTGCAGGCGAGGGAGCGAGAGGAAGAAAAAAAAAAAAAAACACACAGCACGACAACCAAAAACCCGAAACTGGAGCCAGGGTGAGAACGGATGAACGGGCGAGCAGAGAAGCCCCAGCCAGCAGAGAGAGGGGGAGGGGGAGGATGAGGAGGAGTAGAGACGAAGGCTGGCATTCTGGATGACCTACCCTTCCCCTCCAGCGCTAGTGGATGGAGCAGGTGCGGGGACAGTGACTGTACCCACATTATCCAGTTTGATCTGGATGGTGGTCCCTAAGGGGCTCCGCAGGTACCTTCTCTCGATGTGACGCTCCAGCTCTGCCAATCGCGTCACAGCAATGTCCAATGGGTTGCCGGGGCGACGGATCAGACCCTTTTCTGAGCTTCGCTCCTCCTGAGACTCCGCCCCAGGGCGGGGCTTCGGGAGGAGCTTGTGCTCATAATAGACCAGGTCATCTCTTTCAGACTGTGGCTCCGGATACGTCCAGCCCTGAAAAGCAAGGGATTGTGGGAAATTGTTAATAGAAGAAATTACAGTGATTTTATGCATTTCTGGAAGCTGTACAAACACTCACCTTGACCTGCAGGCTGGCGGATGTGACTTTGCGCTCCAGCTCCTCCACTTGTTGCAGCAGAGCGATGTCAGTCTCCATGGCCTGCTCCTCCACACACCAATCCTGCAGCGTCTCCACGGAAACCTGGCCCTCTTCGAGCTCTGAGACCTCCATAACTGCCACTGCAAACAAAAAATAAGACAGCCATAAGACCCCAGGAGATATCACACCCGTAAAGCACAGCACAATTCAGCTCATTCTGACAACTGCACGCTCGGCTGAGTCAGTTACACAGTGTTTTAGAGTACTTTTATGTGTATTATTTACGACTGCAAACAAGTCAAATAATAAATTCCAGTTATTCTGATTTATTTTACTGCGTTCTATATCAGTTAACCTCAAATTTGAATTTGCTGAAATGTGCTCACATTTCTTTTCTTAAAAATTATACTGGGAAACACTTTATTTTACAGTATCCTTGTTACATGTACTTATGTCAGTTATAATGGTAATTTATGAATAATTACATGCAACTAACCCTAAAACAAGTACATGTTGTTAATTAATATTACTCAGTACTCAAATGTATAATTATACTGTAACTAAAACACAAAGGGATAATAGGAAAATTATAACTCTGTCATCATTTACCAAAATTATTAGCCAAACAGTTGACGGTAGCCATTGACTTACATAGTATTTTTTCCCCCCATTCTATGGATGTCAATGGCTACCATCAACTGTTTGGTTACCAACATTCTTCAAAATATCTTCTATTGTGTTTTACAGAAGAACAACTCAACAGGTCTGGAACAAGTAAAGTGAGAGCAAATTATGGCTGCTTTCATTTGTGGGGGAACTATCCCTTTAAAATAAAGTGTAACCATATACTTCCATTTTAATACATTCAGTTCCTCTTTTATGGAAGAAATAAAAAAAATCACATAAAAAAATAAATGATATTTACTGGCATGTGATCAACTAGAGACAAAAAAGCAGGAAAATCCGACCACGCCCCCGGCACTTATTATTATTATTATTTTATCGCATTAAAATATATATCTTATATTGTAATAATACATACTATTGTTCTGTAAAAATAAAAAGCAGAATTTAATAATCATGATAATAATATAATATAATTGATCAATTTGATAAAAAAAAAAGAAAACAGCAATATTGTAAAAAAAATTATTAATTTTACAATGTAATTTAATCCTGTGATGCAAAGCAGAATTTTCTGCATCATTACACCAGTATTCAGTGTCACATGATCTTTCAGAAATCATTACAATTTGATTTGATGCTCAAGAAACATTTCTGATTATCAATGTTGAAACAGTTGTGCTGCTTCATATTTTGTGGAAACAGTGATACATTTTTATTTTGGTCAGGATTCTTTGATCAATAAGTCATGACCGATAATTTGCAATTATCAAATATGTTTATTCAATTTAATAAAGCATTTATTAAATAGAAATCTTTTGTAACACTTTAAATGTCTTCACTCACTTTTCATCACTTTAATGTATGATGAATAAAAAAATGAATAAAATAAAAAAATACAAATCTTACCACAAAAGTTTGTGTGGTATCATTGTTTCCATAAAAATGTTAAGCAGCAAAAACGGTTTTAACACTGATAATAATAACTAGTAAATGTTTTTTGAGCAGCAAATCAGCATATTAGAATGATTTCTGAAGGATCATGTGACACTGACTCACGAAGCTAATGATGAATGTTGTGTTCCCAAATGCAAATTAAAGCGACTCTAACGCAGTAGTGAATCAAAACTGAAAACACAGTACTGTTACAGCAGACATGTAGCGTGTAAGACTATAGCCTAAATCTATATAATTCCATCACAATCGTTGCTAATTTTATAATAGAATGAAGCAATCTCAAATTCTCACCACCACTGATAAAAACGTTACCGGGTGAGTAATCCCTCAGATTTTTTCCCCCAGAAGAATTCCATCCCTGAATTTAGTTTTGTTATGAGTCTTCCATCGATTTCATTTAAAAAGAAATATGCAGTATGAAGGTCTTTTTCCATCATTTTATGACACGTGGGCTGTTGTATGTTTGTATGTGTACTGAAATCAATACACTGAACAGAATGAAACTACTGGAAGGTCAAATTATGTAAATGTGTTTATGTTAAAATGTTTTAACAATGGTAACTAAGCTATCTCTGGCGGTCTTGGTCTTTTGGTCTGTTTGAACTTTTTCCATGGCTACATCTGTAAGCTAAAACACACACAGACACATTGTGTTATTTCTTAGAGACTCAACTCACCCTCTCGGTTCTTGTTACAGGTCTGTACAATGAGATCCATGGATTTCTGCAGCTGCTTCTGCAGGGCTCTCTCTCGGATGCCTCTGCTGTGGAGAGCATTCACTAGCGCTTTCAGCTTCTCCATGTCTGTTACCTTCCACCAGCCCAGCAGCATGTCTGCCAATCAGCCAAAACCATTACTGTCAACAACCCCAAACAAAACTGGACTAATGACACATTGTTGTTGAGAATTATGGGTGAATCTTACAGACTAAAAGTGCATCATTATTATTTAACAACTAGTAGAAGTAGTTAAATAATAATAGTAGATGGAAGTAGCAATTGACCCTTCGCAAAGAGCTTGATTGACAGGCGATCTGACCAATCATAACACTGAATTCGCCATTTGTCCGACAAACAAATCAGACAGGAGAGTAGGTTAACTTCGGTGGACTTAAACATGAAAAATTGTGTGTATTGACGTCTTTCCACAGTTGAAAATAAAATATGTTCTGATGTTCATTCATGTTTATTTCGTGCTTTAAGTAAATATGAAAAGACGAGCGGTTCATGTACCGCTTGAACTGAGGCAATACAGCGATCTGTCATGACATATTAAAGATATGCACAAAACGGTATATATTGTTTGAATTTCTTAAAATACCAGAAGTAACCTGCTCTGTCTTGTCTGTCGGCGTGTTGTCAGTTTCTTCTTTGCTCCGCAATGCATTTTTTACTGCGTGAGAACATGGCTTGTCAGACATAGCAACAGTAACTAAAGAGGGCGGGTTTATGCGAAGAGGGTCAATTGTATGTGTGATTTCTGAGTGAATTACTTGACTGTACAGCACTTACTCTCTGGTATGGGCAGGGGTTTGGGGTGGTCGTGATTCCTAGGAAGGTCCAGTGCCATTGGAGAAGGAACAGACGTAAGCTTCTCCACAGTGGGAACAGGAGAACCACTTTTGCTGGTTGAGACGCTGGGTGCTAACAGGGGGCTGGCGCTACCCTCCACTGAGGGGTACATGTGCAGGGGGCTGCTACATTGGGGGAGATTGGGGCTGATGACCCCACCGGACCAGTTACCCAAAGGCAAACCAATCACAGCTTCACCTGCCTTCACCTGGGAGGAGATACATGATGAGCAACCATATCATTTAGATCAGTGCATCTCAACCAAGGGGCTGGGTCCCACTAGGGGGCCTCTTCAAATCTCCAAGGGGGTGTCAAGATTATTTAAAAAAGGAGAAAACAAACATAAAAATCAAGATTTTTCTTATTTTAATTCACCAACTCAACAACTGTTTGGAAAAACCTATGAGGAAGCCTGATTTTAAATTTGTGATTTCTAGACCTGGAAACAAAATCGTAAAACGCTGTGAGAATTTTTATAATAAATGCAAATTTTTCTACTTATTCCAAGCGAAAACATTTTATCAGGTAGAAATTATGGAAAAAAAAAATTTTTTAATTCTCATACTTAATCTTTATCTAGTAAATCATGAATAGCTGGTACAGTCAAGGGGTCTTTGAATATTGTTGTGGACAATGAAGGGCTTTCAAAAAGGTAAGAGCCTCTGATTTAGAGTTGAGCCACGAGCCACACAATTTAGAAGAAATATTAGACACTTGGTCTAATATTTTTTATTTTTGTCTGTATGTCATAGAAAGTCACATAAATGAAAGAAGAAGGTGCAATCAGTTAACTATGATATTATAACATAAACGTTATTTTAAATTAATTGTGTTTTATTTTCAGAATTTTTGGTTTCTGATTTTCAATTCGTTGCAACATTAAACAATCACAACCAATCAGAACATGTTCGAACATTCACATCATCATAACACTTGGGCATATTTCATGAAGCCATGTGAAGCAAGACTTTTGAACCACTGAGATATCACTGTGGGTTGAGCTACCCAAAATAACGTGAAAGAAATTGAATCCAAACAACTAACAAATTGTCTTGGTTAAGACAAAAGCTCTGATTAACATGGAAGAGATTTATTGTTTGTCTCTTTATCATGCTGGACACTGTAAATATGAAATATATCTCAAGTAGGATGGGTAATTACCTGCAAACTGAGGTTGCTGATTCCACCCGGTGAGGGGTTCATAGGGCTTGCAGACACAGAAAGAGGAAGCAGATGATGGTGCGGAGAGGAGGTAGATGGTGGAGGTGGAGTTTTGGGCCGTGTGCTGGCGGTGTTGCTGCAGGGCGAGGACTGCGGGTGTGCAGACGGCTGGATGAGGGAGGTGTCGTCGCAGGGCGAGCGAGGCAGCAGGCTGAACCAGTGCCCGCTGCGCTCACTGAGGACCTTGAGCAGCTGGTCATTGGCCAGGAGCTGAGTCTGCGCCAGCTGCTGCGTCTGCAGGATGTGCGCAGGGATGCCCAGCTGCAGAGGAGGAGGGACTGTGTGCTCTGCGCTTGGGCTGCTGGCCTCTGTCAGCTTAGAGGTAGTTGGAGAGTGAGCTGGAGATGATGCTGATATAGTTTCCATTGTGGGGCAGCCATTGTGGGTGTGGCAGAGTCCCTTGGCTTTGACAGGTGTGTGAGGCAATTCCTGACACTGGGGGCTTTGTGAGGGGCGGAGTTCTGGTGGTTGAAGGGGCGTGGTCACAAGCGCTGTTTCCTGCTGTTCTTTTAGTGGGGAGGAGCGCATCTCTTTATTTGCCTCCTGATCAGGATCGATGGGCTTCTCCTCCTCCTGTTTCACCTCCTCCTTCACAGCCCCCTGTATCTCCTCATGCTGGTGATGCTGCAGAACTTCCTCGGGCTCCTCTTTGACCTGCACAACTGGAAAGTTTCTCAACCTCTCACGCTCTTTCTCCAGCTCCTTGACCCCTACATGAGAGACAGAAGGAAAACATAATTAGTGGCTGTACGCAAATGCATTTATGGATAAACGGAGGGATGGGTAGATACTCACCTTCTCCACTTTCTAACCCCTCTATGTAAACCCCTCCACACTGTGGGAGGACCCAGTATCTGCGGCGGTACCGGTCCTGCCCGTATGACATGGACCGCAGGGCGTGAGATGACTCAAACAGTTTCCGACGGATCAGGTTTTGCTGCTGTACTCACACAGAAATACACATTAGTGGGTCTTTGTGTGGGACTGTATATGTAATTATGATAGGGCTGCACAATTAATTGATATAAAACCGTAATTGCAATATGGCTTAGTGCGATTATAAATTCATAAAGGCTGCAATTTATTTAAATAAATAAAGTGCAGCACTGTGTTCATTTACACACGAGCAGCTCATGTCCTGGTGTTTTCAATGTCTCAGAGCGGCTTATTTTCATATCTGCTTTCAGTTTGGTAATTTAAAATGTGCATTTGGGACGCAACATGAGCCAACCACCTTATAAATCGGCTATTATCAACAAAAGAGAAGCTTTGAGGGCTCCCTGCATTTTTCTGCCAAAATTGATGGTTTAACCTTTGAAAATTAAAACATAAATATTAGTTTTACAGTTTCCGAAAGTTATTATTTAATAGTATATAATTATATTACTATATTATGATCTTATAATCAATATTTATATTTTATAGTTATATTGATATAGAAGTCACAAAAGTTTGGGCTAAATTGCATAGCTGTACAAGCACAGTAAACCTGGACCTTTCTGAAAAACAAAAATTAATTGCATCCACACATTTTAACAGAAAAATTGCAATTCGATTTCCCCCCCCAAATCATACAGCCTTAAATTATGAGATTTGAATTTACCTTTGATAATTTCTCAATCTGTTTCTCCAGCTCTTCAACACTTGTGGCTGGGTCTCCCTCATCCTGAAAACAAACACATATACAGGCTCAATCAATATAAAAAGTCTGCTATAGACAGGTAAAGTCATTTCTGTATGAAACTGCAGGCGAAATGAACGCCTTTTACCTCATCGCACGTCTCCACCTTTTTTCCCTTTTTAGCCTCTTCCTCCTCCTCATCTTCATCTTCATCCCCTGCGTCCTCACTGTCATCATCTTCATCTTCGTCATCTTCACTATCCCCAGCCTTCCTCTTGCGCTTGTGACCAATGGCGGAGCCGCCCACAGCCTGAGGTTCCTCCCCTCCAGTGATTGCTTCACGTTTCCCTGTCCGTTTAGCATAGATTGTTTTCATTCTGCATGAACATAAATACTGATTAGATAGAGACAAAACTAAGATATTATGTACATTTAATGCACAGGGAAACATTGCCTAGTAAGATGCCTCGAATCAAATGTTTGAACACATCTATTTTAGCTAAAAATGCTGTCTAGGTAGAGAAGTTCTGAAATACAGTCATTATGTTCATATAAATCAGCAGTAAATATGATGACTCACTTCTTCAATTTGCCCTCCACGATACACTCGTCCTTCCTTAGCACGTTCATGTGCTCCAGGCTTTTGTCGATCTCACTGCAAAAACACAAACACAAACAGTTCCGTACTGCCGTAGATACCAGTGTTTTAATATTATTAATGTATTATAGTTACTATTATTATAGTTTTTATTAATAATTTAAATTAGCCTTTGATTTTTCATTTATATACTAAAAAAACTCTATATTAAAAGTATATCACTATCAAGGTTTTCTTTTTCTTTATTTCAGTTTTAGTTAGTTCAGTCTTTAGTTTTTTTTTTATTCCCAGTTACTAATTTCCCAGTAAACATACATACATACATAAATGTTATTTCAGATTTTCTACAAAAATGTTTTTGGTTTAGTTAATAACCCTGGTACATACATGACATATATGTGAGATAATGATGAGCTCAAGCGTTTGAGGTTGTGTTCATATGCATTAAGTGTTCAAAGCTCTGTGACCGTCACACTATCTGTGACCTCTCCACCGCCTGTTTATTCCCTATTATTTCAAAATGAATTAATATTTCATAGTGCCCTGGCAGGCCTGATAGTCCAAACATGAATCATTTGAGTTTAAGAATGTCTTGCATTGGTGTAATTAGTTGATTTTGAATTAATGTTGAAAGGGGTGTGACATGGTTCTCAAAAAAGATGCTGTTTGTTTAAAGTTAACAAAATAATTCCCTGCCTCATTTTAAAACATCTCGTCACCCTATGCAGTTAATGGTCTATGCATATAACAATAACTTTAAGCATATAACATTGTTAACTTTCAAAATCGGTTGATTGTTCTTTATGAATTATTATTGTATCCAAGTTGAAAAATTATGTTGTGTTGTGATAACTTACAAAAAATGCCATTGTGTATAACAGATGTGTTCAGTACCAACGTAAAAATCAACCAAGTCATCAAGAATCACTGCAGCTGAACTCTGAAAACATAAGTGGAATTTATTGGTTCTTACCTGACCACGCTTTTACTGCAGGACAACTCATTTACCAGGAAGGCCAGGACAGAGGCTTTCTGAGCTGGTGTGTGGGCCTGAAAGGCTTTGGTCCGCAGACTCGCAGCAAGATCAGCTAGCTCAGTCTGAGAGGAGTGAGCCTCCATGTACAGCTGCAAAACCTCAGACACGTTGTCCCGATTCAGACCCACATTGGTCAGGTGGTCACCCAAGATAGACTTAGCCTGATGGAGAAAAGGGAACAGTTGCAATTCTGCTAACCCTTTTAACCAAAGATAGACAGATCATTCATATGCAGTGGCACATTGACTTAGGTATTGATTTTTGTGTTTCATTAAACCAGAGACTCTTTCCTCGATTAAATTTGATCACAAGCACTCACAGGAGACGCCTGTTAATATCAGATGTAAACAGAAATGTGTCTCTGCTGAGCACTGATCACTTGAGACAAATGTTAATAGCAGGTGTAAACAGGCCTGAAAGTACACTTATTACAGCGACAATCACACTGAAGTAATCTCCAGGCATTTCCTCCTCACCCTGTGTCCTTGAGGCAATCCTGGGTCAGACACAGCAGACGAGAGAAGCCGGACCAACAGGTCCTGCACTTGCCCCATGCTGTTGCCCAGGTTGAGCAGTCCCTCCTGCAATATACCCAGAGTGGGCATTTCTGAGGGATCCATGCCAAGAACCTTCCCAAAGCTCCGCAGGAATTGCACCACCATCAGGCAGTCTGCAAACACACTCCCAGGCAGAACCAGACCATGGATACGAGGAATCTCAGGAAGGGGCTACAGCGAGAGAAGAGAGAAACAGAAATAGAGAAACAAGTGAGACAGACCATTTGTAAACATCATGTTGCAATAACATGTTTCTAATGAAAAAATGTCTTTCAAGCCGCTTTAGTTAAAGTGATTCACTATTTCATCCTCATTCCATTACAGCCACCAATACTGAGTATTAAAATTTATTTATATGTATGTGTGGTTGTGTATGTATGTATGTATGTATTTTATTTGTGTGTGTATATATATATATCATTTTTTTTTTTTTTTTTTTTGAGTGCTTCACCTAACTTTCTTGTATTATAATCCGTATTAATATTTCTACTGGGACAATAAAAATTATTTTTAAAAAAAAATCAATATAAAAACAATTTAAAGTTGTTTTGCTTATTCATCCAGCACGACTCTTAACATAGGATGGGGGGAAATTCCACTGTCAAATTAACACTTCTCTAGATAAGGGGTTCCCAAATTTTTTTGTCAGCCAAACCCCTTTAGGCCTAAATTATTTTCTTGAAGTACCCCCTGAGATTTTAAGCTAATATTTCAATAATTTAATGATATATTTGTATGTTCATGGCTCTCTGATGTCAATAATAATAATAATAAATATAATTACTATTATTATTATTTGTCGTAGTAGTAGTATGGATTAGTAGTATTACGTTTTAACTGTAATTATAAAAATTAAGACAAAATTATATTACTATTGTAAATTATAATTGTACTGTAAAATAAAATAAAAAATTAACTTGATAATTATAATAAATGCGCTGCATGCTTCACTTGTAAACATGCAGCACATCGGACTATTACAGTCAGTTATTAAGTAAATTGGAGCCTTTGATTTGATAATCAGACCAAGTTATATCGAAATTATTATGCAGTCCCAGTTATTTATTTTTATTTTACATTAGATATAATTAAGCTTTTCATCAACTCACAAACCCCTTTTTGGGAAACCTTGCTCTAGATAATGATATAATAATTTGTTTTGTCTTCAGTACAGTTACAATATAAAAGCCACTTAATTTTGGAAGCAACATGTTGACTTCACAGCATAACGAGTAATGTTTTTTTTACACTGTATAAATGGGCCACTACACATAAAATCACGCAGCAGCCATTATATTTTAAGAAAGGGGTCTCACATCAAAATTTGGGTATATTAGCATCAAAAAGTTTGAAAACTCCTGGTCTAAGATACAAGGCTGCCAACTTTCATCATTATGCATCTTTATCAGCACTAGGAGGCAGTATTCTGTCTCAGCTGAATTCACTGCCAAGTGCTTTGATGAAATTTGTGGGACATCACACCTCTGAGAGTTCTGATTGGATGAGCCTTTATGTTAATGGATCATTAATTGATGAATAAAACAAAATATTACAGAACAAGCATTCTGAATAAAAGTTTAATTTATGATAATTAAAGATTTTTAAACTGCAAAGTTTGCTCTTGTTTGGTCCGATATCCAGTTCCATTACCTTGTGATCTGTCAAACACATGTCTTCACTGGGTTTCTTCATCTCACGGATCATCTCCAGCTCCAGCCTCCGGAGCTCCATTTTCCGCTCCTTGTTGAGCCGTTTCTCATCTCGTTTCTCTTGCCTGAGACGTTCACGCTCCTGCGGGGTGGAAGAAAGACTTCACAAACCGGTTGGATGCCACATCAGGCGTGTTTGACATTAGTGTATTATGTTCTACAAGAAAACTTCGTTTTGGAAAATGAGGAATGTTAAGGGTACTTTATCAAACTACATTAAATTTTTTTGGGGGGAAACACATTCAGGGAGTGTAGCAGAGCGGGTAGACGTGACATGTGAGAAAGCCTTGAGGTGCAGAGAGGAGAGCGGAGTGGTGAAGGACAGTGTTCCTTTATTTATTTATTTTGTTTTGCACACCTCAGCTTTTTTCCGAGCCTCCACAGCTTTCATTAGCATAATGTGCTGTCTCCTCCTCTCCCTCTCCTGAAAAGACAGAATGATTCCATCGTTCAGTGGAGGAAAGCAGAGCATACAGATCCACACAGAGAAAACAAACAAAATATAAAAGCCAGAGACAGACGATAAAACTGATCAGCGTGGTTTAGCATGTTGCACAGAAAGAGAGAGAGAGAGAAAAGGAGGTGTAGAACAGACACATTGCTATGGCCAGAATGAGGTAGCCACAAAAACATGTGTTACAGCTGATCAGACGGGAACAAAAGAGCGAAAAGAAAAGCCCAGATGTAATGGGCAGGTCAGGGAGAAAGCCTGTCGGTGCATCTCGATTTAGATTAGCGTAGCTACTGTTACAAGCTAACAAGGGAAAATACATCAGATTTCCCTCAGCCTCAATGTCCTGTCCTTACATTGAAGCACATTGCTATGTCAATGTTCTGAATTTAAAGTCAACATGAAGCTATATATGACCCATTTTACTTTCTTAATACACATTTCAGGTCTTATTGAGTGTCTTCCTTTAAAATGTAAAACTGGCAAATAACAACTTTGCGGCTGACATCATTGGATCATGTTAAATGTGCACTCAGTAATTTGTTTTTTATGTTGCCCTACAAATGTCTTGGAGTCATACTGACATCTAGTGGTGTGGATGTAGCATCATGCAAGTTTCAGTTACCGATATAGTTTCGCAAGTCAAACTTATTAGATCTACAAATTAAATTGTTTAAAAACAAGGCTGTTAACCAAGATGAAATGAGCAGTATTTGGTTAGTTATGTGTTATGATCTCAACATGGCTGCCCCCATGAAGAGACCCACTCCAAGTAAATTACAACTTTCATTGTACTATAAGGTGACCAGACTTCTGAAAATCAAGACATTTCCTAGTTCGGTGATCAAAATATGATCAAAATCTCACTTGTGATTATCTTCAAATTAAAAACAGGGACAGTGTATTTGTGTGTGCTTTTTGTATTTTAAAGGGTTAGTTCACCCAAAAATGAAAATTCTGTCATTAATTACTCACCCTCGTGTTGTTCGAAACCCGTAAGACCTTCGTTCATCTTCGGAACACAATTTAAGATCTTTTTTTATGAAATATGAGGGCTCTCTGACCCTCCCATAGACAGCAAGGTAACTACCACGTTCAAGGTCCAGAAGAGTACCAAGATGATCGACAAAGTAGTCCGTGTGACATCAGTGGTTCAACTGTAAAGTTACGAAGCTATGAGAGTACTTTTTTTGCGCAAAGAAAACAAAAATAACGACTTTATTCCACATTTTCGTCTCTACTGCGTCATTGGGCAGTTGGCAAAACACGACTGCTTTGGACAAAGCCGTCCCGCACAGTACATCTACACTGAGACCCCTCAGAATCATCCAAATATCTAACATTGTGTTCCGAAATATTACGCTGTCTTACGGGTTTGGAACAACACGAGGGTGAATAATGACAGAATTTTCATTTTTGGGTGAAATTACCCTTTAATGGTTGTGATTTCCATATATTAATATCATAATTAATAATTACAATGATGTTTGAGGATCAAACTTACTTTAGTTTATTAATAGGCCTACAATTCACCAAAAATCACACTATGAAACGTAAATACTAGGGCTGCACGACAAATCGCATTCGATATTTAACGCGCATCTTATCAGTAAAGCCGGTTCTGTAATCAGCGGTAAATCTCCATCACCTGCGTGCTTTCACATTGAGCAGCATTAACTACACAGAGCCGTTGTTCACTGACGAGCTGCGCAAAAAATCGCGCGAATATGATCGTGGTTTTGCGATTTATCGTGCAGCCCTAGTAAATACTAACTATTGCAGTAAATAGATCAAAATAGGATAACAAATGTACGACTTTACAAAAACATATAAAAAATAAAATACAGGACATATGATAAATAAAACCGTATTTAACAAATATTTTTACATTTTCTAACTGTATTTAGTATAAAGTAATTACAACTTTTCAAATCATTTTTTCCAAGTTATTTTATGTTTATGCTTTTGGAAATGGATCTTTACTTTCCCTAATCAGGCTTATTATTTAGCATTTTTGGCTCATTTTGACCACAAAGTATGTGCATTCTGCAAGTGAAAAATTGTATTAATTTATTTATTATTCTTTTTTTTTGATTGATTGATTGATTTCGGATTGTGACGGTGGAAGTTTCAGGAACGTTTATTACTGTGTGCAAAACAATCCTGCAACCTTATCATGCCTTGTTATAAAGTGCACACAAGCAGTATTACTTTGTTTTAACATGTATAGTTAGTATGTGACTACCTTGAAACCAATAACAGGGTCTCTTTTGATAATTGATGATAATAGCGCTCTGCTCTCGTCCAAGTTCTTCATGGCTACAGTAGCCATAGATATGTATAGGTAGATGCCCCATTCGACTGCGCCAAGCATGTAGACGCGTCCGCCATCTTTAACGGTCAACTTGACGTCATTCGCCATAATAATAAATGAATATTCGAAGATGCCAAAATCCTGCACATCCGATGGTTGTAAAAAACGCCGGGATTTAAATTCCCAAAGAAACGGGATAACCTTTCACAGGTGAGAATGTGTTGGTTTGTGTTTTTAAATGACCATCGGCTGTTATGGTGAATGACGTCAAGTTGACCCTTCGAAAATAGCGGACGGCTTATGTATAGCGGCCCATTGAAACAGTCGCTAATGAGGCATCTACGTATACAAATCCATGACAGTAGCAACTAGTAATCCGTATAGCTTGCAGCGTCCTCTGCTGGTAAAAGTAATCATTGTTTTGAACATGCTGTAAAATGGGGACATTTCCGGGGCCAGCTCCAGTTGGAGACAGGACACCAAAACCGGGACTGTCCCTGGAAAACAGGAACGTCTGGTCACCCTACTGTACTACTGATATGAGTCTTTATATTATGTGAGTGTACATTTTTTAATATATATTTATCAGAAGTATTGTTCACTTCTTTATCTGTAAATCTTAAAAATTACAGAGTGCACCCTTAACTAGGCAAAACATTTTTATTTTTTTTTTTAGCAAACTCACATTCAGGTTTGGCTCCATTATGGTATGGAACATCCACTTTTTACAATCCAATCAGTGGAATAAAGTGGAAAATTATGTGCTGCGCTAGTTTGTTAAATATTTTACTCTGAAAAACATTACATTAAGGAAGCAAAATGGGCTGTGAGTGCAATTTCATGTTGGCTTTAAGGACAAAGCCAATTAGTGTGAAATCTTCATATCTGACCCACAGATGGCATGGAACGTACAACAGAGAGAAGTGTGAGTTTCCTCAAATTCTCTCATTGGTCAGGCACTATGACCTTTGACCTGTACTGATGACCTCCACAGGCAGGACGATCAGCACAGTGCAAATGCAACATCTTGACAAAGAGTCTGCCACAACATACATACTTGCACACACATACACACCAACACTCTCATTTTCACAGCGATAATGATAATGCACAATATTGGGGTGAATTTACATGTGGAATGAGGGTGTGTGGCACTTTCCACCAATGAGGGTATGTACTCAAACAGGCTCCATAGACACACACACACACACACTCACGCATACACACACAGTACACACACACACACATACACAAACAAGGCACAGGCCTGCTGCATCAAAGCCAGTTTTCTCTCATTTACACAAATAGCAGATGTAGGCGATGTAGCAGTTTGTTTCTTTTGTTCTCTTTTTTGCTTGAAAAGCCATGCAGAAGGAAAATGTAGTTTTGACAGCAGCCAGTGCTACATTTAAAAATGTGCTGCTATGACATCATATCACAACCAGGATTCACGATGCGAGTGTTAGATGTACAGAAGATGAAACATACCCATACCATATCTAGTCTATGCCTCTCCATCTCCTGAGAGAGAGAGTTGGCAGAGTATTATGAGACAGAAAAAAAATCACAGCGTCATTAAAAAAGAAATGAAAAAAATAAACAAACTCAAAACTTCAGCTTGTAACCCCAAAGAGACAGACCCCACTCCCAAAAAAGCATGGAAATTAACCAGAGAAACAGCAGAACGTTAAAGACACAACCACATGAGACTTGCCACTTCTTACATGGGCATATATTGAACAAATCTAACTAAGGACACTTTTTAACCCATAATGCACTGCATTTCAGATGGTCACTGTGAACTCTACAAGAAAAACATGCCCTTTCCCTTCTTTTCTCCTGCATTTTGTACCAAAAATCACTACTACTATATAAATGGCCATTATGAGAGCTATTATTTATGAGAGTGGTGACTGACCTGGTGCTTGAGAATAACAGCATGTTGGCGTCTCATCTCCTTCTCCTACAAACATAAAAACGATTCAATGCTACACCAAAACACTCATTATGACAGCCTAAAATGAAACCATCAGAATCCTGTCTGAGCCTTCGGTCTTAACCATGATTCACTTTTTTCAGGATTCTTTTATAAATAGAAAGGTCAAAATAACAGCATTTATTTGAATTTGTTGTAACAATGTTAAGAAGTATACTTTTTAATTAATGCTATTTACTTTTTAAAAGTATTTAAAAGTAATTTCTTAAAAAGAAAAAAAAAACTAACTGACGCCAAATTTCTCTCAAAATAACTGGATCGTGGTACACTGTTATTGTTATACAAACTTATTTGTACCGTACAACACTGATCAAACTGCCCTAAGAAAGGCTGTATATTTTAAATGTGTATGTATGATACAAGTAGGCTGTAAAGCTAGCGGATGTGAAAAAGTCATAATACTCTACAAAAAACTTAATTTAAATAAAAAAGGCTATTTAAAGCAGGATGTGTATTCTAGTGAGGGCCCCATGTGTACAAGACATAAAAAGATGCACTCAGCATTTTTCATTTTAAACAACAACAGCAAAAATCCAGATGTCAAGTTAATTTTCCCCACACGGGCCGGCAGATATCAGTCAAACAGAGGCTCTGTTCCTTTGTTGTGGCTGAGGAATGTTAATGGTTTGCCGGGGTAGGTAAGAGCAAGAAAAGTTTTTTTGGGTGGGGGGGGTTTCCACGGTGATGATTCATAGTGCGCAAGAGTAGGTGTGTAGCATCTCTTCGCACTCACAAACTGACCTTTATTCGCTTTTCCGCCTCCAACATTTTGGCATTGGCAGCCTCCTCTCTCTTTTTCCGCTTTGCCTGCCAATACAAAACAGGTCTGGGTTAGACCAGTGCTGCCGTGCTGGGTATAAACCTAAATTAAACATGCTAAACCAACATCTGTTTTATTTATAACTTATACTAACACTTTGATTGATGTGTCTGCGAGAGGAAAAGCGAGAGCTGGCATCGAAACATATATACACACACACAGAGAGGAAAGCCCTTCTGTCTCACGTCTTGCCATTGTTGCGCTTTCTCTAGCTACAGATCACTGAGTCAGGGATTGAGAATGTTTTCTCCTCAAGTCCGTGTCAGAATCAGCCCCGAGATCTTCAATGCTATTCAATATTCCTCGGGGCTCTGACAACGGCAATATAAAAAGAAAGCAAAGGCGAATTAGCTGAAAATTTAAATACGTAATTACAAACAGCAAGAAATACTGTTTGGAATGGCTTGCCAAGCGTGTCAGCTCCAATTTGATTTTGCCCAGCTAAAACACTTTTGAAGCCTCTATAATTGGGTGAGTAAAATAAACAGTGTCTTCCTCATGCTACTTATGCAAGAACTGCCATTGTCTGATGGAAAAAAATATTTTATGTCTAATTTACCTCTGGTTTGAAACACAGGAGGCAGCAAATTTAATATTCAAAAACGGTCCACCAAAACCAATTTAGCATTAGTCCTGACGAAAATTATGCAGAATTCAGAGCCCCAAAATGCTGTTGAGTGATTCTGCTGTGGTCCGGGCTCCATGTTAAACAGGAACTGAAGGGGGTGGCATGTATTTTAAGAATGTTAAGCCTATTTCAACTCTTTTAATTTATTATTTTCTTTCCGCAGTCACGCCATACCTCGAGAATCTGCTGTGCTCGGAGTTCCTTCTCCATACGGATTTGCTGAATACGCTTTATCTTTTCCTGGTAGGAGAGGAAGAGGAAGTCTGTTAATTAAAAGTGCTGCTGTGCATTTAAAAAAGTCGACTGGTAGCCGAACCGCAGTCGTAGAAGCACCGTCAATTAACACTATAATCTCATATCAAGTGACCCTCAGGCTGACCGAAAACCGGTTTCCTTTTCAAACTCACCTGCTGTCTGAAAATCTTCAACTGTTCCTTTTGCTTCCTCCTCTCCTCTGCGGCCATGATAGCTGAAAGAGAGATTTCAGCAAGAACAAGATTTCAGCAAGAAGTCTGAACATGATTGTCGTTGTGAGCAATCGAGTAGTATTCATAATCGTGAAGAACCTTGCTGTTTGCGGGCCTCCTTGGCAGCCCGAGTGAGTGCCTGTTTTTCTAGTTTTCTCATGAGCTTCATCTGAGCCGCCTGCCGGGCGATTTCTGTTATGAAAACAGACAAATCTCTTCCATCAATATATGCATTATTATCTATGAATGAGGTGTATAAGGCAAATAGATGCACTTTACCCTGAGCCTCCAGCTTGCGCAGCAGTTTGGCCTCGGAGGGACTTGGGAATTCGCTCTCTCCTAGATTGGGGGGGCGGCCCTTTCGCCGCCGGCTGCCCGAAACTTCGCTACCGCCCCTCGACTGCCGCTCATAGTTGGGTGGACGACCTCGCCGACCCTCCATGGCCAAGATATGGGGGATGACCTCTTCTTCTTTCAGAAGAGTCCACTGCAAACCCTGACGGAAGCAGGAGACAACGTCGTGTCAGACTTATGAAGACAACGGTAGAAACACAGAAAGTTTCCTATTTTAGTCTGGTTCCCTATAAGACTGTCACGTCACTAAGGATCATGTGACTTTATGATCACTAAACACTGAAACAGCAAGTTAATTATTATTTGGTAATATTCCGAAATGTTATTCTCATTGTAGGTCCAATTTTAGCAAATGAATTAATAAGCATGAAATGAAGAAAATTCAAAAAACAAGAGAGTCAATTTCATTTAAATTTTAGTCTATAAACAGTCCCAACTTTTGCTTCACTTTATCTTTAATCTAAAGAATCTCTTTCAGCACACATGACAGACAAAACATGAAGTAACACCCTGTGGAAACAACGAGCGCTGATTATTGCACAGACTCCCTACAGTTTAAAAGGGGAAATTCAGACTATCGGGGTTCAATCAAATTCTGCCCTGTTCAAGATGAAAGAGAGAAACGGAGAGCGAAAGAATACAAGCGAGAGAGACAAAGAGAAAAAAAGAACATGAACAAAAAAAAAAGAAAAAAGAGGAGATGAAAGGCATTCACCTGGGGTCCTTCTCTGGCTTCATAGAAGTCACCAACCCTTATTTTTGCACTGAAGCTAAAATTATCACGTGTGATGTCAGTTATTCCGTATCTGGACAGATACTACAGAAGAGAGAATAATAGTGATTTTGTCAGACAGGACATCCAGAGAGCCATTAGCACTAAAATGGTACCAAACTGAAAGCAGCTTAGCACACTTGCCATAACAGTGCACCTAAGTGACCAGCTGGATCTTACACCAATAAATGCTAATGGTGCACTGGGAGAGGAAAGGGGTGGGGAATGAGGCTTCCGGAGCGTTTGGGGAGGGTCTAAGCGTAAGGCAGCGGGGATGACAGGTAAAAGTTACCTTTACGACATCCGGGTACTGTCGTAGGCGCTTGCCACATGGGGCATAATACGCAACGTCTCCCTGCAGTCGACCACCCATTGTTTTCATCCTGGTCTCTCTTTGCCAGCTGGAACAATAACACACATCGAAGAAAAAGTGGATAATACAACACATTTGGGCAAACTTTCAAAAACGGCTTGATAAACTAAAAACATTTATTTTTATGATATTTGATTTCATTTTTATGCAATTTTTGAATGCTAATTTTATTTTATATGATAGTGGGCATGGTAGCATGGTAATACATATACTTTGATTGATTGATTATTTAAAGACATGTCAGCAGCAAGCATATTTTTCCTGGCAAGAACAAACTGAATAACAAAAATCACAAAAACAAACAAACAAACAAAAAAACCTAAGGCATTTAGGATTAATACAAGACCAAATATTTAAAATACAGTCAGGTGATACCTTTTTAAATATCTCAGTTAAACACATATCTGAGTAAAATCGTAGTCTGTTTACAATAAAAAAAATATGCATTCAAGTAAAATATGCTTAACAGTCATAGGAAGGCATGATAAATCTTAAATGGCACCTACCTAGATTTGAATGTACTTCAAATCTTTTCTCTAGAATTTATTTCATATAAGTTTTTGTTGTGGCATTCACATGTACCTCGACAATACCATGATATCACACAAATATGATGAATATGAATTATGAATGTGAATATGACAATAATTTTAAGTGTCTAAGTACCATGCCATTATACCTCCACTGTGCTATGCTACTGCCACTTTGCTTTTTGGAATGGGTTTGTAATAATAGAGCAAAGAATTCTGATTTGAGCAGAGTATTTAAACATCTGCAGTTTTAATGCGATGTTTGTGTGAGATTGTGTGCTCTGTAGCTTTAGAAGCATAGAATGCAGAGCTGCGGTTAACAGGTGTTGAGTCATGCTGCCACCAGCGTGTGTCATATTTAAACGTACCCCATTTCCAGCGGAATCCGTAAATCATCTTCATTCATCACTCGCTTTCTCTTCGCAGAGCCTGAGACAAGACAACAGCCAGACAAAACACATTATAACACCACACACACACTTTAAGCAAACCGTTTCAATATCTCTTACAAATTACAACTCACATAATGAGCAAACAACATCAAATAAAACCTTGATTTTTATTTGCTCTGCTTTTGATGGTGCCTGCACGCATAAAACTTGCTTCTAAAATGCCAAGGAATTTCATTGCAGTTGCTAAAGTGTCCTGAATTGTTGTTACTAGGGGTTCACTGATATTAAAATTCTGGCTGATACTGATAAAGCAAATAATTTTCATGCTAATGGAAGATAAACAAAAATGGCAATCATTTAAAATATACAGTACTTTTAAATAAAGTAAAAATTAAACACTTAAAAACAAAAATCAAGCAAATTTAGGCATCATTATATTATAATGTACAGTATGGAAAACGGATAATAATTCGGAGGCTTGCTAAACATGGTTATTAAATTATGGGTGTTTTTAAAGATTTAAAAAGAAATTAAGTAAAAGAAATTGCATGTAAAAATAGGACAAATGAGCATCAACAAATAAATATACAATATTGACCGATATTACATAAACTTCTGTTCAAAAGTTTGGGATAGTAAAAAAAAAAAATTCTTTAAAGATTACATTAAATAAATTACAATTCAAAAAAGATAAATGCAGCCTTGGTGAGCATAACTTTTGAACAGCAGTGAATGCAAGATTAGTACCATTAATTAAAAAAACAAAAACAGTCAATAATTGATAATAGTACCTACATATTGTGTATACCTGTTTTTTAATGTGTTACTTTGCAATTTCTAGGGTGTTTTTGATGGTTGCTTAGAGGGCCAAGCCAAAAGAACTCACTTCCAAGTCTCAAATATGGTATTTTGGTACTTACATTTGACTTGGGTACATAAATGTATGGTTTTTTTGGCCTCATTTTTAGGCAGGTAAACATCTGATCACATAATAGTAAACGAATAGCTCTCCTAAACAAGCTGCATGAATTGAAGTATAATTCATGCCCGTAGCACAAACTATGCAAGATGAGCTACACATTCAAGTTAAAAGCTTAGGGATAGGGTATTGTTTAAAATATGAGTAATAGCAACAGTGACATTAACAAAAACCACAGGAAGAAACTAAAAATCATCTCTCTCACATCTCTCCTTTAGAGAAGTGAAGTCTGCAAACAAAACGGGAGTCAAATTAATCTCTCAGCAGCTCAAATAATGCTCCAAAAACAAATCATCGCAGTAACTCTTCTCAGCTTATTACAGATTCCTTGCGCTTTTCAACAGACACACTTCGGCTTCATTAGAAAAAGCGTTTCATTCCATCGCAGTGAGGGATGCTGAACGCCGTCCAAGAGCAGATGCACTTGTGTGCCATGTTTGCTGGGTTTGTGAGTGTTTTGTTTAACAAATGTCTCTGTTAGCTTCAGAAGGAAAAAACTGATTAAGTCAGCCAAACAGAGCTGGTTGATGTGCCTCAGCTAACAGGTTAAGGCAAACACAGTTACCGGGGTTAACCCAGACACCACACTAAGAGCTCTCGTTACCAGCTACATTTACCTAACCCTAAACCTGACCCTGTATAAACCAAACACAATTAAAGGAAACAGTTTAATATTAATTCTGTTTAGGGTTTTTTCCTGGAATACAGGCCAAACAGACAACGGCTAGGTCCAAGGACGCACACCCAAATAGACGGCCACAAAGGGAGCCGAGTGATGCCAGACGCCACCATTTATCTTTCTAAAAATAGACACTCCGTCATCTGAGTGTGACAGCTTGCACACAGACAAATACACAAACAAAAGGGCATACGCATACACACGACACATATTCAACCCTATGCACACTTTGACACTGACAGAGCTCCAAAGGAAGGTGTCAAGCATATCCAGTTTTAGTTTAGTAATGACGTTGCCTGTGGTTACCTGGAGAGGTGCCAACAGAGTATGATGAGGAGGGAGAGCTGTGATAGGTCAAGGCACCGGAGCTGCTCACAACGGTGGGCGTGGCCACACTGGAGGGCTTAATGACTTGGAGGTTTAGTGGCAGACAGTCAGACAGGCTGTGATTCGTGGAGAAGTTCAGATGGGAAAACCCCTTGCTGAGTTTCTGAGGAGTCTTCTCTCCATCGGTGTCCATCTCCATGACTCCATCCTTGCGCTTCTTTTTACCACCCTCTGAGCCGTTCATCTCGCTGTCTGAATTACTGTCTGACTCTAAGAGAAGAGAGGACATGAGACCGTGTTTATGGAATTGCTCATTATAGCATGCCTTGTGTCATTGGTTGTATCAATGAACCAAATTAAAGGAATGGTCCACGCAAAAATGAAAATTCTGTTATAATTTACTCACTTTCAGTGGTTCCCACTGACTTGCATTGTATGGACAAAAATACAATGGTAGTTAATGGGAACCAAAATGTCTGGCTACAAACATTATTCAGAATATATTTTGTGTTTCGCCGAAAAAAGAAAGTCATACAGGTTTGGAAGTTGAGTAAATGGTGACAGAATTTTAATTTTTAGGTGGACTGCTCCTTTACACAGAAATTGAAATAGCGCAATAGCAACATATATAATTTTCATAATCTGATCTATTTTGAAATAAAAATGCAATGATATTCAGCAATGAATAATTTAAAGAATATTTCTTTGGATCAGGATTAATTAATTTTTTTAAATAAGTTAATTAATTGTTATCCACCACTATATACCGTGAACTACTTACACAGAAATGTATGGTGATTTTTTTTTTTTTTAATTTTCAATACGTTTTCGTTCCATTTAATCAATAAAAATAGAGAATTTTAATTTCTGGACAATCTATTTCTTAAGGCCTTACAAAAAACGCTGTCCTTCGGCTCTCATGAGAGACTGTCATCTGAATCCTCTTCGTCATCATCCTCTTCGTCCTCCACATCATCATCCTCATCATCTTCATCCTCAGCAGAGTCATCTGAGTCTTTGCTGCTGGGCAGCTTTTGCTCAGCCGCTGTGTTGAAAGAGGTCACCAGGAGACTGGCAACCCCCCCCCCCACCCCCCACCCCCCCCCCCCCCCCCCCCCCCCCCCCCCCCCCGGGTTCTGGGAATAAACCCTCCAGGCTTCTAATGCTTGGGAGTCTGCTCTTCCGGGGCTCACGGGTGCGGTTAGGAGTGGGAGACGCAGAGGCGGGGCTCTTACGGCCTCCCGTACTGAGGTTGACGGGCACATCTGAGCGAGGTTTGGTGGTAAGGGCCAACGGCATATCCTGGGTGCTCGGGACGACTCCGTTAGGCTGGCCCAGACCCAGCAGGCCATGAGAGAAAGGCAGACTGGAGGAGGACACGCCTTGCAATGCAGGGGGCTTGGTCCTACCTGATGCTTCGGAGCTGAGCTTAAGAGGGAGCGCAGAGGAGGAGGAGGAGGATGAAGATGACGAGGACGCTATGTGAGGGGCCTCTGGCCTTGTTTATCTTAGATGGGTCCTGCTGTTTCTTTAACTGGAGAGGAAACTTCTGGTCCTTGGACAGGAAAGACTGCAGAAGGAAAAACAAAGGGAACGATGATGGAAAGTAACTAAAACAAGTATATATCGCATCCAGACAAATTTACTAAAAAGCTGTGCACATCAACAGAAAAGGTTCTGTTATTCTGTTATATAGCAATATTTTCACTGGACAATGGGATGGACACATATCTGTTCTTATTTTCAGGTAAATGATAAAAAACATTAAAAGTGAAATAATATTACAGTTAAATATAAAAAAAAAAAAACGTAAATTTATGCTGGCAATTCAGCCCCAAAACATATTTCATCTTCAGGGTAACAGAAATCCTTCTAAAAGGCAGATTTGGTGCCCAGGTATTAGTGCTGCTCAATTATTAATAATGGTTCTTATTATTATCAATGCTGAAAACGGTTTTTGCTGCTTAATATTTTTGTGGAAACTGACTTTTTTCAGGATTCTTTGGTGAACAAAAAGTTCAAAAGAACAGCATTTATGTCAAATGTCATTATAGTGACTTTTGGTCAATTTAGTGCATTCGTGCTACAATAAAAGTATTAATTTCTTATTTTTTGATCTTAATACCATCAGACTGTGATGGTCGTGAATCACTGTTTCCACAAAAATATTAGGCAGCACAATTTTTTTCAATTTAATAATAAGAAATGTTTCTTGGGCCAATCAGCATATTAAAATTATTTCTGAGGTTCATGGGATAATGGAGACTGGAGTAATAGCTGCTGAAATGGCTCTTTTTTTTTTAAATATAAAGGGCTGTTTACACCATTGATGATAACTTTTAACAATTAACTATTAAGTTTTAGCTCACATAATCTCTGATAAATACTGAACTGCAACCGAAACACAGAGGAAACGATTTGTTAGAATCACTTTCAGAACAGTTTTTTTTTAAGCTAATAAAGCAGCAATAATCTTATTATAAATGCTTATAAAAAACAGAACATTATTGTCATGGCATCGTCATTTAGTTATCCTTTATAGTTATCATGAGAATGAGCCCCTAGATATATTAATAAAAGATATAATAATATAAATAACACATACTTATAAATATATATTAAAATGAACATTCCACATGGGAATATGTGATTTTTTAATATGTCTGCTTGTATAATTCTGGTATAGTGAATAAAACTCTTATTACTTAATTACTTATTATAGCAAGTACTGCTGTGGGACAATACTGTTTTTGAAACAAAGTGAAACAGGACTGGACTTCCATGAACAAAGCACATCTTCAGAGAATGTGAGATATGTATACCGAGAGCAAAGATGAGAGGAGTAAGAAATAACAAATTGACTGATAAACAAAGAGAGAGGGGAAAAACAGCAGAGAGGGAGAAGTGGAGATGTGGTAATTGCACTGGTTGTCATGTGGCTTAAGTGCTGGCGGAGGAAGAGAGTGAGTGAGCATAATGCTGCTCTGACTCACTGAAACAGAGAACAACAGCGCGGCCATGACTCTATCAGCGACACAACATTCATTAAGAAAGAAGGAATGCTCAAACTCGGCCTGCCTTCAACCACTTGAAATCTTCATAGCACCATTATAGTTCTCCCAAACTCATGAACATGTATATATTGGAATAATAAACTGAAAATACAGGTTTACATTTTCTTCAGAAAACTGCTGTTTGTGAGACCATTGCTATGAGGTTGCTAGAACATTCTAGCTGTTTGATATGGTGTTGCCAAAAAGCCCAACTTCAAGTGTCTATATGCCAATTCACACAGCATCAACAGACGCATACCAATGCCGACAGCTGACAGAGTACAGTACGTCACTTCTCAGACATTTCAAGACCCTACAAACGCCAATTCAACATGTTCAATTGGCAAAAACAAGTGCCCACCAATGCCAATAAACACAGACAGGGTCGCACACTGATTCGACAAACGTGTTACAGTTTGTCTGCGTCTGTCGGTGCGGTGTGAACTGAACTTATGATGTTCTGGAGCATTGTAATAAGCCCCCGAAGTATGTAACAGAAATAAAAAGAGTTTTTTCAATATTGTGACATCAGAGTGGAACAAATTTAAAATAAATAAATAAAGTGGGGCGGGGATTTGGTTCTATCCATCGGTTGTTGATTGGATGGAGGCAGATCTGAATAAAAGCTTGCAGTCGATAATAAGAAAGAGGCAGGGTTTATGCAGACAAAATAACTAGAGCAAAAGGTTAAAAAAAATTAAAAAATAATGTATACATGGATGAATCGTTCATAGTAAGATCAATTATCAAAAACATGTATTTAGAAAATAGATTTGGTGAACTTTCATTTCATGCCGGCTTTGTTCATTTTATAGTCCGCTAGACGAAAATCTTGTTTTTAGGAAGCATTCAGACAGCACAAACACCAGATCCTCATGTATGACCAAGAGTAACACTATTAGTTGCCTTAGTAAGCACCACTAATAAACTAAATATTATGGAAAAGAAAAAAATAAAAAAAAAACAAAAAAAAAAAAAAAAAACAAAAAAAAAAAAAAAAAAAAAAAAAAAAAAAAAAAAAAAAAAAAAAAAAAAAAAAAAAAAAAAAAAAAAAAAAAAAAAATAAAAAAAAAAAAAAAAAAAAAAAAAAAAAAAAAAAAAAAAAAAAAAAAAAAAAAAAAAAAAAAAAAAAAAAGAAAAAAAAAAAATAAAAATAAACAAAAAAAACAAAAAAAAAAAAAAACAAAAAAAAAAAAAAAAAAAAAAAAAAAAAAAAAAAAAAAAAAAAAAAAAAAAAAAAAAAAAAAAAACAAAAAAAAAAACAAAAATAAAAAAAAAAAAAAAAAAAAAACTGTTCCTCACCGTAACATAATAATAAAACCACTCTGGTTAATTACAAGTAGAAGAAAAAAACGATATTAACCTCTTCAACAATAATTTCAAGGCAACAAAAGAAGAGGTGAGGAAAAGGCACTCATTTGCTGAAATCTGGACCCTTAAGAAGTCATGGAGTTAATTGCCTGTTGGTTTTGCTTCAGTAATTCTAATAAAGTGACGCACATTGTCACTTTCATTTACCAACTAAAGCCACACAGTAGGGAAGCCAGTCCTACTGATAAGAGAATGTAGCTGTCCTTTCTGTCCTTCTCTCTGCATTTCTGTCTTCAACACATTCACAAACCCACACACACACACACACAAACAAAAATTTCTCTCCCCCTCCATCTCCTATCCGTTACTCTGACCTTTTTAAATAGGCTGGTCAATAAGGAGAGACACGTCCTGAATACCAACAGCACCCTAAAAGCGATAATCCTAAATTGGCTTAAAAGATACGGACACAAACTGTGGATAATTTGCTTTAGCTGGTTTGCTTTTCTGGAAAATGAAAATGTGGACACCGGCCTTGAGGGAAAAGCGAGATTAATGTATGGACTTGAAGGATGAACAGTCTCACATTTCTCCCGCCAGACCGTGGCAGACTGTCTACTCACCTGTTTCAGCCTGTAGTCAGCAGTGACTTGTGCCAGAGAACTTTCCAGAATCTTCCTGCTGGTCAGAGCGTCCAGCGCTGGAGACTGGGACTTGCGGGAGGAAGCTCGAGACTGCGCTTTGAGGGATGGGGTGAGAGGGGGCGGTTTGGTGGAGAAAGACAGGGGGGGAGTTTGGAGGGACGGGACTGATAGTGGTTTGGGGGAGGAGCATAACGAGAGTGGGAGGGGCTGAGGTGAGGAAGTGAGGGGCTTGGTAGTGGCTGATGTGGTTTTTTTTCGCAGGTGGTGTTTGGTTTGGGTTGCGCGTGTTTTCTCTTTTTAGTTTTGTTATTTGTTTGTGCTTTTTTTTGGTTTAGGTGTTGTGATGTGGTTTGTGGTGTCGTTGGCGTTTGTGGTTGTATTTTGTGTGGGGTGGTCGTTTTCGTTTGTTATTCTTGTTGTGGGTTGCTGGTGTGGGTTTCGTTTTGTTTCGTTTTGTGTTTTTTGTTGTTCTGGTTTTGTGTGTTTTGTTAAAGTGTGTTTTGTGGTTTGTTTTTGTTGGGTTGTTGTGTTTTTTGTTGTGATGTCTGTTTTTGTTCTGTGTTTTTGTTTTTGTGGTGTTTTGTTAAGCGGTTTTTGTGTTGGCTTTTGAGGGTGTTAGTGTGGTTGGTTGGTTGTGTTTGGTCCATTGTTTTGTATATGTAGGTTGTGGTGTTTGCTGCTGTTTGTTCGGATTGTGTGTGTTATATGCGTGTTTTGTTTTGTGTTTTTATTTTCGTTTTGTTGTTTCCTGTGTTGTTTTTTGTTTTCTCTGTGTGTGTTTTTTTTTGGTTTTTTTTAGTGGTTTGGTTGGGTTTGTGTGGTGGGCGTTTGGTTGTTGTGCACTTGGGTTGGTGTGTTTTGTTTGATGGTTTGGTGCCTTGGTTGGTGGTTTGTGTTGTTGTTTTTTCTGTTGTTGTTGTGTGTGTTGCTTTGTGATTTTTTTTGGCTTGTGGTTTTTTTGTTTTTTTTCCTTTTGGTGTTTGTTTGTGGTGCTATTTTGTGTTTGTTTGTTTTGTTTTTGTTTTGTTGTGTGATTTTTGTGTTTGGGTTTTGTGGTTTTTTTTGTCGGTTTTGTGTTTTGTGAGTTTGTTGGTTGTGGTTCCGTGGGGTTTTCGGTGTGCTTTGTGTTTTTGTGGTGTCTTGTGTTGGTTGCTGTGACTGCTGTCTGTTGGTAGTGGCTGATGCGGTTTTTGGAGAGGAGGTGCGATGCTGTGGAGAATGTTTAGGAGAAATGTCTCGACGTGACTGTGCGATTAGCGCTAACGGTTTAGCGCCTGCAGCCAGGCCAGTGGACTGGATTACACTGGTGTGGAGGGGTCTTTCCCTGGCTCTGCCGCCCGATAGCGATAGCAGAGGGGGTTGAGACAGGCCTGGAGGAGGTGGAGAGCGATGCAGGTGCACTGGAGGAGAGGGCTCTAAAGGTGCACTGCCCAGCAGGCCTCCATGGAAGTCTTTGGCCTCCAACAGCCTGGTCTTTTCCTTCTTACTGAGCCCAGAGTTTGGCGTCACAATCTGCGCAAACAAGAGAGAAGAGAGAGAAGTCCACTTGTTGGTTAAGGTTTAGTTAACACTAACAACAGTCATATTGTGTTTTTAAACTCTCACCGACCCTCAGCATTAAATAGGTTGTTTTTGTTACTCTGCCTTTAAGACATCCACACTTTAAAAAACCCCCCTAATATTGAGCGTATTCTTTAAGATTTTTGTATTTGAATTACATATAAAAATTGTCATTTGCTTTACACAGTTTTAAGAAAATAATGAAATTAATGTGATGCATATTTGTCAGTCATACCTAAATGAAATAGATAACAAACAGGTAAGATTTCTGTACACAAAAAAAGAATGCCACTGTTTGTCATTATTTTCATGTATTTGATTTTATTTAAATAATCATATTTTCAAAAATGGATTTATTCAAATTGCTTAGAATTAGCATAAATCTGTCCATTGTGGAAACAATTAAATATGTTGAGTTAAAATTATGGTTAAAATATGGATAGCTGTGAAATAAGCATTATTCACTTAGATAAAATATTTGAGATTCAAACTAATTTAATAAATGTTCGATAAATGTATAAATCTGGTTATTGTGTATTTAAAACACATTCAGTTTATTAGTACCATTACATAAATCTTACCTGTTTTTTTCTGTTTCATTTATGTATGACTGACAAATATTATGCATTAAATTAAGTTTATTACTTTATGTTAAAACTGTATAATCCAAATGGATGGAATTTTATATACAATTCAAATATATAATTCTTAAATTAAGGTATAAATATTTTTTGAGTGCATATGTAAATGATCTGCAATTAAGCAGATATTTTTATCCAAAGTGACTTCCAATGAATTGGAGCAATCTGGGATTAAGTGGTAACAAATGTCGGGTTCAACCTGACAACCTTTGGTTTCTGGTACACAAACAATCAGTCATATTTGTGGCCACGCCCCTAAGCGCGAGCAGCATCTACTCTCATTTTCTTTTGCTTTTCTGCCGTCTCCTTTCTGAGTCCTGAATAATTCTCCAACCTGTCCCTCCTTACCTATGATACATCTTCCTCGTATCATCATCATCTTCTGTCCTCACCAAGATCATCAATATCACTGCTGCTCATTCCGTCGCTGTCAGTATCCAGCGATGATCCAGATTCACTCTCGCTTACACCAGACCCCTTTACCTGATTCTTACGGGCTTTCTGCATGGTTGACAAAACGTCAATCATGCTCAATTTAATACTTCAACCAAATATTAAAGGTCTGGTTCATCTATGAGAAGTTTTTTTTGTTTAGAATGCACACTGCATGATCGTCCCCGCGTATGTATGTGATATGTTGCACCTCTATTTAGGTTTATGCGAGGTTTCTCCTGAAGCTCCCTGTGCTGTTGCTATGGGACTGGCCTTGCGGTCGCGGGGGGGGGGGGGGGCTACTTTGGCGTGAGTGTCCGGCTGTGTTCAGGGGGCGGAGCCGCGGTGCGAGGGGGAGGCAGAAGTCGAAAAACTGATCCTTTAGCCGCAGAGGGGAGACAGTGCCCGACCATCACAGCTCCATCACACCCTGCGCACAAAAGAGTGTAAATCAAAGCAATCAGATGCTTTAAACTATGCAAATTTTGCTACAAAAGAAAATAATAAAGATTTACATCACCAGTGTCTACTATGTCAAAATAGCCTTTATCAGGGATTGGGGTTAAAACGACAAATGATCTCTATAAGCCTACAGTATGAATCATCACTGGAGGCGACCTGCTCAATGCGGATGATTACTGTGAGCACAACAGCTCGGAAAGGGGCTACATTAGACTGCCCATTACTTTGTTTAACTCTGAATCTGCCTCCAACGGGCATGGCATACATTTTCAGGAGGCAGATATGACTAGGGACCTTTAAAGATGATACTTGGCAGACTGACTTCTCCCTGTTGGGCTGTTTTGGGATCGTTAAGGGATTGGCGCGTGTTCGTGAAGCCACCGGGAGGGGTTCAAACCATAGGTGGCAGACCAACCGAAAAGGTGGGAACGAAGGCCGGCAGAAACTCCGTCACACTGGGCTTCGGCTGCTTTTACTCAACATTCTGAGAAAAGAAAGGTAACATTACCTATAACTTTAGGGCCACGATTCAATCAATGAGACACGCTCAAATATAAAGATCCGATATATTATTAGTATTATTTAATGCTTAAAATATCCCCCCCCCAAAAAAATTTAATAATAAATAACAGTAATGTTCTTAATAATCAAATAATTTATGTAGTCTTATAATATTGTATATGGTAGATATATACAAAAATACTGTCCTTATATTGATTTATGAAAATATAGTTTTGCTTTATTTGTGCATAGGACTTATAGGACTTGATTTGTTACTAGGACTTCGGTAGAATAATACGGCCAAAACGTAAGCAATTTTTATTGTATTTATTATTTGTAATTACTGTCCTTTTATCACTATTATGGTGTCATGTGAGTATATTGTGATTATGTTATTCCTCGTTATATACACCATCAAAATTAACAATTTTACTTAATTTCTTTATGCAGATTTATTCACTTTAGGTACTGGACTTGTGTGCACAGGGTCCTGTCATGATACACAGCCATAAACCTGTTTTATCATTTAATAATAATAATAATTATAGTATGTAGTAGTATTACGTTAGGTTATATGTAAAAAATATATAATAAACCCCCAATTATCACTTAATATTGGTTATGAAGATATATTGTGTCATTTGGTTACATAGGACTTTGTGTCATCATGCTTTCGTTCACACACATACCTGTGAAGGCTCCTAGTTGTGGATGAGCTGCGAGGGCAGCAGAGACCCCCAGTCCTCCTAGACCCCCAAACTCTGGGCGGGCTGTCGCCGGTGATAGCAGACCAAAGGCTGGGTGGGCCATGAGCGGGTACGCACTGGGCAGAGAGGTCACTGAGCTGACGCTGAAGGGCTGGTCACCGCCCGTCAACCCAAAAATTGGACCTGCCCCATCAAACACACACACAAACAAAACACCATGATACATTCAGTCCTCTCTCCGACGTGCACATATCTGGAATTCTCGACCTTATCGTAGCAATGCTAGAAGAGACATTTTCAGCCACAAAAGGCCAAAAAGGTCAAACAAAAGGAAAAAGCCACTGAGCCAACCTTGTGGCTTTTGTGTCGCGTTTTGTCAGTAATGTGTGTTTAGATGTACACTTGAGAGCAGACGTGGAGGGGTTTCTCCGCATGTCACCCGAAGTTAGCTAAATATGATGAAACCTCCCCTTGAGTTCATTTGGGGACGACTTTCAAAATGCTGAAAGTTTTCTATTAGGAGTAGGGACAGTCTATTGTATTGATAATTAAATAATAAATTCAAATTATATAATTATTTATTTAAAAAAAAAACAACAGTCTATGTTATGCCTTCATTTAGGCCTCTTAGTAAACATGTGTGTGAGACTCTATGAGAGACAGTTTGATGGCTGTTAATGTTAATGTAATCACAGGCTTTCCGACAGCATTTGATTAATAACTATGATCAGACCAAATGAAAGTCTCCGCGTGATAGAACAAGGAAGAAGTGGGAGAGAAGACGCCCAAAGCGCTCTGGCATCTCCACTATATTCTATAAGATATCACAGCACCCTCTCTGAGTTCGATAAATCACTTCAATCTCTTGTTTGACATTGTATAGGCTCTCGGTATACATGTAAACACAGAGCTCTTCGTATTAATCATCGTCATCATCATCCAGATTGGATCCTTTCTGGGATCGATCTCCTCTGGCAGCGCTGATGCTGCCCATTGTCTCCTTCAGGAGTCACATGTAATTTCTAAGCCGCATATTTCATGCAAATTCAATTTCCATTAGGGAGCACAGAGAAGAAAGGCTTGAGCGCACCGTTCCGCCAGCGCAGCACCGCACCAGCGCTCTCTCTCTCTCTCGCGCACACACACACAGAGAGAAAAGCGATGATGGGAAATGCAGGATTTTTGCAGATAGCTATAACTCCAGGAGGGACGGAGAGGAGGAGAGGGCCTTGACTTCCCTTTGCTGTTGTTTATGTTTGAAGACTGTAGGAACTGTCTGCTGCATGCTGATTTTTTTTGCAGGATTTTTCCTTGGAGTCCACTTTAAATGTTTGTTCACTTGAAAAGTCCAAGAAAACGGTCATAATTTAGTTTTACATGACCATTTTCCACTCCCTCTCTCTGACCCTTAAAAACAAGCTGTTTTTCTTACAGTACCTTTAAAAAATATTAATAATAATTGACCCACAAAAAATTAAAATTCTGTCATTATTTACTTCCTTTCATGTCTGTCAAAACCCATATTGCCTATATGATATAAATTTCAGTCTGTTCCTCACACTAAATGTCTTAATAAAGGTGCGCTCATGTTGTTCTGTGAATTTCGTGCGGTCAACAGAAAGCTGTTTGGTTTGAAAGTGAAAGCTTCATACATCACTACACTACTGACAACAGACAAATGGACCTATTTTACCCGCAAAATTTTGCTTATGTGACGACACCCTAAGACATTGAATAAAGTGCACCCTGAGTCATATCGACTGCATTTACGATTCTTTGATGTCATTTCATCTTGACACAATGCTGGTCACCAGTCTAAGCATTTTTTTTAATTTTCCATTTATTATCCACAGAAGAAAAAAAGACACAAGGGTTGAGTAAATGATGGCAGTATGGGTTACTATTACTTGTAAAGCCAGAGTTGTACTGTAGTGTTGTAGTGAAGTTATTTTATTTATTTTGAAACGAGGTACAAATTTTAACAGACAGCATGTTACATTTCCATGACTGTATTTAAGCACATCACGTCAGCTATTTTCTGACAGCCATTTAGAATCAGAACTAGTGGCGCTAGTTTTGTGAATGATAGTATAGAACATGTTCAATTCAATTTGTGATTCCATCTTAATCATCCAGACATCTCACTTACCCACTACTTCTAATCAGTGACTGTTGTTTTGTTTTGATCTCTCCCCTGTGCAAAGCTGACCTCATACGTCATTCCCCCGGAACTACTTCCAGTGTACAACAGTGAGCGCAAGCTACATTAAAGTGATTATTACGTTTTGAATATGGATATTTTTCTTACAAAAACACATTGATTCGCTGCAGAAGGCCTTTGTTCACCCCCCGGAACCGTGTGAGACACTTTTTTTTAATGGATGGGCACATTTTATTAAACTGCTTTTGGACGGATGCACGCAACACCTGCTGAGTGCCATTAAACAGCTTGAAAGATCAAAGACCATTTTTAATATAACTCTATGGATTCGTCTGAAAGAAGAAAGTCATATACACCTAGGATGACTTGAGGGTGAGTAATTTATGGGCTAATTTTTCATTTTTGGGTGAACTAACCCTTTAAGGCCTGTCCTTTTTAATTCTCACACACAAAAATCCAGTACAGCCTGTATGTTTTGGGGGTTTGTTCTGATATAGACAGTGGCGTCGAAAGAAGGAAAAAAGGATGAAAAGAAAGAGCTTGAGAAGGAGAGAGGCGGATGTGAAGATAAATGAGAGGAAATATTCCCCCAAAGACCATCATCCGCTCCTGCTGGCACACACACACAACACACACAACACAAACAACAGAGTGGCAGAAACGCCAGTTTCATATTAATGCGCTTTCAGCCGGCAATAATTAAATCAGCCTCTGAGAGGAGCAGAGCAGAATTACCGGATTACCTGATATCCTTCTTATTTTATCTTTCTCCTTCGTTCTCTTTCCCCATCTCTCTCTTTCTTTGCTTGCCCCCCCACAACCCCACCCCCACCAACACACCTTCCCATGTTCTCCATCTTCTGACAAACCGAGCCATTTTGAAAAGCGGCACTGTCCTCCCCCACCTGTCTCCTCGTTCGCTCTCTTATGTGGGATGCGGCAGAAGCCGATTAATGTGCCCTCCGTTTGCATCAATCACATTTCTACAGACAGATCTGACAGCCGACTTAATTGTCTGTGTGTCTGAGGGGGACGGCGAGAAAAAGTGCGAACATGTGGCCGCCGTTTGTTCTGCGAGAGGTTAAAATATTCTCTGTTTCAGCCCAGATGCACCTCGTTCTCGACCTGAACATCATCTATCGCTCTGGCACGCTTGTGGGCCGGTGATTTAGTGGGACAAAGTGTTAATTGTGTTTAAAGTGGTAATGATAGCGCTGTGAGAACATGTCGAGGGATAGCCTCATTCTGAATGTTAATCAGCTCAACTAGGACTGAATTACCGAGGTCCTCTTGTCTGTTTAACCCAAGTAAATCACTTTTTTTTTTTAAATGGATCAATTCTTTGTTTTTGGATTTCTTTCCATTTTTTAATCACATGAGCACGAATGCTTATTGTACAGAATATAACAGGCAATCACAACTATAGTGATATTCAGTAATACAGCACTCTTGCTTATAAAATATTGTTTTACATAAAACTGTTCTATAAATAAAAAGTTATTATTAAGTACTAGACACAATATGGCCAGTTATTTTATTTTCGCACAGCCAACAAAAATAGTCCCAAGAGAGGACAAAGCAGGATCAAGATCTGGAATTCTATGTAGCAATCACAGACAAGTGGAGTGATGCAAACTGTCCCAGTCTGCACTCTTGGAATATTTTCAAAATGAACTATTTAATGGGTTACTGAAAAACTAGCTGGCTAACTGGTCTTCAGGATGCCTAGAATAATTAGGCTGGTTTCAGGTTCATTAGTGAAGCAGAAAGAAAGGAATATGTCGAATTATTTTTGTCTTTACTCACTGTCGCAACGCAATGAGAATAATGCAAGATGATCAAAAAGAGCAACAAAAACAATTGATGTCCATGTTTGACTGACTGTAGTAAATTTAAAACTACGTCTCAGAGATTGAGTTGTATAGCATGATTTACAGCATTATTAGTATATATCTATAGATATATATAGATATAATAATAATATAATAATATAATATATATATATAGTCACACCTCCACTCGAATACTCAACTAGTTCTGCATCATGACCCATCCCTACTTGGAATGCCAATTTTCCTTATCATATTAGTTGACTGAAGCCAACTACTGTATAATAGAGAGAAATAGTGGAAAGTTGAATGGATTCAGGAAAAGTTAGAAGCCAGAATCGAAGCTGCATTACCCACACGAGCATATGGCTCAACTTGTCAGGAGTATATGCAGTAACCACTAAGCCACAGCTCCAACTAAAATTCGAGCTTTATATTTTATTTCTGTGAAAACAGAACAGCAAAGCCTTGGTGAGTACTTGAACCTGAATTTTGCTGGGTACTTGAATTTCAAGAGAGACGAGCCGGAGCTGGAATTGCATATTCCAAAACTCTGAAGGGAAAAATGGCAAAAACAAAAGGTCTCCCTTCACTGTGACTCCTCTTCTCGGGCTGGTGTGGGAGTAGAGTAGTGAAAATCCATGTGGAATATCAACTGTTAACGAGAGTCTCGTCAGAAAACGACACAGGGCCAAAAACGAAAGCAGAGCAGACAGAGCGAATTACAAACAGGAAAGAGTCAGTGGAGCCTAACAAACTTTACAGTTTATAGAGGAGAAGAGGATATTTAAGAGTGTCAGGAAGGATGGAGAGAAAGCTGTGTTATTGTGCCTGTGCGTTCACGTGTGCGCATGTGTTTATGTGAAGGGGGGTGGAGAGTGAGATGACAGCAGTATTAACAAAGGCCTAGTTAATTGGTTGAGATTCATTAATGCAGCAGCTTTTCAATTTGCAGCCAAAACTGTGAGTGCTAAATCCTGGACGGTGTTTTCACATGCTGAACAATAAGTCGGTAATTACGACAGGAGCAAGTCGGTGGCTTTCTTCAGCCCTGACTGTGCCACATAAGGAACAAAACACGAGAGAGAGGCTGAAGAGATGCTTTATCAGATAGAAAGATTATGGATAGTTGGAAAAGAGATTAATATAAGTTCACCCAAATATTTAAATTCTATCATTTAATTACCCACCCTAATATCATTTTAAACCTAAGGGTTTAAAGCTCCAAAAAAAAAAACTGATTCTGGGTAAACAATTTAATTTAGCATCAGCATTCTTGTTGTCCTCTGTGTATTGAAGTATCCTATTACGGTTTTATTTAGAAATCTTTCACAGTTCAGTGGGTGAGTGAGCTGAACAATGCAGACTGAATTGTGAATCGATTTTGTTAAGCTGTTCAGCCAATTCATTGAAAAGATTGATTCATTCACAAATCAGCCATTGCTAGTTCTGATTCTAAAAAGCCACCAGATATGACTTAATTACTTAAATATTGTCAGGAAAATAAATAAATAAAACAGTAGTGTTGCTAGCCTGCTAAAACAGTTTTTTTTAGTCCCAAGCAAAATTATTTTGAAAGTATCAACATTATCACTTTGTTACTAAGAAATAGCTTTGCTATTGGCAGCCATGCTACTGCACTAGATTAACTTTCAAGGGATAGTTCATAATTTACTCACACTCATGTATTTCCAAACCTATGTGGGGAATATTTTCAGAAAATAACTTAAAAATACTTACATTTCGGCCTTTTTCTCACATAAAGCTATAGTTTGTCTTCAAATGACATAAAGGAATAGTTCACTCAAAAATCTAAATTCTGTCATCTTTTAATCACCCTCTTGTCATTCTAAACCAACAAGACTTCAGTTCATCTTCAGATGATATTTTTTATATTTTCTCATAATTTTGTCCAAGTTCACATAACCATAAATTTCACTCATCAAAAAGTTCATAAAGATCGTAAAAGTAATCTATATGAATGGAGTGGTCTAATCCAAATGGTGTAACACTTTATTTTAAGGACCAATTCTCGCTATTAATTAGTTGCTTATTAGCATGCATATTACTAGCATATTGGCTGTTTATTAGTACTTATAAAGCACATATTAATGCCTTATTCTGCATGACCATATTTTAGATCCCTTAATCCACCCTGTACCTAAACTTAACAACTACCTTACTAACTATTAATAATTCTAAAGTGTTACCATCCAAATCTTAAGAAGAGACAAGTCACTTCATATGATTTAATTTAGTTTTATTAATATAGAACACGCATAGAGCACATCACATATGGTAAATGGAACCTCAACTGTACTTGCTTGACACACAAGAACCAACAAGGTCTGTTTTCACGTGTCAAGCAAACCCTTTAACAAAGAGTTATATGTACTACCTCTAAGATTTTTTTTTTGTCTTTTTTGGCTCTTGACAGCTCCAGTCCTAATTCCAAAAAAAGAACAGTCTGGACACTCTGCAAAAAATCTCCCTTTGTGTTCCCCAGAAAAAAATGTATTTGAGTTTGGAACGACATGAGGAAGAGTAAATGATGACAGAACTTTTTTGGCAGAACTATCCCTTTACCAGAACAGAATCTGAGAAAGTGAACACTTGTGCCTTATCAGACAAGACTCAATCAGCAGAGAAGATATGCGCTTTATCACGTCACTCAAAGAAAAAAAAAATGATGCTTCATCAGACAGGAAGAGAGGTCCCTGATGACATCAGTCTCCAATCTGCCACCAACCACGCAGTCTAAACTTGGAGATGAGTTCAAAGTATGCCCGTGCGACACTCGGTGGTGTGTGTGTGTGTGTGTGTGTGTGAGATTGGGCGTGAGTTTTGACTGAGCACTTTTCACACTGTAACAATAAGCAACCCTTGCGTCAGGGCATGAAAGAGAGTGTGTGTGCGCATGAGTTCTTACCGCATGTGCCGAGCGAGGCCGTGGCTGCGTGGTTCAGGCTGCTCTTCACATTGGAGGCTGCTGTGGATGAGGAAGAGGAAGAGGAGGAAGATGACGATGCAGAGGTGGCGGTGTGGACGGAGGCCGGGGTGGTTGAAGGCGAGGCCAGCCGTTCTCCAGACTCCATATCTGTCAAGCACAATCCAATCGATAATTAGAGCGAGCTCTCGCACACACACACACAGCCTGCCACTCTTCCTTTCACATTTCACTTGCCATGAACAATATTTCTATTTAACACCAGTCAGTCTCCTTCACACACACACAAACACACACGTCTGCTCGCAAGATGAACCAACCCCACAACCATATTTCTACAGGACCACACATTAATGTCCCGTTTGGGCAGAGGGTTTGTTCGGCTTGTCACGTTAACCATTCATTCACTGTTGAGACCTCCTTCAATATGATAGAGGAGAAACACACTCACAGACTTTCGCACACACACACACACAAAGTGAGCAGCACACTGATTTACAAGACTATTCACAGCCATTTTTACGCCGCATAAAACAAGCGTTCTCACACTTGATGTGCTTAACAGGCAAATTATGCCTTTAACTGTTTCTGTGGAGATTTCACAGTTTGGAGAGACGCATATTAAAGACAGTCGCACATAGCCAACATATACACACACAAAACCCCACAAGCATTCTCGAATTTCTTTTTCTCTCCTCAAAACATACCATATCTGCACGTACTTTAAACGCCTGAAAATGCGATTAGCAGCCGTCAGCGTGTGATTCAAGCAGAAAAAAACTTGACTGCTGAAGACAAGTGAACTGTTTATGTGTTTGGAAATCTTCAGCTTGGATGCTAATCTCACGAGTAGATTTCGCTGTGGGAAGCGGCAGAGAGTGCCACGGTATAGCACACATAGCTTTGTTATTCTGTCATTATATATAAACACTCGTGGCCTGTCCCCTGAGCGGCTCTCCTTCTTGTATGTCTCTGCTACACACACACACCACACACACACACACACACACACACATGCAGGCAAACACACACTGATTAGATCTCAGATATGGAAACGCCCACAGAATATCAACTAACAGCCCTCACCCAAGAGCAATGCCGAAAAACACACACACACACACACAATGAAAGTGTCTGCAAATTGGAGTAAACAGCGGCAGAGGCCACAATCTGCCACTGCGGTTGTTATCCCTCTTTTCGCTCCACCTGTCCTTCGCTTCCTTGTCTCTGCTTCCTAATCATTTCCCCTCATTCATACCCTGCCTCCAAAGGTCAAAGGTCACCAACTCAAGTTCATGGCAGATTACTCTAAAGCTTGAAATTCAACCCTAAATAATGCTGCTTAGTGCTCAGTGGAAAACAATGATTGAATTATACACAATGCTTGAATATACATTTATGTTCTTGGTGAAATTGCTGTGATGTAAATCACAAAAGGGCGCTCGGTCAGATAAGACATGCTAACACAGACACAGTAATAAAAGTGAAAGTGAAACGAATGTTGCAAGTCACTTTCATACACACAAAAACACATACAGAAAACGCTATAAAGACTGAGCAAAGACTTAAATTTTCTAAAACGCACAACCATGTCTCAAACATAAGTAAAATTTAAATTATATATTTAAAAAATTATATTATATAATTCAATATAGTGAATTAATACAATTTAAAACATATTAAACATTTGAAATGTTTTCTGTTTTAATATATATTTTAAAATGTAATTTATTCCTGTGATGGAAAAATTTCAGCAGAAAGAATATTGTGAAAAATCACTGCAATTTAAAATAACATTTTATTCTAATATATTTTTTAAAATGGAATTTAGTTATTTTTTATTTGTAGAATTTTCAGCAGCCATTACTCCAGTCTTCAGTGTCACATATTGCTTCAAAAATCATTCTAATATGCTGATTTGCTGCTCAAGTAAGATTTCTTATTTTTATCAATGAGGAAAACAATTGTGATGCTTAATATTTTTTGTGGAAACCAGGATACATTTTTTCAAGATTCTTTGATTAATAGAAAGTTTGAATAGAATTGCATTTATTTTAAAGATATATCTTTTGTAGCCTCAAAAATGTCTTTACTGTCACCTTTGATCAATTAAATGCATCCTTGCTGAATTTAAAAAAAATAAAAAATCTTACTGACCCCAAACTTTTGAATGGTAGTGTATTTACGTCATATCATCTACTTATCTCCAGCTACTCACTTAGCATGATTACCTTAAATATCAACACTAACAGATGAGGGTTTCAAAATAATTCATAACAACAACCATGATTACTGCAATAATGGTATGCTGGGGTATTTAAGGATCCAATCCTGACTTAATTATCAGAAATTAAAACAGCTTTAGCATCAGAATTAGTCTGATTTTATAGCTAATTATCCATCTTCCACTGTGGCACTGGAAGGCAGGCATCGTAATCTCCGTGAGTTGCATAATTAATTTGACTTGGTGCACGCGGCCAATGAGATTCTTGGAAAAAACAGCAGGACCCGGATCCTGTGAATAAGTGAATCATATGCTAATCGCGATCTGGGTGCTTTGCGGGATACGTTTAGTCCATGCAATTTGGACGACACCTTCAGCTCTCCAGCCAGCCAGGAGAAATGCGAACTCGTTTCCCATGAACGTGCTTCCAGAGAGAGATACTACATAAAGCTGTGTTATTTAATTTACCCAGAAAATCAATCATACACTCCTGAGGCAGTGAAATATACTGCTGAGGTTGCTGTGTTTGGGAGAGTGTGTGTGATTTAAGTTTGTATGTGTGTGTGTGTGTGGGGAAAATCAGAGAGAAAGACAGGGCATAGAGTGTGTTTTTATTCATAATGCTGTGTATCTTTCTCCAAACACGCACGTGATCCACACTTCTCACTTGTTATGGCCCGTGGTAACAGATGGCCAATGCTAGCCACGCTAATCTGCCAACAGAGTCGTCAGCATGGATCAGTGCTAATCAGAGCGCACCAGCAACCACACCGACACAGAGACTCCATTTTCTTTAACCAGGGCATGCTCAGCACAGGCCTGTCACCTTCCGGGTGACCTGTGGCAGGGGAACAGCGACCTTTGACCTCATATCGCTGCTAATTCCCAGATGCAGTGGCATAAACGCTCATTCCAACAACGGGTAAGTACACAGGACGCGGAATACATGCTATTTTCACAAGGGCGTGAGATTGTGGTTAACGAGTGTCCAAATACATCCATTATGACTCATTGATTGGTCGCAGCGCTGCGTCGCCATTGGCTGGAGCAGCTTTCCTGAAGCGTGAGATGGCTTCGCCTGTCGCAAGACATGGTTGCTTGGTGACACTGGCAGTCACACCACCGTCAGCATCCCAGGATGCACAGAGAGAGAGAAAGAGAGCATGTGCGGCATCGTGTTAAAAACACCAGTCTCGAAATAAAGGAGGGGAGGGCGGATGGTGAGGAGAAATGATATGTGGGCGGTGGCCTGTACAAAGAGGTGTGGGATTCACCTTTCTTTCTTCAGCCGTCTCATTTGTGAGCGAGAGGGTATTAGATATTTTGTGTGTGTGTGTGTGTGTGTGTGTCCTGCCACATGGATGAATATTCTAGAGGTCTTTAAGAAAAGCAGGATGGCAGGGTCGGACTGATAAAATTGATTTCCGAGCACTAAAAGCTGAGGGCTTCTCCACGGCTCCGTGCATCCGTGTCCGTTCAAGCAAAATGGGAAATTCTACAACTCCGATCATGAGCCAAACCGGTCGGTTTATCCTAACGCAAGGAGACAGATGCCATTGATCACATCAATGCGCCTTTCCACCGTAACGGACATCAGTCTTGTGCTACACAGTATCAGATAGTTGAAATTCAAAGGATGGGAACATGATTTAAAGCTGTAATATGTGTGAGTGTGTGTGTGTGTGTGTATCTTTGCGTGTTATGAGTAACCAGAGACCAGCAGCTCAACCCACACCCAAACAAAGGGCCCGTGACAGATGGTGGAAAGCTGCATGCTGGGATACTTCGGCCTTTCGTCCGTGAGCTGTTCTGTGGTCCAATGAGGAGTTACCAGATCTGCTTCCACAGCAACACAGATCAGCAGATATACCGAGCGGATCGTCTGCCCAAACAATGCCACAAAAACAATGCAAAATGAGACCTGATGTCCACACGCACACACCGCTATCCTACAACCACTATAAACTTTACACACCAAAGAGTATGTTAAAGGAAGAATTAACTTCTCTTCACAAGCAAAGAGGACGTGCAGTGAAATGGCAGATGCTTTTGTTCTGATCTCATGATCTTTCAGTCTTCTTAAAGTCAACTGGAAAGCATCACACACACATTCCTTTAGGCTGTCTGGTGCTGACCCACACACACACACACACCCACACACACACACACACACACACACAAAAACGAAGCTGCTGGTCACGCCCACACTTGTAGTTGTAGTAGTGCATATAAAGCGTCTACATTTAGCCCTAAGACAGGGACGGATCCATTCACACACACACAATCTCTCAAAGAAACTTTTTCACACACACACACTGAACTACTATAACAGCACTGCGCTCTGCCTTGTAAAACTATATATTTATAAGTTTTTAAGAACTAATAAATCTATCAAATAAGCAGGTTCGGTTTTGTTGTGGCATATCTGGACTGTCACATTGAACTGTGGTACTCATAAGAATGATTGAAGTTTGAATTCAGTTTACTTCTATGCCACTTGTACTATGTCAGCTATGCAAACAAAGGCTTTGAAATATATTACTATGAAAAACATTACAATTTTTTAAATTATATTATTATAAATCATTATACCACTACATTTTATATAAACTAAAATAAATACATTATATGAAAATGTATAAATGTATTTTTAATAAATAATATGCTGCAAATTTGTTTCATCATAATAATAATAATATAATAATATAAGCAAAACAAGGTGTTTAGCCAAAATTGTAACTTAAATTAATTTGTGTATTATTCTAATAATAATTATGAACATTTTGTACAATAGTCTTTTAAAGAAATTGTAAAAAATATTGTACATAGTACATTCTAATAATAGTTTTTTATTTATTTTATACAATAATCTCATGAAAACAAAGCTTTGAGAATACACAAACATTACATTTTTAATTGGTGTATTAAAAAGTTAATAACAAGCTTTATATTTATAAATTTATTATTATTATGAAAAGTATCCATAATCATATTTTAATATAAAACTATTAATAAAGTAATATAATTTTACTGTATTTTCTAATAAATTATCTATTTTTATAATAATACCATGCAAAGGCTTTGAGAGAAATATGTAAAAAAATTAAAATTTGTGTGTAAATAAATATGTTGAACAATTTCGAGCAATCAATTTCTTCTTGCAGCAACTTGATACAGGCTTTATCAAATTTCTGGAGCTTGTACATAATCACTTTCTCACTTGCACAGATACACTGAAAGAGCCAGCTATGCCATCTGCCCCTCTTCACCCCATCATTTCCTGTTCTCTCTATACTAAGTCATTTGACAAGTGTCAAAGTTTAGGAACCACACAAAAATGCATTTACAGTCTGCGATGAACTAAAAGATCAATGTTAATTTATGAGCTCCATTCCTGTCTACTTAATGACTGCATGACCTCCTTTGCAAAACATGAGTCTGACGCACATATAATCAGCCGGCTGACCACCAATGAAATGTGCATGCTGATTGGTCAGTTCAGAGGAGCATAAAGAGTCTCACAGGATTCACCAGCATTCTTTGACCTCCGCAAGATCCCAGTGGGACCATTGAGGATCATTAGATGTTTAGCTTGCCACAGCACGTTCAATGTGTGTGTATATGTTTGTGCTGTAAAATAAGTGTGTGCGCAGGTGTCTTACATCCCATCTACAAGCAAGCAACGTAACAACTAGATTTCTCTAGTTTTCACAAAAACTACTGACCTAGGTTTGTCACACACAGCAAGTGAGCGGCGATACCGCGACGACACACCGTTAGAGAGAAAGAGTGTGAATGTGTGTGTGTTTGAGTGAGAGAGAGAGATATTCTGTCCTTTACTGAAGCCCATTTCTTATTCACTCCGGAGGCAGTGGATCCGGCAAAAACCGGATATATTTAGACACTCCATTACAGAGAGAGCTGTGTGTGTGTGTGTGTGTGTGTGTGTGTGTGTGACATGCTCCATGCATGTCCCTGTACCATCTCCATTAACATCCACACAAACACATTCTGTGTTCACATACATGCATACATACACAAACAGACAGAAACATAATTACACTACGTACAGTTTCATCACTTCAATTCTTTTCTCCATCAACACTCTGATCTATACCTGTATTACCGTCATAAACATGATTTACAGCTCCACAAAAGAGGAACACACATCCTGCCCTCCCCTCATGTCCTGTGTTTGTATGTGTGTGTGTGTTTACAATGACAAAAGCATAAACCTGATGAGAAAATCCATCTCCTGTTTCAGATTGGACAGAGCAGAAATATCTTCTATTGATCACTGCAAAGCAACCATCAGCTAAGAAAACAGCCATGATTGGCGAGACAGGCATGCAGTTCCGCACTGCTCTCCCCATAACGTGTGTTGTGTGTGTGTGTGTGTGTGTGTGTGTGTGTGTGTGTGTGTGTGTGTGTGTGTGAGAGAGAGAGANGAGAGAGACAGTGTCTAGCTCTAGGGATGATTTAAACATTCAAAAGGGAGTAAAATCAGCGTGTCAGTGCTATAACACAAGAGTCATCATATTTATACATGGAAAGGGTGATGAAAGTGGCGTCTCAAATAAAAGTGTGCAAAGAGGAGAGAGAGGAGTAAAAAGAGACAGTGTTGGTAGAGAGAACAGTGAATGAGAAAAGGCAGCAATTAATAAGTTATAGATTGGTTCTTTGAATAACTTTGCATTATTCATTGTGGGGTTATGATGATAACTGTGAAATTAGAGATTCATTTTCAGCTAAAGAGAGAGAAAGACAGAGGGAGAGAGAGTATGAGGTGATGCATTGAGACGCCAGTCCTACTAAACAAAAAAGGTTCCAGTCGTTGCAAACTACACGCATACAGTCTCAAAGTCCAATATTAAAAACAACCGCCAAATGCCATATGCAAGTAAAAACTGGCTTTTATAAGTTTTATAAACGTTATTTAGAAACTTTCTAATGAATGAGTGATGTGAGCAATTTAAATCATTCACATCTCCTAACATCTTGTAAGTTTATCCATCTAGGACAGAATATAATTAACTACAATATCTTATTAACAGAAGCTGGGAGTGTCGAAATGTGAGTTCATTTTACATCTTACTTGTATGTATTTTTTTGTATTTTAATTAAGTTAAAACTTAGTTTTAATATAAAACTCTATACTAGTAATTATACTACTAATAATATATTTACAATTTAGATCAATTTAAGTAGTTCAGCAGCCCCCTTGGAATTTTGCTGCGGGCCCATATTGAGCCCAGCTACACATAATAATTGACCAAAAAATCCTGTGTTTGTATCATTAACTAAATGACATATGCACTTTAAAACAGAGCAAAGTGATCAATGAAAAAAACAGAGCAAAATAGTGGGACTTTACTAGTCCAATAGTCATCCTTAAAAGTGAGAAAGGTGAAACATGAAAGCTTTCATATAATTTCATTGTATAATTAATGCAGACAATGCTAAAAGCAGTTTCTTTTTGTTTATGTTAGGGATCTCAGAACAGTTCTCTACAGTTTTTATTTGTATGTGAACATACCAAATGAACTCTGTTTCATCTCAGAAGTCTGCTGTGTCATTTCACTTCTTTGTCACTTCTTTGAAAAGCAGACCTTTTGTACAAGTATTTTTTCAAAATACTAAAATATTTAATCTAGATATTGGGGGACAAATGCAAGGGAAAAAAATATACTAGATTTTCAATATGGTCCCAGACCTTTGGACAGGTCACTGTACAAAGATAACCCAAAAATAAAGTGCAAAGTTTGCAGACAGGGGAATTTTCCTCCTACACTCTTAAAAATAAAGGTGCTTCAAAAGGTTCTTCACAGCGATGCCATAGAAGAACCATTTTTGGTTCCACAAAGAACCATTCAGTCAAAGGTTCTTTAAAGAACCATCTCTTTCTTACCTTTTTATAATCTGAAGAACCTTTTTTCACCACAAAGAACCATTTGTGAAACAGAAAGGTTCTTCAGATGTTAAAGGTTCTTTATGGAACCATTTAGACAAAAAGGTTCTTCTATGGCATCGTGAAGCACCTTTATTTTTAAGAGTGTACTGTCACCATATAAAACAACTGACACTGAGGTCATGTGGTTCACGTAATTAAATACGAGTCAAGTTCAATTTACTCAAGTCATTTGCGTTGTTCTAGGGGAGGTGTTTGAAGCGAGGAATTCAGTCTCAGAGACAGGCAGACAGAGTTGCAAATTAAACAAGAACTATGGCTGCTTGAGCAATTAAAAAAATATATATTGTCATTCCCTCTTTCACACCGTCTCTCTCTTTCTCTCTCTCTGGCCTCCAGACTTAATCCAGAGCTGTCTAAACATCTGCCTAATTTTAGCTTAAAATGCACACTGAAGTTTCCTTCTCCGCTCTGCACATCACACCCCCATCATATTATCCTTTTATTCAGCCCTGACCCCCTCAGACAGACCAGTCTAAAAAAACGACCCACATCTGCGCACCCAAACACGCTCCCTGCTGCTCATCTCTGAGTCTGGGCCTGCTTGACTGTACCGGCAGCCTTCCAGAAAATTCTCCAAGTGCCAGGATGAACACATGGCGACAACCGCAACAATATTTCAAGGCGATTACGATTACCAAGGGCTCTGGCGACAATCAGGCATTGGATTACACCATTACTGTGCCTGATCTTTAAAACAAAGGTGGGCTAAGCCGTGGAAACCGTGAGGAATCCCACACACATGTACAAAGTGTGTACACATGAGCGGAACATACAACTAATCTGGGAGGACTAAACTGAGTCAGTGGGTCTACCACAAGCTGTCAATCATCTGCCATGTGGGAGGAGTCAGCCACTGGGTCAGGGAGGATGCGGTCGGAGTTTATGAGGGTATGATGGCATCGTCAAGGACTGCAGGCGAGCAGGCGGGTCGGGGGGTGTCAAGGCCGAGGGACACGCGGAGCATACAGAACATGGATTTTGATCCGCAGACCTTCCCAGGCCCTGGATTACACCACAGCCCACCCGTTTGCATCAGCCTCTCTTCCTCCAGAGACAGAAAGAGAAGCTGACAGGAAAGAAAGTGAAAAGAGGAGAAAGAAGGGGCGGAAAGGACAGAAACATAGCGAGAGAAGATGAGAATAGCTCCTTGCGTGATTTTTCTGTGGGCTGCTGGGTTTGAGTGGGACAGCAGGAGTGAGTTGAGGTAAAGCAGACTGGACTGGGCCAAATCCTTCAATCCTAAACACTGGCACACACACAGGCTTTGTTCCAAAACCTAGTAAGCTGCCTACCTAGACAGCATATTAAGGCATCATAGGTGTAGCCCTGACAGACTTGCGTCCAAATATGCCTACCCTACTTCCATATTATATAGTAGGTGAAAAACAGTATGTGTGGTATGAGTAGTAGTATGTCTGAATTCACAGTATTCAAAAGACGGGAGGCGAAAAGGATAACCTACCCTGATAACATTCTATTTTCATTGAGATTCCGAAGTGTGTATCTGATGGACTATGACAAGCTCACTAAAAAGATGGCCGATAAGTCAACAGAAATATATTATAGAGATAATCATTTCATGACTCAAAATTTGAGTTTTACCCAATATTTATGTGTACTATATATTGTTATTCTTATTAGTTTCGTTAGCTTAGCACCATGCTAATGTTAAATAAAGAAAATAGCTATGTACAAATTTGTATGTACTGCATTTGATGAAGAACTGCAAAAAAAATTTTCTAAATGTATTCAAAAGTGTGTTATAAATACAATATAGACATACTAGCATTTTTAGCATGTAACCTACAACATCAAAAGCCTCACTGTTATCTGCAATTTGCTATTTAGCGGTGCCATGGATTTGTAAAATGTTTGTCATGTATTTTTGTAACCTTGGAAGTTATTTAACCATTTAAGTACAGGTTTTTAGTTAAAAGAGCCAATTGCAGGTTTCTTTATACTAGAATGCTCGCATGCATTAACTAGTATGACTAGCCCGAAACACATACAGTTGTGATTCTGACAATTTTATTGCTCATATGAAATTCTTGAAAAGAATTTCACAAATAGTTTTGGAGATTTCAGTCTTATCCCATTCAAGTAGATATGAGCTGTACTTGTGTGCTGAGGTGTGCTATCCATTCACACTGTCAGAGCAAAATGCAAAAATTGTACCTTTAGGGGTACAACAGCTTATCACTGATGCTGTACACCCTAAAAGGTGCATATTAGTACTATTAATTTACTACTATGAACCTTTTATGGTCAAATATGGTACAAAGATGTTCTTTAGAGGGTATTGCCCCAGTGACAAGCTGTTATGCAATTATGGTACAATTTTTGCACATTTTCCCTGAGAATGTACAGCAGCCAAGAGAACAGACTTGTCCAAATCAGCCACTTACGAGGTTCCATTTCTGTTAGAATGCAGCTGCCTATTTAGACATTGGATAGCAAGGCAGAAAGGGTTCTAAAACAGAGCTATGGTAATCAGTTACTGCAAGGCTCCATCGAAGATGTGTTGATCTGGATGGAGAGATCATGCTAAAGGAGAGGGTCTAAAAGCCTAGACAGAGAGATCATATTAAATGTGTAGTTGTGCGCTGGAGGTGTAGTAGCCGCAGTGTATTTGTGTGTAATAAGCTCATGTTCTGTTGTCCCAGCTAAATAAAGCCTGAAGGCACCATCTCTCTCACTCTCTCGGTCTCGGACTTTTCCATCCACCTCTCCCTTCACCTAAAATGCTGTCTTTGTTTTTCCTCGTTCTTTTTAGAACAGAGCTTCTTTCTTTAGTTAACGTAATGGCATAATTAGGCGTTCGTTTAAAGAGATAGTCTTCATTTAGCTTTATGCATTCTCTCCGTCTCTCCGAGCGCCTTCCGCATGGGTCGTTCCTTCCCAACAGAAAGCCAATTATGTGAAGTTTATGTGACTTTGCCAGCCAAATATAGGCAAGACTGTTCATCTCTGATGATAACATGCATGAGTCATAATGTGTCTGTGTGTGTGTGTGTGTGTGTGTGTGTGTGTGTGTGTGTAGTTACAAAGACACCCATGGTGCATCTAATGAGATGAATATTGCTTATTTATTTGTTTTTTACTTATACACAACTCTGAAACTATAAATAATTTTTGACCAAGATCGCTGCTGCAAAAAATGCCTGTTCCTTTTCCCTTATCCAGTGGGTCAAAGGTCACTGACAGTCAGCTTGTCTTAGCACAGACAGCAATCTGATTGGTCGTTTCATTGTCAGTCTGCAACAATGACCTGCCTCATCTCAAACAATTTGTCTTGGACACCGATTCCAGTTATTTTTCATTCAAGACAGAGATTATCTATCAGCGATGGAATGCATTAAAGGCACTGGATCAGTTGAAAGCACCCAGCATGCGGACACACACCCAGCAGGTGAGCAGCCAGCTGTCATATCCTCACGCCTAGTCCAGGGAACATCGCTCTGACATTTCAGGAGCGGCAGAGACAGCCGAGCGGAGCTGTGTGAAATGGCGTCGTGAGCGTGATCTCCAGACACACACACACACACACACAAGTGTGGTGGATTCAGGGGTTTGAAATGGCGACCGGACTGCCATCTCTTCATAATCACTCAAATCCACACATGCACACACACACACTTATCCACCCACTCATACACACACTAACACACTCACAGTCTTCTCCAGATATTATCTCCCCTGATTAGCATAATCTAATCAATTTCACAAAATTGTCTTTTAATTACCAGGAGCTCCTCCGGTGTGAAACCCTCGGAGGGCTGTGGAGGAGAGAGATCTTCGGGCGCCCCTCACCGGTTCATTGGCACCTGCTCTTTGCCTGTACACATTTGTTAACTAAATGTAAACACGGTAGCATTAGCATTGTGCTGTTTCATTGGTTTAATGGCAGCTAAAAATAATCCTGAACCGATTACAAATCTTTCTCCAAAAAGATTTTCTACTTTAACACAATTTACAGCCATTCAATCCCTCTTTGTTTGTTTATGAGATTTTGAAGTGTTTACAGGCAGAGACTAATGACTAAAAGTCAGGCTGTAAACACGCTCTTAATAAAACTAGCCCTGTGTAGCAGTGAGTAATCACGGCTGATCCTGCCAGTTTGCTCGTGTGAGCGTGTGTGTTTGTGATCGTGTGTGTGTACTTTGCCCGTGTGGGAAATGATTAACATCCAGTGACTCACAGCCCCCAACAATAACGCGGAGAGGTAAGACAACACACACAGACGAGGTAAACACACAAACACGCTAAATCTAGGCCGCGCAACACACCGCCCGCATCCACATCGTCCTCCTGCAAGAGCTAAAAACCACAGCGCAGGATGACATGAAAGCCGTTTTAGCTCAAATACGTGAGAGTTAACAAGTGAAGGTCTGCATCTGAACAAATTCTAGCGGAAATCCGACCGTCTATCTCTCTCTTGGGAGAGAGATTGTCCTCAGGGAACTGTTGCTCACACAGCGGACTGTGAGACTCGGTTGTGAAGTTTATCCAGTTTATTTCATTACAAAACAGTCAACTGAAGGAGTGACACTTTAACTGGAAACCTTTAACCTACACATGTCCATCAAATCAGACTCAGACACTTCTGAAATACAGAAGCACTCTTTTCTTGTACTTTTTAATATAGTTTTGTCATGTTATTGAGAGGAGACCATTTTTATCTGTTATAGCTGTCATTAATATTAATAATATAAGCCTTTAAGGGTCAGCCTCCTCTTTCCTGGGCCTTTAAGACACTCATCTCATGGCCTGGGACAAAACACAGAAGTACTGGTACTTTTGACATCCCTAAGGTGAAGAAAGGGCCATTTACACAGAACATGGATTCCACTGCATGACTTTTCCATTTTCTCTATATAAGCATGCACTAGATAGACATCTTTTACCACTGTGTTCACATCTCATGTCTTTTTCTGCATTTTTCCCCTCTTTTTTCATTACACTGCTCACATTATGCATTTTTGTGTTGAAAATGTGTAAATGGCCTCTAAAGGTGCAACAGATTCGGGAAATGCAAGCCGATAAATGCCTATGTGCGCTAACTGCTAAGCCATGGCTCTGACAATGTTTCTCTCTTTCAAAGAATCACTTAAATCGCCTTTAGAGCCAAATACAAAGCGGCAGGGAAAATCAGGCTGAGGTCAATATAATCTAAAAATGATTTTACACTGAGCTTTATCTGAAGAGAGAAACAGTGAGAGACAGACAAATCAAAAGTATTCTATATACTCTTTCCCTCTGTCCTTGCCCTCTCATCTGATCATTTCATCCAATCAAGGTCGCTCACAGCTGCCACACACAGATGTGGACGCTGAACCCAATTCAAGCTTGAGAGAGAGAGAAAACGAGAGAATAAACCTTGAAGCACCTGCGTTTGACAATGAAAACAACAAATAAAGTTCTCACATGCTCTTTAAAACACACAAAGCTCCTCTCTGTGAGATAGCGAGACACTTAGAATTCAGTTTGAGAAATAACAGACGTTCTCTGCTGTGGACTGCACCACATGCACTTACTATTGGCCTGTTTTATTGGTTTCCAAATGAATGAATCCAATCTAAACCGAATCCTGCCCTAAACAAATCCTGCTCACAATCAGTCCTTGGTGATGTGAGGTGACTATAAGGAGCTCTAAACCCTGGCCATGTAAAAAAAAAAACCCCGCCATATTCAAACCTGCTTTTTTATGTGCTCAGAATATGATACATTGCAGGCAAGTAGCCATAATCCAAAGGGACTAAATGTGCATTCACATGACAAGTGTCAAGACACCAACGCACTTCGGACCATACCCCACTTTTCCCTCCACATGAAAACACCCTTCGATGTCTTTACATGGACATCAGAGGGTGATTTTACCATTTATTAATTCACACAGAACATCTAACGTCCAAAAAAAGATTATATAGTATGCAAATAAGAGTTTTTGCACAAATATTTTAAGTGAATGATTAATTCTAGTTCACTCCCTACTTTCCTGCCTACGTAGACTGACTTTAGCATTAGCAAACAGAGTATGGGCTGTGAAGGCACATTTTATTGGTTCGACCTACTAAATGAATATGCCCACTTCACTGTTTTGATTCGGTCTCGTGGGCGGCACTGAATGAACTGGGGCGTTTCGTCTGTAAACGAGGATCTGCTGACTGACTGATTGATGTTTGATTAGTTCACCATGTGAGTCAATCTAGTTCACAACAAAGAATTATGAATTGGTGAAAATTTCTGATTGTCATACACAATAAAAATGACGTAGGGACATTAGTGAAACTCTTTATTTAGGCTATTATTGTTTTTTTGTTTTTGTTTTTCCTATAGCTTAAAGACTTGCCCAGGGGATAACAAAATGGAAGTCAAATTATAGATCTTGCTATTTGTATGGAAAACAGCTCATCATTTCTCTTTGATTTTGCACTGGCACCACCCCATACACTCTGAAAAAGAAATGTTTCAAAAGGAGGTTCAAAAGGTTTCTTTTTTAAAGAACATTTAAAAAATCTAAAGAACCTTTTTCCACTATAAAGAACATTTTGTGGAAATGGAAAGATTCCATGACTCATGTCATATTACAGGGACAGTCTCCCTGGAGAAACTAGAGGTTAAGCGCCAGTGCTACACTGGTAATATCTCATGGATCGTCACTTGTGGAGTTCAAACCTATGACCTTTCAGGTACTAGTCTAGATCTTTAACCTATATTTCACACCACCCCAATAAGGTATGTAAGCAAAAATGAAGGGTAAGTGTAAAATACCAAATTGTTGTATTTAGCTGACTTTTTATATCTAAAGTGACTTACAGTACATTAATTACAGCCACAGTCTCACTGGAGCAACCTGAGGTTATGATCCTTGCTGAAGGGTAAAATGGCCACAGAGCAGGACTCTGGCTTCTCTGGTCCTGTGTTATGTACTAGGGAATAGGGATTAAACTAGTTTCTATTTTGCTTTCAGAAGACGTAACACATGTAACATCTTGTCTGGGGTTAAACCAGGAAACATACTTTTCCAATCAGCTGTTACTTAACATGACTACTGCAAAGCTTGCAGGATACATCGGCATGTTCAGAAGTACAGGTGCATCTCAATAAATTAGAATGTCATGGAAAAGTTCATTTATTTCAGTAATTCAACTCAAATTGTGAAACTCGTGTATTAAATAAATTCAATGCACACAGACTGAAGTAGTTTAAGTCCTTGGTTCTTTTAATGTGATGATTTTGGCTCACATTTAACAAAAACCCACCAATTCACTATCTCAACAAATTAAAATACTTCATAAGACCAATAAAAAAAACATTTTTAGTGAATTGTTGGCCTTCTGGAAAGTATGTTCATTTACTGTACATGTACTCAATACTTGGTAGGGGCTCCTTTTGCTTTAATTACTGCCTCAATTCGGCGTGGCATGTGATCAGTTTGTGGCACTGCTGAGGTGGTATGGAAGCCCAGGTTTCTTTGACAGTGGCCTTCAGCTCATCTGCATTTTTTGGTCTCTCGTTTCTCATTTTCCTCTTGACAATATCCCATAGATTTTCTATGGGGTTCAGGTCTGGTGAGTTGCTGGCCAGTCAAGCACACCAACAACACCATGGTCATTTAACCAACTTTTGGTGCTTTTGGCAGTGTGGGCAGGTGCCAAATCCTGCTGGAAAATTAAATCAGCATCTACAAAAAGCTGGTCAGCAGAAGGAAGCATGAAAAATTTGCTCCAAAATTTCTTGGTAAACGGGGTGCAGTGACGTTGGTTTTCAAAAAAACACAATGGACCAACACCAGCAGATGACATTGCACCCCAAATCATCACAGACTGTGGAAACTTAACACTGGACTTCAAGCAACTTGGGCTATGAGCTCTCCACCCTTCCTCCAGACTCTAGGAAAATGAAATACAAAACTTGCTCTCATCTGAAAAGAGGACTTTGGACCACTGGGCAACAGTCCAGTTCTTCTCCTTAGCCCAGGTAAGACGCCTCTGACGTTGTGGCTTAACAAGAGGAATATGACAACTGTAGCCAAATTCCTTGACACGTCTGTGTGTGGTGGCTCTTGATGCCTTGACCCCAGCTTCAGTCCTTTACTTGTGAAGTTCACTCAAATTCTTGATTTGATTTTGCTTGACAATCCTCATAAGGGCTGCGGTTCTCTCGGTTGGTTGTGAATCTTTTTCTTCCACACTTTTTCCTTCCACCCAACTTTCTGTTAACATGCTGGATACAGCACTTGTTTTTTTTTTTTTTTTTTTTTTTCGGAAACAGCCCGCTCTTGGCAATGAATGTTTGTGGCTTACCCTCATTGTGAAGGGTGTCAATAATTGTCTTCTGGACAACTGTCAGATCAGCAGTCTTCCCCATGATTGTGTAGCCTAGTGAACCAAACTTAGAGACCATTTTGAAGGCTCAGGAAACCTTTGCAGGGTTTTTGAGTTGATTAGCTGATTGGCATTGTCACCATATTCTAATTTGTTGAGATAATGAATTGTTGTTTTTTTGTTAAATGTGAGCCAAATCATCACAATTTAAAGAAACCAAAAAACTTAAACTACTTCAGTCTGTGTGCAAAGAATTTATTTAATACAGGAGTTTCACAATTCGAGTTGAATTACTGAAATAAATTAACTTTTCCACGACATTCTAATTTATTGAGATGCACCTGTATATCATGCATAGTATGGCCAAAATGTTTAGTATACAGCAAAGCACACTACGCTGGGTATTGTTTCCTACAATGCAATGCGCTCAAGTTGATCTTTCATTTCCTGTGTAATGAAAATAACTTTAAACATCTCTTCCTAACAAATTATTAAAACTGCCGAAAGGTAAAACTGAAGAGTTCAGATTTGCTGTAACACCTTAATTTCCCCTTGGGGATCAATAAAGGAGGTCTAAGTAAGTTCTGTACCACTATAGCATCACCAAACAAAACTGCTCAAATAATGATTGTTTTTGAGCAGGTTTGAATGAACAACACTCCCCCTGTCTTCTATTGGTGAGATAAACAGATAGCCCTGCCCCAAACTTATACCATTGGTTGAGCCAATGTTGCAATGCCAAGCAGGACAAAATTCTCAAACAAACAATTTTTTGAAAGCACCACAGAAATACACTTGTGTTCAAACTTTTCAGGTAAATCATTTTACAGATTGCTTACTGATATTATTTACTCGGGATAGGAAACTGTATTATTTAAAAAACAAACAAAAACTGGATTTCCAGGGCTGCACATTAAACAGAATAAAATTGCAAACTGGCAATGAACATTAAATAAATACATGTAGTGCATGCTTCAGAGTGAAGTGTGGCACTGTGTGATTTTACACGCAAGAAGCTCATGATCTGGTTTTTTAAGTGTCTCGAAGCAGCTCGCTTCGCAGTAAATGCTGCTCCACATGAACTCACTCTCTTAAAATGAAGAAATGAATACCAGACTACCAATACAGATGTAATTTTACGTGGTTCTGAGAAAATAAAATCTAGGAGCTATCTATCTATCTATCTATCTATCAAATTGTGCAGCCTTACACACAAGCACAGCGAAACCAGACACTTTTAAATTCATTGTTATAGTCGTGAAAATTGCAGATTAGACAAACCCCCCCCCCCCCCCAACCCACCCATACTTACCATTTTTCTATATAACTTAGGGCTGCACGATTATGACAGAAATCATAATTGTTGATTATTCCCTTAAAATTATTTCAAGATTATTAATTACAATTATCACAATTACATTAAATTATGTTTATACCATTGTTTGATGCAACTGCATGCCATATTTTTATATGAAAATAAACAAGCTGAAAACACTAACTGAAAACTTTTAGTGCTTTTCTATAGTATTAAGTATTCTAATATTAGTATTCTATAATAAAAATATAAATGGTATTATAGTGTTATACTAAAACTAAAATTAAAACAGTGGAAAACCCCTTAAGATAACATGTACAAAGAAAAAAAAAGCATCGTAAGCACACAGAATAACATAAGTGGACTTTGAACGATTAATTGCCGCTTTGAACGATTACGTAATTGTGGCATCCATAATTGTAATCGCGATTAGAAATTCGATTAATTGTGCAGCCCTAATATATATATTTTTAGATGTTAATAGACAGTATATACTGTGCATTATCTAGTAAGCTTCAGGTTTGCATTCCATTCTGTACACAGCCATGGCTCTTCACACTTTACTTAACATGGACTCTGTTGCCTCCTCCAAGCTCTCTCTCTCTCTCTGAGCTTTTTAGCTATTCTTTAAACATTCATTAACATTGAGCCGTCCCACAGCCAAATGCTGAGCTCAGTCTTTAGAGCGTTCAGAGAGGTCGCTGACCTCTGAGGAGACAGAATCGAATAATGTTTCCATTTCTGTCCCTTCAACCAATCAGACGAGTGTGGGGCGGGAGGAAGAGGAGGGGAAGGAGGGGAGGGGCAGCACACATCCTTCACGCCTCACTCACAACCAGGAAGACAGCCTGCAGAGATACAGAGCAAGAGAAAACACAGCCGTGTCTCTCTCTCTCTCTCTCTCTCTCTCGCTCGCTCGCTCGGCTCACGTATGCTGACATTCCAATCTCCTCGGAGTGAGAACAACAAACGCACTGTCATCCTCGTGGAGGCGGCCATCTTTGAGAGCTGTGAGTGTGTGTCTGCCATTACAGACGTTCAGATCAGGGGAAGAGCGCAGGTCGCTGTTAGTTTAGAGTATACTATTACCCAATACCCTCGTGAAAAACCACAGCAGCGGGAGGGAAGAGAAAACACACACTCGTCTCCACTGATGGACCTGTTTGATGCATTTGATTGAATCATCCTGATGTAATTTAATGAATTTAATAGACTGTGGTGGTAAAATTAGCTCATGGTTTACGCCCTTAACGGTCTCCTAAATCACCTGACAGGCAAACAGTCACATCTCCATCACACGCACAGCGGTTGCAGCTGTGTGTGTGTGTCTTACAGATGTACCTGTAAATATTCTCTTGCTTTTTAAACATTCCGTTCACGCTGATCCTTTCAAGACGTTATCAGAGAACACGCCACACGACTATCTCACAAAAACACACACACACCCCCAGCTTACAACAGTATTCATGTCTCCTGCTTTGATTGTGACAGAGTGTTTAGTCTCTGTACATTTGACAAAAAATTACTGGCTTTGAAATGCTTTTGAAATGCACACACACACACACATGTATTTATCCATCTAAAAAGGGGACATTACATAGATATCTACTGTTTTTATACACAGCTAGTTAAAAATACTGTAACCTAACTGTTACCCGAATCCTAACAGAAAACATTCTGTATTTTTACTATTTAAAACAAAAACTTTATTTACTTTATTTTTACACCGTTTTTACACATGAAGACCAAAAGGAGGTTTTGTCAGGTTTAGCCCACTTCGGGGTGAAAATTTGTCTCCAAAATATGGTAACTAGGTAAACACCACAAACACACACACACTTCTAGCTATCTATCTAAACAAGGACTTTATTTATATTTTAAAAAAATCGTATATTAGTCCTAAATATATATATTATAGTAATAACGTCTCAGTATGTATGCAGGCATATACTATTGGCTGGGTATTAGTACTAGCACATATTAAGACCTTATTCTGCATGAGATATTTAGATCTGTAATTCTTACCCCATACTAAACTATAACAAATACGACTTAATGATTAATAAGCAGCAAATTATGTATTGAGGCTTACAAAGTAGGTAATAGTGAGAATGGTCTCCAAACTAAAGTGAACCTTAATTTACTATTTATACTGATCAATCACTTCAAGCTGTGAGTTGATTCTTTGTATTTACCCTAAGTATAAGCAAAGAACACCCCCACATTACTGTCACTATTGACCGCAGTTGAATTGCGTGCACTCCATGTACTGCTGCCAATGCGGCAAAATCATGGGAAACTGAGGAAAAAATTGAGACTGTGTGACAACTCTTTGTGATTGTATTGGTGCACACAACACGACAACAGCCACGTAATGGCACCGGGCCCTCATCCACCCACACACACACACACAACACGCGCTTCACACCTCTACTGGTGCTGGAGTCCTGTGAAGCAACAGCGATCACCTAAAAAAAAAACAACACTCAAACAACTGCTAAAAGTGTTACTGGGCTGCATGTGACAGGTCTCTCTCTCGATATCTCCCTAAGCTCTAAACCACATGCACTACAGACACTGTAAGCATGTGCTCGTTCAATAGCAATGGCTGGACACAAAGCGGTGGCCCATTGTCTGCAAAAGATATCCGACAGCAGACCAATGCGAGTAGCGGGGTATGTACAGTGGGAGTCCAAAAGTCTGAGACCACACTGAAAATATAACATTTTTATTTAAAACCTGGAAATAAAGGGCCTCGGGACAGTTTTTTTTTTTTTTTTTTTAAACATATGAAGATATATTTCCAATTTGCACACCTTACCTTTCAGTTCTGAGTTTATTAACCTTTTATGTTTTTAAAATAAAATTAAGAAAATATTAAATGTGTCACTTATGGCATGAGACCCTAAAAACAACAAGATGTTACATCACGGCAAGAGACATCCATCAGTGTGTGTACAAAACCAACAATTAATACGACAGATAGCATATGTGGCCAGTGACTGACTTGTGTAAAAATATGTCAAAATAAAAGATATCATGAATGTTATGTTATTATGTAATATCTTTTCAATGCATTGATCTGCCTCAATAATGTACTTTTCTCAGTAAATATTGACATGTGATTAGCTGATTTCAGTAACATTTTCATTCGATTTGAAAAGTTTACTCAAAATAGAAGCATTTTACTGGTGATCACAGACTTTGAAGCCCACTCTGTCTGTGTGTGTGTTCCTGTGCACACATTGTTCTACTGTCTGTTTGGGTGTGTTTGCTCTGAACTTTCCTGTAATCACTCAGTGAACAGTCATCTCCACACACCTTTCTGTATTCCCACCTGTGAATTTGTTCGAGTGTGTGACTAACCTTTAGTCAGAGTGGCTGAGAGTCTGAGCTCTCTCTTATTTCTCAAACAAAAAATGTGTTTTGCCTGAAAGCAAATAGCACGGTGGTTTTGAGTGTGTGTGGTCGTTATGTGCTTTTGATTCACAAACTCCAGACCTCTGTCAGTTTGATCAGCTTCACTGAGATTTGCAGAAACTTTGAATCCAGAAATGATTTTATTTCTCCCTGAATCTCTCTCGATGAATATGACAGAGAAACCAGAATATCCGAATGGAAAGTGCAAGGTCCATATTTCAAATGATTCCATAATCCACATAGAAAACCAAAGATGTGCTGCAATAGCCATCAGATTATTATCCCAAAGAAAAAGAGAGAGAGTTTGTGTTTGTGTGTGTGTGTGTGTGTAAGAGATAATCCGTCCTTGACTGTTTCCTGTGAAAACAGATGGAAAAACATGAGTCTTTTTTTCCTGTGCCTGGTCAGGCTATTAATACCTCTGAGACACACACACAGACCTCTATATTCACCAGAGACCGAGCACAGCTCAAAAGTCCTGTTATACAATCTGAGACTGGCTATACAGCGGCTTGTCATTAACACAAAACACATTCTAATATCACACATTTTCACACGCACTAACATAAACCCCTTTTTTTCCCACACACTCTCAAACAGGCATACAACATACACTACCTCCATATAAACACCCAGCTGAAAGAGCAAAACACACACACACTAAAAGACAGGCATTTGGTTACAATTAAACATGTCAGAGACACAAAACCAGTGGGCAAATACATTAAACCCTCTTTCTCTACGCAAGGCCTCATCTACAGTGAATGACAACGCGCTAAATGCTTTTAATTGCCATCAATTGGATCTAGAGAAAAGGGAGGGAAAACCTCATAAAACATGTTTTGTTTTTCCTTAAGGCTGCAGTTAAAAATCCAAACGTTTTTGTCTAAACCTACGGGCAGCGTGAATGCAATATTCATTTTGCTGCAGGAGAACAATCCATGCATAACAATGAGATTTGCTAATGAAATCAACCATCAACCTGCAATACATACATATTAAAGCAGCTTGCGCTGTCACCCGTTTTGTGCATCGTTTGTTCCTCCTGCCGTCTCCTCAGTCTCCCTCTCCCCCATTCTTTCCGACCTTTCTATCTCATGCTCACCTTGAGTTTTAATAGCTGTATTAACACAAAATGATGATCGCACATTTCCACTTCTTTGACCTGCGCAACACACTCACACACCTGTGCAAAGAGGTGAGACCCAGATACACCGTAGTGACGTAACTGAGAAAGATGTGACAGTCTCTACTAATGTTTGCTGAACCAAAAAAAGCCAACCGCTAATGCAAGGACCAACTGATTATAAGCAGTCGACAGATGCGTAATGGTGAACAGACTGGACATGAAAGCAGATAATATGAGGTCTTATTTTTACCATCTCAAACAGTATAATCTTTGTCTGTATGTTTCATAAGAACTAAACAATCTAAAAAACAACATTTGCCACAACATTTAATTATTTTGATTAATTATTTAATATAGGTAAATGTAAGACAGACAGACAGACAGACAGATAGACAGATAGACAGATAGACAGACAGACAGATAGACAGATAGACAGATAGACAGATAGACAGATAGATAGATAGATAGATAGATAGATAGATAGATAGATAGATAGATAGATGTGGAGAAACAGACAGAGAGACAGATAGATAGATAGATAGATAGATAGATAGATAGATAGATAGATAGATAGATAGATAGATAGATAGACGTGGAGAAACGGACAAACAGAGAGACAGAGAGACAGATAGAACGATAGACCGATAGACCGATAGACCGATAGACCGATAGATAGATAGATAGATAGATAGATAGATAGATAGATAGATAGATAGATGTGGAGAAATGGATAGACAGACAGACAGACGTGGAGAAATGGACGGACAGACAGACAGAGGTGGAGAAATAGATAGATAGACAGACAGACAGAATTAGATAGATGGATACGATGGATGAACAGACAGACAAACAGAGAGATAGATTGACAGACATACAGACAGACAGGTAGATGGATAGGTAGAGAGAGATGGATAAATGGATAAACAGACAGTTAGATAATACTAATATCTGCCAATATAAGAGCTTTTTCTTTTTCCGTATCAGTTAATTATCAGCTATCCGTATCTGCCAAAATTTTTCATCGCGATAGAGCAAGAGAGAGAAAGAGAGAGGGAGAGTGTGTGTAAGGAGTGTGTGAATGGCCATTTCTCCCTGCTGACACAGCCTCCATCTGCCACTGAGCCGTGCAGAGAGGCACAGCGAGAGAGAGAGAGGAGAGGAATGAGAGATGATGAGAGAGAGAGACAGAGGAAGAGAATTGAGAGTGAGGAGAGGAGGGAGAGCGAGATGAGATAGAGAGGAGAGGGAGAGAGAGAGAGAGAGAAGGAGAGAAGGAGAGGAGGGGAAGGAGGGCAAGAGGCAGTGCTGGTGTGATGGAGAAGGAGAGAGAGCACTCACGCTCACCTTGGTGTCACCTCTGCTGAGCTGAACGGGACGATGGGATAGGTAGAGACACAAAGACGCTCTGCCCTCTCTCCCACACACACACATACACCTCTCTCCTCTGCTCTCCATCTCTTTTTGCTCGCTCACACCCAGCACATTCAAAAAAGAAACACACACAACGAAACCAACCAGACACAAAACGAATTCAACCACCACACACACACACCACAAATCTACACACACAATGCCACACATATCACTTACCACACCACCCAAATGAAAGTCGCAACACACGAGTAACGCACACAAATCGCTGTGATTCACGGGAGCACTCGGTTTGAGCCAGATATCGTCTCGGGGGATTTACACACACAAACAGGTGCACACACATGCAGAAATATGTACACATACACACAAACGGTCTCGTGAGATCCCCGTCTTTCTCTTAAAATGCATACACACACACACACGCTGTGGATACAAACACACAAGAAACAGACAGCGACAAAAATAGGGGCAAACAGAAGAGGAGATTTGAACACACACTTCTCCATAGAACACAGCCCACAACACACAGAGAGAGAGAGCGCCTGAGGGTAGGGTTTGAAATGAGAGGCATTTTAAAGAGCTCGCTGAATTCCACCTGTGATTAGTGTGGCTGCAGGGCTGATGGATCACGGCGGACACATTTCACTCACTCGCTGCTTATCTCTCTTTCCCTCCCTCGTTTTTTTTCTCCGCTCTCTTTTCCTTTCTCTCCAACTCCTTCCCTCCCTTTTTTCCTCTTCGCCTCACTCTCGCTCTCATTCTATCTCTGATTTTTCACTTTTCGTCTCTGTGCTTTAAATCCTCTCTGCTCACATCGACATCTACACTAATGCCCCCGCTTTCTCTGTATTTTCTTTCGCCATCTCTCTCCCTCTCCGTGTGTGCCAGTAGGGAATGACCTAGCAGCTGGGTCCTCTGGAACAGACCAATAAAATACTAAATATCTCCCTGCACATCACCCACACACACAGACACAATGCCCCCCTCTTCCCTGGACCATCTGCACGCCAAACCATCCGTCCCTCCCCCCTGACACTCAAGACCCTTGTGAGCTGTAAACAATAGCCAGATATGACGGAGAAACGCTCATGTTGTATCTGCCGCTCTAAACCACCACCATGATTAACGATAGACCAATAAATCAGACAATATTTGGCCATTTCTAAATAAGATAATCATGTTCCCCCTGTTGTAGTTCTACCTTGTGTCACTTCTAAAAACTACTAAAAGTTTTGTGATTGAATAAAACACTTTTTATGTTTTGGAGTAAATGTTGTGTAAAATAAATTGTGGATGATGCAGGTTTGAGTCTGCCTGGCATCATTTTCCAATCCTGTTCCCTTCTTCTGCGCATCCTGTCCCCACTATCGCTATGAATAAAAGCAGCAAAAATGCTCAAAATTGCACGCAGAGACCTCAACCGTGGGCCCAAATCAGCAAACTTCATCGCTTCTGTTTCTAAGACTCCATACCCACCTCTCTTCCTGTTTTTTTCTCTCTATCTCAGCCTCTCTTTCTGTAATGACCTCCCTGAGGTCCAGTATCACAGCTCTCTCTCTATTTCCAAGATGTGAGGGAGGTTCTGCGAACGCACACCCAGCATAATGAGCTCTCCCTGGACACCCAGAATACAAAAAGCCCCTGATATACTCAGAGAATCTCCCCAGACCACCCTGGATCCAGATCGTCCCGGCTCCCGTTCTGAGCTCAGGGCCTGCCGCAGGTTCTCTCTAAATACTCTGGGTCGAGGGTGGGAGACCCCTGGGTGGCTTGCTATTCTAGGGCTGGGGTGTGTGTGTGTGTGTGTTTATGTCTCGGAGTGTGAATGAATAGGTGTGAGAAAGTGTGTGGCTGGTGCAAAAGGTGTGTTTATGAGGGGTCAAATCTTGGTGTGTAAGAAAGGGGGGCCGTTTGATTCAATAGAAACTCTTTAACCTTCTTTGAGGGCCCCCAACCTCCCCAAGAGCCCCTCTAACTGCCCTTAACCGCCCAATTCCTCTGAGAGAAGGGAGAGGCGCCCGCTGATGGACCTCAAAAACACACAACCCCTCATCGCACCTTGTACACACACTTTTTACACTCTAAATGGAACATAAACCCTACAGAGTAGAGCTTGCAAAGCTGTGATGCTGCTTTTCCTTTAACACACACTCACACAGTTTATGGCTACTGTTCAGTAAGAGTCATAAGTGTGTATTTGGATCCACAGCCAGCGCGTCAAATTTGTGGCAGTAAAGCAAAGCCACTCCTTTTTATATTTGCCCTTCAAAAAATATATAAATAATGGCCTGTGTGTGTGTGCTCCCTTGAGGTGCGCATCCTGTGCAGAACACACACAGCGAAAGGAAGAGAGATGGAGAGAAGATGAGCACAGAGCAAAATGAAGGAAGAGCAGGAAAAAAACAGAAGTGGGGAGAGGAATGAGAGGGCTCACACACACACACACACACACTCTCTCTGCGTGCAACTGCGGTGTAAATGTCATCATGTACACAGTTTATCCTCTGTGTGAGCGAGAGGTGCAGATGAAGGGAGAGAGCAAGAGAGAAGAGCGAGTGAGCCCACTGCAGAGAGGTAGACGGGAGCACACAGCCTCTTCTTCTATGTTTGTTCATTAGTATTCCAGCGCTCAGTCCTTCAGATCCGTCCTCACACCGCTTTTAGCGTCAGCACGGGAAAACATACATACACACAAACACGTACACCAGCAATATAAAGAAAGTAGCTATGTCCGATGAGCTTCACCCACCTACCAAATCATCTCAACCTCTTGTCTTTACAAACAAAACAATAAACCCTACTTGCTGATTATGGAAGTTTGCCCAGACTAATTACATGACGTAACATGCTCAAGTCAAGACGTTTTGATGGATGCTGATTTGTAGAATCACTCAAGTAAAAAGATATTAGAGTTGGGGTCTTAATCTTGTGCACTTGGTCTTGAGCCCTTGGTCTGGATCTGTGTCTCAGTCTCAGGCCTTAAAAAAGACAGTAGTCTGTCTTCAATGTTTTTAAGGTCTTCACTATTGCATAGAATTTGCATGAATTCTATAGCACTTTCTACAAATACAGTACACTTGGCCCAAAAACAGTCAAATGTGGCACAAACGCCATATTTCTCTATTGTGAGAAGAACTTTTTTTAAACTAAATAAACTAGTAGAGTGACAACCTAATTTAAGTTTGAACACTGTATTTGATGTTACTGCCACTTCAAGCGATCTTTTATACATTTTGACTTTACAATTTTGATGATTATTTAATGTTATTGCTACAAATAAAACTCATGAACGTTTTAAACTGCATTATGACACATCAGAGTTTTGGTATCATGGTTGCAAACTTTACAATAATTTTCTGAAGCTGACCTGATACTCTTTCAGTATATCACCACATACTGAAAAAAAAACTAGTTGTGGAAAGTCCCAGACATTACCTAAGCTATACAAAGTTTTTTCTGTTTCAGTTGATTGGTTGATTATATGGTATTTGTAAGAATATAGCCCTCATGTCCTATTCTTGATCGGAGTCTTAGTTGGTCTAAACTGGAACTGGTTTCGGTCTGGCTCTCTGATGGTCTCTGATGGTCTAATATTGACAAGACACTTTACATTAATTATTGTCTTATTGTGTATTGTTCATGAGAAGATTCATTTAAAATTGCTAAAGTTGTGGAAGTGGCCTGGAAGAACTTGTATCCGTTAGATGCCATTTACACCTTTATAAGTATCTGTTTGCCATTTCAACTTCGAGTTGTTTTTCGAGTGAATGGCTTGAAAACTTTTAAAAATGACATTTCATGATTCATCTTCATCTAAGGAAGAAGCCGTTTCAAAGGAGACAGCGGTGGCAGTGAATGGTCATTTACCCATTTACTCAGAAGGGAAGAAAATGACTCAAAATCAAATATTTTTCACTCAACTGTTGCTTGCTTAATGAAATAAGTGGCCACGTGGAGAAAACCTGAAGGTGACTGCTGGTTAATTTCGTTAAAGTAATTTCAGTAGGTTTGTAAGAGCAGTGCCGATAAAAAGCTTGTCGTTTTATGCCAAGCTACTCTGAAAAGCCTTAAGGCTTTGTGTCCGTTTTGATTCTTATTCATTTCTTGTGTCTGTATTTAAACAGGAGGTGTTACAGAACTTCAGGGACCCGAAAATTTGGATAGGTTTGGTCTTGAGTTATCTGCAGTCCAAAAACATTGTAACCACATTGACACTCCCACATGGTTCTACAGTGTTTAGCTGAACCACAATCAACAAATAGGTAGTTTTCATTATTTGAAAAGAACACCTGTCTTAGGGTTGGGCCAAGATAAAACATTTGTGCTGTTGAAGCAAAATACGTGGATTCATACGGAGCATTATCGAGATATTGCTTCAGATTTGATCACTGCCTGCTGTGGCTGTCTCAGTTTAGCCAGTGCACTATTTGTCAGTCTGTTGTAGGTGTAGTGTATTATAGTGATTCTGCTGTGGATAGGTTGGTATTATTGGATGGATCTCCACGGTAACGGGGCGGGTGAAACTCAATCGGAGTCTCTCCATGTCGCTCCCTTAGATGGCCACCCGCTGATCCTGACCTTCTGGATGTTTTTCCCCTCTCCTTTTCTCTCTCTCCCTCCCGCTCTCAGCCCCATCTTCTAATTCTTCTATTTTCTGTATTAATTTATCTATCTTTCTAGTTATGATGGATTCAGGAGTGCTTACATGTTCCTATACTGTTATTTTTGGCTTATGTTGTCATTGCACTGCCACTTTAAAGCACAATGACAACAGCAAATGAATAGTGTCTATCCATTTTGTGTAACCTGCATATGAGAGCATGTGTATTGTGTGTATGTGTATAAACCATAGATGATAACACTTATGCAAGGGGGGGCCTGGCTAAGGTGAGATAATATGAAATTATGTTTATGATGTACTCTGAATATTAACTGCCTCATAACTGACTCATTCTTTCTCTCTATGGAAGATTCCGTATTTATTGCTGTATCCTCCACTACAGTCAGAATCAGCATAGCCTCTTAACTTGGCCGGGCATAAATATTTAAGGCATGAAGGAACAGTAAAATCACAAACGGCAAGTAGAGGGACAATTAGAGAGAGAGAGAAAACAAAAAGGGCCAATGACAGACACTTGAGGCACCCCATTTCAAACTCTCACCTTCACTGTGCGTGTGCATATGTGTGTGTGTCCAGCATTTTGTACTGAGGTAATAACTCTCACCAGGGATCTGGAGAGCCCAGCAGAGTTCAGGCAGGGGTCCATTATACCTTTCTCTCACACACACACACACACACACACAGAATCCAGCAGGCCTGCATTATTTGTATCAAACAACTGGTATGTTTTGCCTCTGACGCACAAGTACAGACCCACTCCTACTGCACAGCACCAGCAATGAAAACAGACCCCCCCTACCATGATTCCTGCTCAAGATCTCTCCAGCAGGAAGTATGAGCTATGAGCCGTCCCCAGGGATGCAGGAAAGAGAAAGAGAAAGGCCAGGAGCCTGACACTGCCTGGCCAAGATCTATGCTCAAACACTCTCTCTTGCCTCTTTTTTCCCTTTCACTGCCCTCCTTTGTCTTCTCTTGCTTTTATTTTCCATTTCTTTCTCTACTCGAAATAAAGAGTAGTTGGTTACACTGAACACACTCATATCCACTTTTGTGCAGAGAAATGCCATTTCCTCTGCTTTATTATTCTCTTTCCCCCTCTGTGGGAGGCTGGGAGGAAAGTTTGCTTTGAAGAGAGAGGGTTTAACATGTGCGCTAATAAATAGCTGGTTTGCCCCTGGGCAAAATTGCAAGAGCTCAGTTCTCTCTCTTCCATATAGTCTCCAGCATTTTCAGTGACTACAACTTCTAACCTCCATTTCAAAATGAAAAGGATAGAGGATTATGTTTTTCCTCGATATGTCCTGACAGACCTGATTTTACTTTACAATTTCAACTCAAGGTTGATATTCTCTCCATCCATAAACTTGTGTAATTCCCTCTGGGTGTCCAAGCAGTGTTTTGTTTTATCCCTTCCTTTCTTTTTTCATGAGAAAGGAAAGTTCATCCCTATGACCCTTGCAGTATGCTTTTGTTTAGTTTCTAATATCAGTTAACATTATATTTACTTTTATGAACTTGGCAGAGACTTTTCCTAAGCAACTTATATTGCTTATTTGAACTTATTATTTTTCTCTTTTCATGAAATGTATCAAGTTCATGAATTAAAACCATGACATTGGTGTTGCAATGCATATACTGTTTAAGCTACAGGAACCTGTATATCCTTACTTTGCAATGCTGGTTCTAACATTCTGAAGAAAAACCAAGCATAAAATCCATTAAAAATTGAAAGTGAATTGAGTTCATGTTATGTAGATAATAAATTAAAATTAATTAACTGCATATATCAGTATTTGCTGGGAAAAGTTACCAAATTAAAATAAATTAAACATGTAACATTACTGTGGGAGATAAATAGACATTACAAAAAGTGGATTCTGTAATTGAGTCACCTATCTTTCCGAAGTAGACTTAAGGACTTTTAAAGACCAGTGTTATTTTGGTATATATTATATATTTCTGTTTAGCATTAATTTATTGTTAGTTTTAGTAATTTAAGTACTTCAAATTAAACTTATTTACTTAAGTTATTTTTCATTTTTTGTTTAGGTTTTTCATCTGATCTTTTTTATTATTACTATTATTATTTCAGTTTAACTTCAATTACCGAAAACAATTTGTAATAGTTTCAGTTAACTATAACAACACTGCTACAGACATATCTCTGTTCCATAGTTGTTATTCATTGCTGCCTGCTCTCAGCAAATTCAAGTTGATGAAGCACATAGCCAGTAAGTCAGCGGGCATGATTAAATGTGTCAATTCCTTTAACACCTTATTTTTTGTAATTAATTGTAGTAAATGAAGGTGTTAAACTGACCCCAAAAACAAGTTTTTCTCCAATTTTTTTTTTCTAAGGCAATGCTTTGGCATTAAAAGGACATGCATGGTGCTGCCTCCAAAGCATGATTGCCTTGTAAGTCAGACATACAGGAATGTCACTAAACGAGCAGAGCCGTTGAGCACGGATGACCCTTCACACCTTCCTACAATTCCCAGAAATCAATGCTCGGATGGAGCTTCCATTACCATTATTGATAGCTGAGACAGTGGCAGTGACTCCTGCCAATGCGAGAGGCCGCAGTGATGTGTAGCTGAGGAGCTGAGAGGCCATCTTTGTCTGTCTCTGTTTTTCCCTATTCCATTCAGTCTTTCTTGCCATCCTTATATTTCTTTCCATATATATAATTTCCTCTGGAGTGTGAATGGAGCACTTTTCTAATAAAAGTCATCTGTAAGCCACCACACAGACACATACACTTTCTCTCAAACACATGCACATCTGAGGAAGCACTTGGTCTACACACAGCTGCATGTTCACCTGAGGCAGCTGCAGTCCGTTTCTCAGTCTTTAAGCACTCCAGAACTCAAACTCTACATTGTCACTAGTTAGTGGTATAGACAGAGAGAAGGAGAGGGAGAGGGAGAGGGAGATGACGAGAGAGTGGAAAGAACTGTCCTTGTATTTCTGTCACTCTCTGAAACCACAAGGGAGCTGGGGAATGAAACAATGCAGCCGAGCAGTGAGCCCTGCGAGGCTGCCGCCCGCCTAGCATCACTGCTAATACCGCGACCAGCATCCGAGCTACCAATTAGCCTGAGACCACACAGGGAGAGAGAGAAACTGGCTGATTTGTTTGTTCCAAAGCACAACCTCTCTCCACCGCAGCGGATCGTTCGAGAGACTCGGCTGTGAAAATGAATTGCCAAATTAAAGATCTTTACAAATACAAAAAAACAAAAACAAACACAAAGCAAGCTTAAGAAATGTCAACCAAACAATTGCCTTTGGAGAGCTTTGTTTCAGCTAATTGGGAGGGAGAGGGGTGAGAAGAGAGACTCACATCCTAAGAACTAAATTAAATTAGGTTTAAATCGGCTGAATCTGTGTTCACCCTTTTCGGTTACAGCATCCAATTACCCAAAACAAACACAGAGGTGCATAACCGTGACAAATGGCTTCAAAACTGGAAAACTGGTCTTGCAACAAATGCAAAGTCACAGAAGGAAAAAAGTTTTTTAAAAAAGTGATGACAACTGGCTATTAAGCATTATGCTACAAATACTCACTGAGTGGGAGTGTCCTCAGCTGTGTGACATCACTGCTTGTCCACCTGTAGGAGACCGGAAAAAGAAACAGAGAGGAAAGTGTTTTAATGGCATATTTGGTCACTAAACAGAAACAAAACTGAGGTAAATGTCCTAAATTACACTTAATATTTAGCTTTGGCCTCAAGGGGACAAGTCAACGGCAACAGGTTTCAGCATTGTGGCTGGAGTAATGCAGTGTTTAGTGTGTTTACACCCAACCTGTGGCTGCCAATGGTTTCAAGTAAGAAAAACGCACGCATAGCCTATGTACACAAAGACACTGACAACCACTTTTCACATGCCCACACAAGTAAAGCAAAAACACATGAATGTGTGAATGCTCATACACGCACCTGGTTCCGTCTTTTTTCCTGCTAAACCTGTTGGATTTACAGAAAGGCTTTAAAACCCAGGGTGTGTGGGACGTTTTTCCAAGCGCACATGCTGTCTTGTGCAGAAAACCAGCCTGCTCCAGTTATCTCACAGCCTTTGTGTGTGTTTCTGTCTGTTTGTGTGTGTGTATGTGTGCTTAAGAATTATCAGGAACATCACAGCAGTGAGTCAAAAAGGTGAAACAGACACACAAATCAGGTTCGGCTTCCAATCTCCTCAATCTGCACAGACCACAAGTTGTACATACACACACTGCTCAGAAACAAACACCACATTCACAATGAGTTAAAAAAAGCTAAAACAAATTACCACCACAAACGAACAGCAGACGCGCTCCGAGTAATCTGTGGCTGGGCAGTTAGTTCCTTATTTTAGTTCTTTAAAACATTTCCATCTGGGCAGAGTTAGATGTCTGGAACAGTTTACCACTGTTTGCTACACAGTGAGCCAGGCTGTGACTGACAGCATCCGCACGTCAATCAAAATCCGACTCATCCGTCTACGGTGGAGGCGCTCCATCGCTGCAGTGGCCAAGGACACGTGCAGCGTTAGAGCTGATGTCATCGGGGGGAGTTCAGTCGGGATGACAGCTCAGAAAGACATGGACTGAAATAATGGCGAGCGCGCTGGTGGGGTTCATCATTTCCTAAACACTATGTTCGGCCTGATCATTACCACAATAACATGGCGCTACTGCCAACGAAAGCCAGAATCTGTGCGTAGTGGCTCAAAGCTCGCTCTGCGAGTGCTGAGCTCTCCCCAAACATCTTCATCCATCCTGAGGACCAGCTAATCAAAAACGTTTTGATGCTACATTTTTTTTTTATTGACTTGCCTAGGGGGAGGAATTTAGATGAAATGATAACGCACCCCCTTCGGATAGACTGCAAACTGTGAGCAGCTGTGAGGATGGTGTGCGAGGAGAAATGACGGGAGGGGAGGTTTTTTTTCCTTTTAGTTCTTTCTGCTCCAGGTTGATACTTCCCGTCGGAGGAGCCGGTCCTTTAGGGAGCACCTTGCCACGACTGCAGACATTTAGCTCCAACCCTTCAGAGAAACACAGACAAGTCCCGACAATCTATCTCTCATGGAATCGTCTCACTCGTCCAGTTTCAGGAAACTGATCCCTAAATAGAAGTGATTCATCTTTATTCATACAATATGAGCACACACAGCACAAAGAGACTTCTCTTTCCTTTTCTCTCGCTTTCTCATCTCTTTCTTGCTCTCTCTCCCTCTCTTTTTGCACTGTATGATTCAGTGTGGCTGCAGGGCAGAGTCTTTTATCGCTGTATTATGCCCAGCTGAAAGCTGACAAAATGGAATCAGTGTGTGAGTTCTGTGACTGGGAAAAAACAGCCTTGGACCAGATCTCTTTCTCTCTTGTTGATAATCTGATTCTTTCATCATTAGGCCGATTGCGGTTTATCCTGGAGAAAAGAAGGGATGGGGGAAAAAGATAAATATAGAAGAAAAAAAGACATGGCCATCCAGAGGGCAAAAAAAACTCATACCTGGAAATACTTCCTCAAAAATGGCCACCAGACAATTAGCGCCATCTGAGAGAGAGGAGGGGGTGCGCTATAACTTAAACTGCCCACACTGGAGGTCATCACTCACACGCTAATGGAAGAACCGTGCTACACACACACACACACAAAATCGCTCTCTCTCACACACAAGGACACAGCAATCGTCTTTGAACGGACTGATAAACACTGTGGTAATTTGACTTTACATTTGTGATAAAAGTTCATCTGTGCAGAATGCAGCAACTCGTGACAATAAGGCCAAATTAATATTCAACCCATTTCCTATCCTCGATTTCCTTCACCTTTGAAGTCTGGTGGAAATGAAGACCAGATGGAAGCAAAAGGAAGAACAAGAGTGAGCAAAAGAGAGAGAGAAAAAAACACTCATGTGCCTCCACATGAAATGGAGCGCTTTTTAAACAAAGGTAAAGCATGTGGGAAAGTTTCTGAAGCTCTGCAGTCATCGCCAGACACGGCAGGAACAGAAAACATGTTTTATGCACTCCCAGCTACGAAAACAAACAAACTAATGGGAAAATGATCAGAGGCTTTACTTTAGGTTAGCCCTTAAGTGAAATTCTGTAAAATGCATGTGAAATGCAAAGCCTTACAAGAGCTTTTGAGAACATGCACTTGAAACGTTTGTTCACTAATCAGTCAAAAAAAATGTCATGCATGAATTGTTTAAAAAAATGTTTCAATGAGTTTGAGAATTCTCACACACACACACTTTTAATTGTCTCTATGATGATATGACAAAGTTATAACTGCAGGATGTTGAAGGAAATCTGAGAAAAAAATGGATAATGTAACAATAAGTTTACATAAACCTTAGAATCTACAATGCGTTTGTTCTTAATATAATTTGTTGACTCGTCAAACATCATATAGCAACAAGACATCATATAGCGATGGGAGAAAAAAACTAATGTGCAAAGCATGCTGAGAAACCAAAGAAATTGTAGAACCTGGAAGAATTTGATCAAGAACAACAGATAGTTTTCACATTCCAGAACAACCCAGAGACATATGTACAACTATTAAAAGTTTACAGTTGCTTGTTTAGGCAACATATGGTATTATGAAACAAGGTAAATATTTGAGTAACTTCAATTATTATTTTGTTGTGTGAAATCTATCTCTTTTTTTTTTTTTTTAATTCTGCAAGTACTATGTAAACAAAAGCAGAACTGTATAATACTAAATCTAATTACATTTTAGTAAACCACAAAGAGAAAGCGAGACCCTGTAATTTTAACAGTGTCCAAATATCATTTTAAACACTTTAAGGCCACTTTAAGTATATACGGACACAATACCACAGCTTCAAAAAACAAAGATAACAGCCTTACATGTGACCATATAATTTGAACAACATGTACCCTAATGGAGGGCCCTGAACAATAACACTGGCAGTCAAAAGAAGCCGATCACAGATTAAACGTTGTCCACGAATTAAGTTAAGCTCTAAAGAACGCAAAGCAGCAGAATACCGTGTAATCAAACAGGCCTTGAGATTTCTCTGCGTGAAGGTCAATCCCGCTGCCTATGCAGCTGTCACGCCTTCCTCTCAAACACACGCACACATGCGAACAAACACACTGACACACACAAACCAACCAGATAGTCATCTATCATCCCTAAGCTCAACACACCCAATGGGAAAGCTCTCGCCATCAACCTGACATCAATCCAGTGAAGCAGCAACAATGACAAAAAATGCCTGCCTTTTTAAACAAATATAAAATATATGTGTCCAGCAAATATTACAATATATTAAGAGCATGATGTCGCTTGGTCTGAAGTATGCTGGGGAAGGTGATTGGTGTTGTTGCAGCAGGTTGGCTGATGGCAGTACAGTAGTAAGGAAGCCCACTACTACTTGTCCTGGTAAATCTTTTGACATCATTTAATCATCCTCATGTTACTCCAAAGCTGTGTAACTTACATTCTTCTGTGGAACCATATTCTGAGAAATGTCTCAGTGTAGCCAATGCCAATGGGCACCAATATTGTTTGGTTGCCAACATTCTTCAAAATATCTTGTTCCGCAAAAGAAAATCAGTCAGGTTTGGAACGACATGAGGATGAGTAAATGATGACAAAATTTTCATTTTTGAGTGGACTATCCCTTGAGCTATAGTGTTGGGTATAATTTGGGGTCATGATATTGGCTGAGCTGTTGTGGTGGGGTCATAGTAATTTGCTGAGAGTGCAGTGTTGGGTTATGGTAGTGTGTTGAGCTATGGTGTTGGGATGTTACAAATGGCACGCTGAGCTGTTGTGTTGGGTCATGTGGTGGTCTGTTGGACGTGTAGTGTTGGGTTAGGGTGGATGTTCAGTCAAGCGGCATGTTGAACTGTACTGTGGGTTGTGGTAATGGCTTAAGCTGTTGTGTTCTGTCTTTGCTAAGTGTATAGTGTTGGCTTGTAGCGGGCGTGCGTGGGATGTTCACAAAAGTTGTGTATTGAGCTGTTGAGGTGGGTAATCGGGTGTTGTGTTGAGCTGTATTGTTAACTTATGGTGTTGTGTTGAGCTATATTGTTAACTTATGGTGTTGTGTTGAGCTATGGTGCTTGGATGTTCAGTAAAGTGTTGTTTTGAGTCGTCTGGTGGTGTTGATCTGTTGTTTTGAGATTGTGTGAGAGATAGTGTTGAGTTGTGGTGGTGTGTTGAGCATGCTGTTGGGATGTTCAGTCAAGTGGTGCATTGGGCTGTTATTTTGGGTCACCTGGTGGTGTGTTGGGCTAAAGTGTTGGATCATGTGGTGGTCTACTGGGTGTGCAGTGTTGGGGTATGGTGGTGTGTTGAGCATTGTAATGGAATGTTCAGTCAAGTGCCATGTTAAGGTGTAGTGTTGGATCATCTGGTGGCAGGTTGGGCAATGGTTATGTGTTAAGCTATAGCAGTGGTTCCCAATCCTGATCCTGGAGAACCCCCAACACTGCACATTTTAGATGTCTCCCTATTCAAACACACCTGATTCAACTCATCGGCTCATTAGTGAAGACTCCAAGAGCTTAAATGTGTGTGTCAGATAAGAGAGACACCAAAAACGTGCAGTGTAGGGGGTTCTCCAGGACCAGGATTGGAACCACTGAGCTATAGTATTAGGTTGTGTTGTTTTTTTGAGCTGCTATGTTGAAGGTGTGGTGATGTGCTGACCTTATGTGCTGGGTCATGGTGGTCTATTGGGTGCTGAGAAGGCATGTTATGATTTTGGTGGTTGGTGTTAAAGGTTTTTGGGATGTTCAGTATTATTCCGGGTCATCTTGTTCGCTTTTGTTTTGGGTTGTAGTGGTCTGAGCTAAAGTGGGTCGTTTGTGCGTTGGGTTGGGTTATGGTGGATCATAGGTGGGGGGAAAAATCGATACAGCATAGTATCGCGATATTTTCCGCGGCAATACTGTATCGATACACGGACGCCAAGTATCAATATTTTATTATACTATTTGCTAGAATAATACAATTAATTTCTTTACAATCCACTAGATGGTAGTGTTGAGTTTTTTTCAGTTGAGGTCAGCTGGGTCACCTTCAGCATGCAGTAAGTTAAATAAATAAGAGGCGGCATTGCGGAAAGTTATCAGGAAAGCCCCGTCCGTGTTTAAATCGGATGTATGGACTTAGTTTGGATTTGTAAACAAGGAGGGGATGCAATTAGGGATGCACCGAAAATATAGGCTACGTATAATAATAATAATAATAATAATATTTCGCCGCCCGCCCGGCAGATGTTCACCGCCATTTGTTTACTCTCCTGTCATGCGCGGGTTTTCAACGCCCCGCTCAATATTCCGATCTATGAATTGCGTGTCCTCTGTGTACCTCGTCATCTCTACGAAAGCAAAGTCTGCTCAAATAACGTGCTGACAGGAAATTTCTATGCAGTATATTGTTCCTGTTTGCAGTAGCGCTACTGTGCTGTAATGTGGTGTAGGCTAGTTCAGCTGTACTGGGCAACGCTGGTAAAATAATGCTACCTTCAGTGACTCTATGCTCTGCTCATATGCTCTAATAATAATAGCTTTGTAGGACTATACACTATTTGGATAATTAAACAAAAAACCACAACAAACTATATATCTTTCTGTTTGTGAGTGAACAAATAATATATTGATATTTATATTAAGGTAACATATTCAATCATGTTCCATTAGTTAAGGTATTAACTATCATGAACGAACAGTGAACAATACATTTATTACAGTATTTATTAATTTTTCTTAATGTTAGTTAATGAGAATAGAGTTATTCATTGTTAGTTCATGATAATTCAGAGTGCATTAACTGTTAACATGCACAACTGTTGATTTTAATAATGCATTATTAAATGTTTAAATTAAAATTAACATTAATAAATGCTGTAGAAGTATTGTTCATAGGTATCGTAGTTCATTAACTAAAGTTGTTAACTAATGAACCTTATTGTGAAGTGTTACCAATATTAATATAAATTTTGTCCAGTTTTATTGTGTTACTTTCAGTAAAAGTGTGGTTATTTATTGGCTTGTGTGCCTTTGTTTAATTCAGTATCATTAAAATTGAGTTAAATTTAAAAAGTCTTCCAAATTTGCTTTATATTATTTAATACAATAATAAATATTCATTACAAAGCATTTTCGGTTTCGGCCCAGAATTTTCATTTCATCCCTAGATGTAAGACTACATGTTTTATTTAATTTAATTTAAATTTAACAGTAATTTACTTTCAAATGCCCCAATTGCTGAAGGGTCTGCACAACTTTTTAGTACAAGTTCAAGTTGCACTGTTGAAAATACCTGTAGTAGCACAGCAGTGCATACCTGTTTACATTTAATTAAGGTGGACTAGATTAGACTGTAATACAAATAGTTGAGTTTGCCAGGTGCATACAACATTTATGACAGGTTTTCATGAAAGTGTTGGCCAGTTTGTCTGCTTGACAATCCCATTTTGCACTGCAACAATAAAACTGAAGTGAGATAAACAAACTGAGAAATGTTTATTTTTAGTTAAAACAGATGTTGTCAAAGTTTTCCTTCGGGGACATAATTTGAAGTTGGAAAAAGGTAATAAATTGCAATATATCACAGAATATCGCAATATATTTAAAATCGCAATAATATTGTATCGTGACAGAAGTATCGTGATAATATCGTATCGTGAGGCCTCTGGTGATTCCCACCCCTAGTGGAGCACTGAGCATTGTGTTGGGGTGTTCAGTCAAGTGGCATGCATGTTGAAGTGTTGTGTTGGGCCTGTAATGTTGGATTATGATAGTGTGTTGAGAGGTAGTATTAGGTTGTGTGGTGGTTTGTTAAGTTATATTATTGGGATGTTAAGTAAAGTGGCGTGTTGTGCTGCTTTGTTGGGGTGTGGTGGTGTTTTGAGTGGTTTTGTTGGGTTGTGTTTTGAGCTGTAACATTGAAGTCAAGGTGATGGCTGAATAGATGACTGAAGGAAGTGAAGATGAGCTCTAGACTGAATGCATTGTTTTCATGAAAGATGCTGTTGCTCCTGCTGCACGCTTAAATTAGCTGGCTGTGTTTGGATTACACCAGGGAGCTCTCACACAGGATTTATTCTAGCCTGCAGGAGCAAAGGATATTTCCATCTCTACACACACAAACACACATAGATGCACAGTCATCCGTGTGCATGTGCACACACACTAACACACACTCAGATAAAACCCTAAGAGCACAAAACAAGGCTTTCGGTTACAGAGGCGCTCACACACATACACTGTGGTCAAATAAGGATGCACTGCTCACTCTACCATTCATTTCATCCTTCGCCCTAGAATGCGTCCATATGATCCTTTGCCATCGGAACAAACATACAGATGCACTTCCACGCAAACATACACAAACTAACACTCAAAGGACTCAACAAGAGGCTCTTCATGGCCTCTGGATCAGGCTTCTTCTAGTGCTATTGCCAAGTTTATTGACTGCTCTTATTACAGACGGGTTTCACAGCTTTCTACCCATCTAACAGAGATAATACAGAGACAGAAACTGAGAGAAAGAGAGAACACATGCAGTGTTTTTCCTCTCATTTTGAGTGTCATGTGAAACAACCACACCGCAGTCTGTTACACTGAACAATCTGATGACACAAACACTCTTTTGCTAAACAATCTGCAGTCCTTAACCTTACCTCTTTAACTGATTACATTATTTAAACAAAGAATCACCCGTCCGTTCCAACTTTAAACAAAGCAGCCTCAGCCTAATTTCTAATGACCGAGACAGGCGCCCCCCTCAAAACACACACGCACACATATTTGTTGCGGGTCGGCGAGCATGAGGCCTGCTGAAGCGCCTAATCCCACGTCTGTAGGCTCCAGGAACACGCCATGATGCACCTTCACGCGAATGAAGATTAGAACCCTTAATCCAGCTCTCTCAATCTGGAGATCTTTTTATAAAACCTCACAGCTAATCCAACAGTGGTTTGTTTACTGTTCAAGACCTAGATCAAACCAGGCTAGATTATTTTACTAAAAAAATTAAAAAAAAACTTTACTCAATGTGTCATGTCAGGGTTAAATGCTGGCACTAAACTGCTCTATTAACCATATTCATGTCGTAAGAGATCAAATAAAAGCTTATGTAAAAAGCTTGCGTAGAACTTTACGCAAAACAAAAAGGGCTTCGGTTTCTAAACTACATTACGGTGTCAGCTGAAACTATTCTATTTTCAATCCATTTTCTGTCTCCATCCCATCCCTGTCATTTCGTGGACCTTTCTGCGCAAATTAAAAATTTAGAAATTCTTGCTGCGCCGAGGTACTCTTTGCCAGCGCAGCTAAAATGAAAAGGCTTTGTGGTGACAGTGACCAGATTTTAAATGCAGCAGGATCAATAAATAAGAGGGGGCTGCTTGAGCACAATCTCTGAATGTCTTTGAGTGTGTATGTATGTGTGAGGGTCAAATACTGCATGTCCTGCAGTCAGCTGTCACAGTGCAGTAGATTCTCTCCCATCCCACAGCTCTCGCCAAATCCCCCCCCCAGCCTCCCTTCTGCCCTCTCCTACAAGAGGAGCATCATTCTTGCCATTCCTGAAATCATGGCTATTTCTACTCTGGATGCAAATATAGCGATAAGCACTAGAACAAATAGGCCAAACTACTGGCATTTCAAACACGGGCTCCATTATCTCAGCAGGGGGAATGGAGCGCCGCAGTGGCAACCCACGGCACAGGCAACATGACAGTCTCCTGGAGGGCAAAAAAACACTGGAGACGCAACCGGTGCAGGGTGGAAAAAACAGCCCTCATCACTCCAGCATTCTCCTCTGCCCGGAATCACTAATGCACTCAAACCCTCATTGAGGAGCTGAGGGAGATAGATAGAAAGAAAGAAAGAAAGAAAGAAAGAAAGAAAGAGGGGGGGGGCAGATGGAAAGCAGAAAAACAGGCACACAGAAAGGTTTCAGAATGACGACCTTCAGGTGTCGGGCACAAGATCAGCCTCATTGATTAACAGCAGAGGCTGCCGGAAAGATACACACGTATTCTGAAAACACTTCCCGAATTACTATGAAGTTACAGCAAAGGAGATTTTTCTTTCTCAAGTCTTAATACGAAGCCTTTCTTGAGGGAAAAATCAACCCTTTCACCTTGTCTGTGAAAAACAAGCGTTCAGACAGCCCAACAAAAATAACCTTGAGTTTCATCAGGGATATTTTCACATTGAATGATAAACAGAGGCCCGAGGGACACTGAACCAAAAAGCAGCTAATTGCCTGCTTCTGAAATTTGGCCCCTGTGTCCTCTCTGTGTTTATCTTAAAACAGAGTCAGTTTGGTTTATACGAATGCCCCGCTTCAGACATGCATGATGATTTGGACCCGTTTGTGAGTGAAAGCACACGTCACCTATCCTGTCCTTCATATCCCCACGGTCATTGACTATTGTCAGTACCCTTAGAAATGCAATTCCCCACCCCACTCTCCGGCTACTCTGGCTCGTTACCACGGACCGGCAGGCTAAAGGTAAAGAAGATCATGTTTGCGACACAATTATCAAGTCTGCTGCGACCGACTTGCGCTTCTGCTGACGCAGACAGTTGTCTCCCAAGCGCTAATGTTCACGCTAAACAGCAACCCACATAACCCGCTATTATGTAAGAGCCAACTGTTGAGAGGAAATTCTACAATCAAAGCTGTTTGCTAATGACAAAATAAATCATTAGCCAAGTAAGTCAAGATAGAGATGCACTTATCCATGATACTGTTTAACGTCAACTGTCGTCTCACAAAGCAGCACAGGGAAGAGTATCTTGTCAGTATTTACAAGGTGATTTGCCAAGTTGTTATGAGTACAAGGACACAACCTGCTCAGAAAACAAATTCACCGCTGACCTTCCAGCATCGAGTATTCGGGGCTGATTCATTTGGCAGTTACTGGCCACACATGTGGAACACCACAGCTTGTATAATCAAGCCCGCGCTTGGGTTCGAGTTCTTTAAATTACAGGTGTTATGATCAAGTGAGAACTTCTCGCTGCCTTGGACTTTTATAGGATGGTTAAATCAAATGACAAATCCAGAAACTCTAGGCTGAGCTTTCTGAAGTTCATTTAAATCAATTTCGCCATTAACGGTGCAATGATTGATGCGTGTTTAAAAACCAAAATCAATGGGTTCTCACTCTATCCAAAATGACGCTGAGGGAAGAACTACGTTTTTCTTTCATCTTATTTTGATTTATACAACTGTCCACCTTGCTGTGGCTATACACCGATGTATTGGCCAATAATCCATATTGGCCGATAAAAGCAATTTATTTCACTATCGGCCATAGGCCGATTGTTCAAAATCAACCGATGATCAGGTCCGATTATATCCTGTCAATCAAAAGACAGCAGAAAAACATGTCATACTGCAACTCATACTATGTGTGAAGACAATCTCTCTGTTGAATTTAAGGCTGTCAAAATTAACGTGACAACATTAATAGTTAAAAATTAGGACATTTTAAAGCAGACTTTATTTGAGCCTATGAATCACCTGTGGTTCAAGCCAGGGTTGCCAGATCTGCAGTTTTTCACGACCAACATTATTGTATTTCTTTTTTTTTTTTTTTTTTTTTTTTTTTTTTTTTTTTTTTTTTCGCGTGATCGCCAGCCACTAACACAAAGGCTTGCTGTTCTTACTTCTGATAAGCAACAAGCTAGCTTAAACCTCTGTCCATCTATCACGAAAATTCAAACAATGAATGCCATTTTGATGGTTTTAAATGTGACGTGACAGATCCCTGCAGCACCTCAGTTCATGCAGCAGTGCGGAGCGCGAGTCTCTTCCACTTTAATAAGTTATAGCTCAAAATAAACATGAATGAACATCAGAAGGTATGTTGAAAGATACAGTATAGCTTACCAAAATGTCTTATGTAATCGCTCAATCATTGTTTCAACTGTGGAAAGATGCCAATAAAACAGATTGTGAACAGTATGCCACTTAACATGGAATTTACCTCAGAAAAGTTATCCACTGTTCACAGTTCATTAGTAAGCTATAAAACAACACTAAAGATGAGCTTTTTTACTTATAATTATACATGTATGTTTGAAAATATCTGGCATGAAGACAGGTATTTATGAAGACTGTGCAAATGAGTTGTAAACAGATTTACATTTTTATTTGAGTGTAATTATCATATCGGAAAATAAATAGCAGGGGAATAATCGCTATGTTATTAATATAACATTTATATTCTTAGTAATGTGCCAAATGATAGGTTGCAATACGTAGTTAATAACATCTGTTAGGAGAGATCTTTTTTAAAGGGTCATATGATGCGATTTCATTTTTCATTCTCTTGGAGTGTTACAAACTTGGTGCATAAAGAAGATCTGTAAAGTTTGCAAAGGAATAAAAGTCTCAAATCCAAAGAGATATTCTTCTTAAAAGTTAAGAGTCAACCACGCCTAAAACAGCTCGTTCTAACACACCACCACATATCTACATCACTATGTGGAAAAATTTGCATAACGCCACCCAAATGTTCAAACAAAGAAAGAAGGAGTAACTTTTATTCTCGCACTGGGGATGTTGCCCTGCAAGCTGTCCTTGAGACGATGCGGTGTGTTCGTGGAAAGCGAAATACTTTGTTTGGTCTTCAAAAGAGGCGATATCCGCTCGTCATGCCTGAGCTGATCCGTGTGGATTCGCTGAGGGAAGGAAATACATCAACTTAGTGTGAGGATGAGGACGGCTTTCACCGTTTTCACCACTCCTTTGCCGGGACTGCCGTTTTTGACCCTGCCGCCTCAGCTCACTCTTGCCGGCTTCAGCTCATGCTAACCCGGGGCTTTTGCTCACGCTAGGCTGCTGTGTTTTTCATTGTGAAAGCGAAACTAATTTGTTTGGTCTTCCAAAAGAAGACCATATCGCTTCGTCATGCCTAGAGCTGATCTGTGCTGTGGGAATACATCAACTTAGTGCTGTGGACCGCCGGCACATTTTATGGAGAGGGACTGTTACTGATCCTGGGAGAGTAACGTTTGACTACAATGCCGGCTGTTCTGACTCATAGCCTGTAAGTACGTTTTTTTATATTTGCCACTGACGATTCAAACGTGAGTTTTTTGAGCAGTGTAGAGTAGGGTTTTTTGTTTGTCATTTCTCTGATCACAAATGTGGACAGGGTTTTATGTTTATGCGGCACGATGCAGCGCAACGCATAAAAAGACAGTACAAGTCATTATAATCAATAAAAAATCAGTAATTATGTCCCCATGGATGCAACAAATGCCTAGTTTGTAATGGGTTTTCATGTTTTTTTGTCTCGTCGCTCCGGCCGGGACACAGTATCAACAGTATGGTAGGGGCTTAACATTTCCGTCACACGCTTTAGGTTTTCGGCCAATCACAACGCATTGGATAGTTGGCCAATCAGAGCACACATCGCTTTTTTAGACCGATGAGCTTTGTGAAAATCGACGTGTTTCAAAAAGGCGAGGCATAGAGGAGAAAAAATAATGTACAATATGTTGAAAATAATGTTTTTTTTTAAACCTTAAACCACATAAACACATTTCAATACACCAAATACACAAAATAATGTTCTTTTAGCAGCATCATATGAACCCTTTAAAAGAAAAAGCACAAACTTATCGGTATCGGGCAGATATCATTCTGAATAATAGGCTCTCGTATCGGGCACAGAAATTCAGTATCGGGGCATCTCTCAATATTTATTTTCGTAAAATATATACATTTCTTTTTTATTTATCTAATATATATTACTTAAATCATAGCAAAGGTTTTAAATAATCTGAATTGGGTTTTAAAATACTAAAAATAGAGGGGGGGGGGGGGGGGCGGGTTCTTAATAAAATAACAAGGATAACGTAATCTTTGGAAAGGGTGTCAAGTAAGTTGTTAAAGTGAAAGCACAATGTTATACACTGCAGTTGACTATAATATCGTCTAATCCAATAAGATGTAGAATGAAAGCCCATAGAGCCATTTAGACTATGAGACTCAGGCAGGGCTGTGCGTGTTAACTGCTCTCTAGTCATTCATATTATGTAACAGCATGAGTGGAACATCCAATAAATTTAAATCATCTTTAAATGAGCAGTGCACGTTTCGGAAGAAGTGCGATTATAAACCCAAACCCATGTGCATTTGGGATTGTCTGCGCTAAACTTTGATTCGACAGCTTCCGCACTCGAGACCCATTTCTTACAACCCACATTTCTCAGAATCAGCTCATTACACCACAATCATTTGTTGTTGTACGCGCAACAAAGGCATGCAACAGAGCTTAAGCAAGATCCTTCTAAAGATTCCAAATTAAACTAATTCCTAGATACAAACAGCTTCTCACAAGCCTAACCCATATCCTGTCTGGAAAACAACAAACATCCTGGACAGAAACGTGTGGCTGACACTCTAACCCCAAGCAAAGTTCTTTCTCTCTCTCTCTCTTCGCAGCTACAGACATCCAGTGGTCTGGGTGTGCTTGAGAGAGCACAGTGTGAGATCCCTTCAAACCCCAACAGCACAAACAGGCCCTGACAGATTTGCTCTCCCTAATTCGTGGTAAGAAAAACAGCACAAGTATATAAGAGAATTCTATGTGCTCCGAATAAGCACAAACACTCACACTCCCACAAAGAAAGAAGAAGAAAAAACATCCAACAATAGCCATTTCTAATGGAAGAAGAGAGTGGGTGAGACTGTTCCGTTTCAATTCACTGATACCGCTAATGGCTTCTTAGCGGTTCCATGAAATCAAGCAGCTGTCAAGGCGATGCATCGGGAACAGGGAGGAAGAGGCGGCATTCCCACAAGAGAAAAGCATCTCGTCAGGATGTTTGGCTAAACATCTGCTCCCCTGCTCTCATGGCTTTAGCAGAAGCACATGCTCAGACAAAGAGATGGGAGGTGGAAACACTGACTTCTCCATCTGAGGCATTCTGTAAAAACAGCAGCCTCCGCCATGCATAATGACTAGGGCACTGGGCTACATGATGAGACAGAGCCCTACTGATACAAAACAGACAGTCCAGCCATTTAACCAGCAGGGTTTTGCATCGCTGACCACTAATTGTAAAAAGTTCATGACTTGCATAAAAGTATGTAACACTTGCTTTTTTGAAGGTCTTTTTTGTGAAGGACTGTTCATTCACAAACCACTACTTTACTTACTATCATCTTTACTTACTTCTTACACATCAGGAGGTCAACTGTAAAGTAAAACTCTATCTGTGTGTGTACAAGCACAAATAATGTTCCTGTGGCTCAGTGGTAGAGCATTGCGTTAGCAGCGCAAAGGTCGGTGGGTTAAATTCCCAGGGAACACACATACTGATAAAAAATGTATAGCCTGGATGCACTGCAAGTCGCTTTGGATAAAAGCGTCTGCTAAATGCATACATTTCATTTCATTTAAAATAAAACACACAGGCTGTATACAAAAGTAGCATACATAGGCACATCATAAGCTAACTAGAACATCCGACGTCTTCTAAATGAGGAAATGACTGTACAGTGAGACCATAATTATTAACCTCGTGAGCCATAAATTCATATGACAAACTCAAACATGTCTGATTGCCTAATTCTGAAAAGATCAAAATACGATTCTGGTCATTCAAGGAGGAAAACATCTCTGAAATGGATGTGAAGCCTTAGGTCACTGATTCAATCCTTCACGGGGGAAAAAATGCTACAAAAAAAATTTCTCAATTTTAAACAAAGACAAGAAAACAAACAGTTCACCTCACTAAATGACATCATTAGTGTGCTGATGTCATTCATCCACCTGTAAACACCGGATCGTTAAACACCCGCGTAAGATTCTCGAGATCACATCAAAATGTTTGTTTTTATTCAACTGGAGTCATTCCGACACCAAAACTAACCGAAAACAGAGTGTTACACCAATGTCAAGCGAGACAACAAATTCGACGCTTTCTTGGCAAAACATCACATTTTACTTCAACTTCACATGACGTCACCGCCACCACACAAGACACTTCTAAACTTTCTGCCTGTAACGACATGTGCAGCTCGAGACCTAACACACGGATCCGCCGGTTCAAATGAGCCAAGATGGCGTGAGGCTTGTTGTTTAGAGGGCAGAAAAAATGGAGGATATTGTAATATACACAAAGGGATACATTTCAACAACTCGGCCAGGCGGCAGCTGCTGCTCTTTAAGGAAGCAACAAAGATAAGAGCAACGCGACGCTCCAGCGCAACGCCAGCGACCCGCTCCGACCGAGCAGGCGATTTCCCCGTCGAAACTACCAAACCGTGTGCTTTTAACAGAGTTGATTTATAAAGTAAATGCTTTTATCATGTTGTCTCAATGAAGAGCTGTTAGCTTTTGCCATCATCTGAGAGACGGACATTAAACAGACCAAAGGTAGCGTCAGCTCCTCCAAGTGACTCCCCCGCATCAAATAAGCCCTCTAAAATCAAATATTACATTTTTACGTACCAAAATGAACGACGGGGAAGCGCGTGCTCTTCTGCAACATGTTTGGATACATTGAGGAGTGTTTACCAACAGTTTACATTTAAAAAACGTAGCAGTTAAAGCGCACGCGAGAGGGCACAAAGGCAGCTTGCTATTATGAAGTCACAACCCCCGCGCGCAACATTGTGTCCACTCGTAAAGTTTTGCTATATTCGCCGTCGCAACGGAATATTTCTCTCGATGGGCTTTTCCCGACAACGCCGTTGAAATGCTTTTGACAAGTTTTGCGCTTTTTGCGCTCGAGGCACACGCGTAGCCAACCTGAAGAAACTATCGAGTTAGCTGCCCTCGCTAAGAAATCAAGCCAGCCAGCGACACAACATTGATTCTCCAATCAAATAACTGATCCAGCTCTCAATAAATTCAAAACTTACCCTTAGTTTTGACACTTCGTGTAATTCCGCCTCGATCGGGTTCGAAGTATCACTTCAGGTAACGTTGCTTTTTGTTTTCCTTTTTCGATTTGCTTTTGGAAGAGGCCAGTGTAGCAGGAGATGATGAAGAAGGGAATTGGGCAGTAATTGAGTCTCGGTGTGTGTGTGTGAGTGAGTGAGTGACTCTGTGTGTGTGTGTGTGTGTTAGTTACGAACAGCAGATTGAAGGAGAGTCCTTTCAAGGTTTATTCTGCCTCACTCAAGGAATCAAAGTGACGTCAGCGGACAATACTTAAACGATCAAACTTTTATTCGCCGTGAAAAGGCAAAAGTGTGGAAGTGCCCGAATTATGCACGTTGCACGCTGTATTTTTAGCATCGCTTACTATTTACAAAACATCTGTCAATGACGGAAGAGCCGGAAAAGCGTGTAAGGCTGTTGTTAACGCTTTAGGTTGCGTTTTATGTCATTTCATTTATGTATTTATTTTTTATTTATCATTTTTTTGAAGACGATTTCAGAAATGCAGTCAGTTCTTACTCATCATTGATATTATTAATCCATATTTGCGTCATGCCTGAGCATTATTTTAAAATTGCATACAAAGTTTGAATCAAGATATATGATCAATTATCAAAATGACCATGTATTGTATAAAAGTTACAAGGCATCACATGTTAATGAGATTGTGCTTGCAAATGAACGTGAAGGCATTATGCTGTACAATAGCAGTGGAAATCTGATAATCTGGCATCCAGTGAAATGGAAATTTAATTCTAAGATTGGTTACTTGTCATTCAAAAGCTGTCCGATAAACCGCAAGACAGCGATGCATGATCAAATTTGATTGCATTTGTCTCCAGTTACTTCAATAGCTAAATTCAGGGATTATGGATTAACCCGGCTAATCTGACCCTATTTTCCCTCAAATCATCAGGGGAGTGAGACGAGGTGATAATGTTACGATTTGACAACAGAATTTCCGTAATCCGAAAGATAGTGGCATCGTTTGAGCTGATGTCGTCTCATGTTGAAAAGAGAAAAAAAAAAGAGGATCTGCCCCCGTGACACTCAGGAGGAACAGAAAATAAAAGGCAGAATAATTGGATCTGTTACTTTTAGTATGACGCTCATTGATCTCTCATTTGAATTACACTTGCGGGCAAAGCGAGAGGCGGCAGAATGGCCCTTTGCAGCGGGAGCCGAGCTGGGCACCACAAGGCAGACAGCCATCTGTGCCTAATTGTGTGCTTTTTCTCCCTGCCGCTGCACTCACAATCAGCAACAGGCTGAGGGGGGCCCTCTGACCTAGACTGGGCCAGGGGGGTGGCATGGGGTGAGGGATGAAGGGGGTGGGAGATTATTTCATTGAGCGAGAAAACAACAACAAGGGGGCGAGGAGGGACACGCTGCCACTCCTTAGTGGGAGAGGGGGGCAGCATGAGGGAGAAAAGAGGGGCAACTGTTCGGAGTTTAGCTTAACTCTTCAGGTTATGTGAGACTTGCGTGCATTGAGGTTTTACTTTGTGTGATAAGCGGAAAGCTGTTTTTCTCACTGAGACAATATGCTTATATATAATGTGTGTATGTGCACACTTAATTTTCATTTAAATATTTGAATTTAATTTTGTGTGTGTGTGTATATATGATGTATACTTGTTTATTTTATATATTATAATATTAGGTATTTTTAATTTTTAAATTAATTTATTTGTATTCGTTTATTTTTGGCCAGTTTTGGTTTTCTCCTTTTTGCGTATCACTATAACAGCATGTTATTTTAGTATCATTGAGAACGAGTATAGTTTTTATGATTAATATTTTTGCTATTTCAAATGTTTTGCTTTTCATTTTATTTGGTTATTTTTTGTATTTGTAAATGCGTCTAAATGTGTTGGGGTTAGTTTTTCATTCATTTTTATTTCAGTATTAGTTATTTTTGTACATCATGTTAAACTAAAATAAAATGTTAATATAGAATCTTAAAATAGAAATGTTGCTTTGGCAACTAGATGAAATAAACGTTTATTTTATTTTACTTCAGTATACATTTAGTTCAATTAAACAATTTTTTTTAATAGTTTTAATTTTAGTTTTAGTTTAGGTTAACTATAATAACCCTGATAATGAGTGCTATAAACATGTTAATGCTAAAAAGAAAAACAGCGGATAACTAACATGTTTATGCATGTAACAACTCCTGTTGCAAACTGTCAAGCACATTTACTGTAAGTACTAGTGTTATAGTCATGTAATTCCGATTGTAATTAGACCATTTGTGACTTTATTGCTAAATACCACTTCTGTCATTTTAATGTGCGTGTAATGAAACTAAATTTGAAATTGTTCAAAGGAGAACCAGTCACTGGTCTTTTTGGATTCATCAGAGCGTATAGAGGACACACATTCATTTACCAATTTATGCATGCGTTCATTGATCCTCTCTGACCCCCCTCCTCACCTGTAGAGTTGAAGCTGGGTGAAAAGGAATGCTTATGGAGGGACACGGAGAGGCAGGCAGACCTCCAGGGATCAGCGCTCTGGAGAGTGGGAGGATTAGATGAGACGATCGTGTGCAAGACGTGCATCTTAACATGTGTGCATACGGTCCATGTGCCTATGTTTATCTGTGATCATAAGACCACCCTGGCCACAGTAAAAAGCCATAATTGTGTGTATATATGTGTGCACACATGATAGCAATATTCCTCCCTCTGAGTGACTATGTGTATAACCTCCTCCCCTCTTCCAGCAGAGGCACACTGGGGTTTGTAATTGTGTTGGTGGTTCTTCATTAGAGCCTGTGTGTGTGTGTGTGTGTGTGTGTGTGTTGGGGGTTGGGGCGTGGGTTGGTGAGGAGCTCAGGCTCTTAGGACTATGAGCTGCGTCATTAACGGAGGCTGGGCCTCTCTGCATGCAGCCAGAATGTCAGCCGTACCTCGGTCATTTGAAACATAATAAGCACAAGTACAATGAGTGCAATGCAAGCCTGCTGGGGGAGGGGGAGGGGGAAGTGGAGGGAACACAGCCTGTCTCTTCCATTGGGCTGTTTTTTTTTCTTAAGAGGCTTGATTAGAAGATATAATAACCTAGCGAATAATAACTGGTAAAGACGATCTCCCCCGAGACTGATGGAAACCAAATTAATGTGGAGATTTGGATTTAATTGTTATTTTTCTATTAGGGTGCATAAAGACAGAGGAGATGTCCATCTAGAGTGGGAGCTGTGCTTGCAGCTATTGATTTTTTTTCCCTTCTCTTTTCTTTCTCACCCCTCACTCTTTCTCTCTTCAACACAGATTTTAATCATCTCCAAACACCACATTCCCTAATACCATTAACAACACTAACCTTCCAGCGCCACAAAAGCGTTTAATTTCCAATGACACAAATTTCTCTCCAAGAGACTCAAATAGTGTCTTTACGCAATTTGGTGGCCTTAAGGTTTTACTTTCTGGAATAATTGAATTGTGATCCTCTCACTTAGTCTTGCATAAAATCGCTAGGCAAAGAGCTAATCAGTGCAAAAGAGACAATAGTTTTCTCGGTTTGCCTTATTAGCCTGTTTTAAAAGAGTAAAGAGCGTTTTTCTCCCGACTGACTTTGGAGCAACTGATGCTCGCGTCAGAAACTGATAATTAGAGTAAAATCGCTTCGATCACCGATGCGAACCGAAATGTTTCTGTTGGGTATTTAAGCTGTTTGTTCCTCTGTCAGCACTGCTGTTTGTATCCATAAATAAGAGATGACCTTTAAATGTTTACATAATTTATACAGCCATAAATTCTTAATATATCTGACTCCAAATGAGACAGCAAGCCGCTTGATTATGGCTCATTGTCGAGTTAAAATACAGACTGTGGGGTGATATATACACACACCTGTATGTGAGTCAGCAATGAAAACCATTTTTATATTTGACTAGGGCAGAGGCTGTCTCCTCTACCTACTCAATGATTAAGCATATATATAGAGCAGTTTTAAGACTGGGGAAGTGTTTAGTTATATTTAGAAGACAAAAACTCTCATTTTGGCTTTTAAAATGAACATATTTATATTAGTGCAGCTTAGCAGGTTACAAATCATTACATCATTATCAAGATATAAAATTAAACAAAACTAAAAAGAAATTTCTCTGCAGTTAGCTGGTAAATTTATCAGAAACTGCAGCATTACATGGTTTTAATTGACTGATTGAATGTTAATATGACCTTGCTGATGTAAGGGTGTGATTCAAATGAAATGCATAAAGCCGTCTACTAAAGAAAATAACTCAAGAGCCTTTGCGTTGCTGGAAAATTTATTTAGGACAGAAGGAGTTTTTTTCCCCTCTCTCTATTCCATGTGGAATATTCCCTGCATTAATCACCCAAAACAACAAATGTGTCAAGAAAATCACTTTTGAGACAGGTGCAGTTGACAGCTGCAACAGAATAATAAGTTGAAAAAAAGAAGCAAAAATATTTTTGTATAATTAAAAACTAAAAATAATGCAAGATAAAGTTTCAATGTCAGCCAATAAATGTTCTCAATTGGAAATAAATTAATTTTGCGCCCTAGTCATGATTATTAGTGTGTATAGCGATCATGATCATAACGGCTGCACATAAACTGACCTTTGACCTCTGGATGTAATGTTTCTGCAAAGGCATGTGAACCGATGCTAACCTAATTTTTTTCTACTGTTTACTGTAGGTGCATCATCCCTATGTGGGGAAAGTCTTGTTAATATGGCTGCGATGAGGTAAACAGATAGGAGGAAGTGATGGAGTGGTAGATCCACGGGGGATAACCACATAAGAGGTGACAGACCACTGACATCAGCCCTTGTTCTCTTGCTCGCTCGCTCGCTCGCTTACTCACTCCATCTCCCTCTCCCCCACACACACTCATTTCCAGGAAGGGGTCATTAATGTACGAGAAAAAAATGAATCCAGTCGTGGCTTTAAAATGGAGTATCTTCTCATAGAGATGCAATCATTCCTAACATTCCTAAGTCAGGCTCAGATCTCACAGGAGAACAGCACAAAGAAGCTTTTAATTCCTCCATTTAGGAGACAAAATACATAATTTTATCATTAAAGCATTGTTTGGAGGGGAATAAGTACTTTTTAGATTTTATTTGAGAGTAGCTCCCTTAAGTGGTAGCAGGGTTCATCTTAACCTGACCAATAAACCGAGAAAATGATCCGCTTTTCGTTCTCTTCAACATACCAGCCCTCTTATAAAACTACAGCAGTGGTTCTAACATCCGTACAGTAGTTAAATGTTCACATTTAACAGTCGTAATTGACATTTTCCCTCGCTCCCTTCAGCAATGATATATCAAAGAGTGCATCAGCCGCCGGAGGAGGAGAGAAAACATTAGGAGGATTAATAAAGGGGGGGAGGAAAATAGATTGAGCGTTCACCAAGACCAGTAAAATAGGATCTGTCAAGCAACCCTGCAACATCCATCCTGTGTGTAAAAAAAAAAAAAAAGACAGAGGTACATTTTCATGGATGGAAGGAAGGAAAAACAGAGGACAGCCAGCCCGTGCAGCTGATCAATTTCCCAAGATTAGCTTTCAGCCGCTGTGCGTGCTTCCATTTGTAAAGATAATATTATTTAATAACCCTTTTGGGTGACTGTTTAAATTATCATACTGCCTACAGTGCAAGGCGCTAATGGAAATATTTAACATAAATTCCCTTTAAAAAATGACGCCTTAAACAACAGTTGTAAGAATTATTCTGAAATTAAAGGAGTGAGCATAAATGATTCTCCCTGGCCTTGACGTGCTGTTCTCAATTACATTCTGCTCAATGGAACGATGCTAGCACGGCGATTTATCGTGCATATATATGCACTGTTCCAAATGTCATATGGAAGCTATTTATGGCCACGAGCATCAGTGCCAAGGGCATACAAAACAGGGATGTTATTGAATAAATTCAAAATGTGCAAAAGAGCAGTGCAACGATAGATCAGGTAGAGCCCAGCCTTTGCGAGGTTCCACCTGAAAAATGGCTTTTGTTGTGCGCCTTCAAAGACAGACATCTGAAAATCCGAAATGAAGAGACAAAGCTATAAGCATTTCTTGGTCTTATTCACCTTCAACTTCTTTTTAATGATCTAATTTCAAAACACCTTCCTGCAGACCTCCCCTTTCCTGTCTGGCTAACGCCAAATTGCATAATGCCAACTGAACGCTCGCATTTGTTCTCCCTTTCCCTTCTCAGGAAATCTATTTAAATTTTCACGCCAACTGTCAGTCCGTATCAGACCTTGATTTATGCAAAAACAACGTCTGCTTTAATTAGTCATTTCGCCTCACTGCTGTCTGTGCTCTAGGCGTCAAGCGGGGTCAGACATTCGGAGGAACCTCCTTTTTGTATGATCAAAACTAGGCCATCAGCAACACCGTGATAATAGCCACGTCTCAACACCCCAGTAACATGCGAGAGTGTGTGTTCGAGTGTGTTTTATCCCCCATGAGCCATCCATCTCCACTCAGCAGGGTGGATTTGGGTGGAGCACGGATAATCACAGCAGTCACTATACACCTGGAGGACTGGAAAACAATAAACAACTAACAGGTATTTTTTACTGTCAGCTCTCTATACATTCCCAGGCACTTGAGAGAGAGAGAAAAAAGGAAAAGGAGGAATGTTTATACAGCAATATTACATGAATCAAGAGAACATTAGCGAGAATGCACCACATTATGTACTTGTACGGGTTTAGTGTCCGTGATCTTCAAAATGAAAGTCAACTGCACCATGTGTTTTTGCACGTTTTGGATTGCGACACGTCTTGATTATCCCAATTGCAATCACATAGAGCAAACAAAAGTGGCTGAAACCTCGTGCTAATTTCACAGACTGACATTTCAGATGGAAAATTAACCAAACAGATGCTCAGAAGAGAGCGACTCTCTTGTCAGATGTTGGGAAAGTGTGTGTGAGTAACGACAATCACATGAATGGGAGGGCAGACAAACACATTCTCACAACCAATTCTATTTTGGGGTCTGTGCACTGCTTTGCTGACTGAAGTGGCATTGTGTCCTTTGTGAAAGCATGGCCCTCTGAGGTGCGTTCATGTGCTGTGAACCTCGGCCAGGGAAAAAAGCAAGAGGCTGGAGACCAGTGGAAGGCGTGGGAAAGCGACTAGAGAACGAGTGAACGGAGGCCTGTGGAAAAGCCAAGCGGTCTGCAGGCATTCCTTTGTGATTACACATCTGTGGAGAAAGAGGCCAGACATTCTTTCAGCCATGTCTGAAGCAGCTGACTTCTACCCTTGATACTGCCCTATTTTTCTTATCTGTAAAAAAAGAAACTCATCTGTGACCATTTTATTTGGTGACTGCAGACTGTGTTTCCTAATACAGAAGCATGACGTGGCCTGAATCAGCCACTTTCGACTTTTGCACTTGTATTTAAAGGGGTCATATGATGCAATTTCAAGTTTTCCTTTCTCTTTGGAGTGTTTTCTCTTGGTGCATAAAGAAGATCTGTATATTTGCAAAGACTAAAGTCTCAAATCAAAGAGATATTCTTTATAAAAATTAAAACTCATCCACGCCCTCCTAAAACACCTCATTCTAACACGCCCCCACATGTCTACATCACGATGTGGGAAGATTTGCATTACACCGCCCAAATGTTGACGCAAAGAAAGAAGGCGTAACTTTTATTCTCGCTGTTGCCGCCGCGGCCATGTTGTGGAGACACTGTGTTTCGTTGTGAAAGCGAAACTACTTTGTTTGGCCTTCTAAAAGAGGACGATATCCGCTTCTTCGTGCCTGAGCTTGAATCCGTGCGTGGTTGCTGAGGAAATACAACACTTCACATGTGGTTGCTGCAAGCGCCGGACCTCCTTCGTTGGAATCCGCCGGCGGCCAGTCTCAAGCCCCGCCCGCCGCTGCTCACTATCAAGCCGCCTCCGCATACTCAGGCCGCGGCTCACTCTAGCCCTCTTCCCCGCTCACTCAATGCCACTGTTGTGTGACGCCTGTGTTCGTTGTGAAAGCGAAACTACTTTGTTTGGCCTTCCAAAAGAGGACACGACTAGAAATCAGTGGTTAAGTTGTATTTACAACACTGTTCCAGAACAGTTTTAACCCAAATATTCAGATGTGTGCAGCGCATTTTATGGAGGACTGTTTTTTGATCCTGGTGAAGTAGACTACAATGCCGGCTGTTCTGACTCCAAGACTGTAAGTACATCTTTTATATTTAAAGAATTTGCCACTGCCGATTCAAACGCGAGTTTTGAGCAGTGTAGAGTTGCACTTGTTTGTCATTTCTCCGATCACAATGCAGACATGGTTTTTAATGTTTACGCGGCGCGATGCAACGCGTAAAAAGACAGTATAGGTCATTATAATCCATAATTATGTCCCACTGGATGCAACAAATGCCTCGTTGATAATGGGTTTTAATGTTATGTCTCGTACACTCTTAAAAAATAAAGGTGCTTCAAAAGGTTCCTCAAGCGATGCCACAGAAGAACCATTTTTGGTTCCACAAAAAACCATTCAGTCAAATGTTCTTTAAAGAACCATCTCTTTTTTATTTTTTTGTAATCTGAAGAACCTTCTTTTCGCCACAAAGAACCTTTTGTGAAACAGAAAGGTTCCTCAGATGATACAGATTCTTTATGGAACCATTTAGACAAAAAGGTTCTTCTATGGCAATGTGAAGCACCTTTATTTTTAAGAGTGTAGCTCAGCCGGACAGGGCATCACATTATGGTAAGGGGCGTAACATTTTCGACACACGCTTGAGGTATTCGGCCAATCGCAATGCTCTGGATAGCTGGCCAATCAGAGCACACCTCGCTTTTTTAGACCGATGAGCTTTATAAAAATATACGCGTTTCAGAAAGGCGGGGCATAGAGGATAAACAATAGTGTACAGTATGTGGAAAATAATGTGTTTTTTTTTTTTTACTTTAAACCACATAAACACATTTCATTACACCAAATACACAAAATAATGTTCTTTTTAGCAACATCATATGACCCCTTTAAAGTCCAAAAAGAATCAAGCATAGAGTGGAAGCTCATGTCCTTGCTCTCAAAAAAGATACGAGATTTTTAACGCCGGGCACCCATGTGCAGTGCTTCCTTCCTCTTTTGCAAACATAAACCTTAGAACCCTTCCTTAATCCAGTCATTCACTGGTGGAAGGCCGAACATGACAGCAGACGGACAAGGCTAACACTGGTGGGGGTGGTGCTTGTGTTCCTTCTTTGTTCTGATGGTGACCTCTTCATTATAGGGCCTTTGTCACCATGTAAGGATTAAGAGTGAAAGAGAGCTCTTCTTCTGTTAGGCAGGGTTCAAATCTGTCTCCTAATAAAATTTTCTTCCATATGTGCACATCAGGGCATGTGGCAGTGATCTTTTCTATTTGTTTTAAAGATTTTAAAGATGTTTCCTCTCATCCTGCTCTTTAAAATGGATTTGAGTACACAGTGGTGGACTTCTGTAAAGTAAACCAGTTATTAAATAAAGTAGTTCTTAAGTAGCTTATCTCTGGCCATGATCAATGACCCAATTATAAAGAATTAATTTAATATTCTCAAGAAATAAAGTCAAAAGGCCTGCTGTTTAATTAATTTAACTGTTCAGTCAAAAAAATGTATGCAATTGAAAACGCATTTTGTATCAGCTATCAGTCTTCCTAGACTCAGAAATTGATTTTTTTCCCCTTCTAAGCTTGTGTGCATAATGACAAATTATTTGCCTCCGTTAATCAAATAGCCATATGAATATAGTTAGTGTATTTTAAGACATTGTAGCTTGTAAAGCAACATTTTTGTTTGTATTGTTCTCATTAATGTCTTATTATCACACTTGCAATATTTTAATTACCACTGTGACAGAATAAATGCCATGTGGCTGTGAGTAAACACAAGTGAAACGGTGCAGTTATTACTGTATCAGATGCATTATGCCTCCCTCTACTGGACAATTAAACAAATAGCCGAAAAAGAACCTTTAAAAAAAATCTTTAACAAATGCCATTTTGTTCAGTTTGTTCAGTCTAGTGTTTTATTTACTGGATTGATATTTTACTCTTATTTACACTGAATGACACTAGAAAAAGTACCATTATTTACCAGAATTCATTTCACACTGCCTTTGTATGCCATCTTTTAAGTTTTGCAACATAACTTTAATTATTCAGTGAACAATATTATATAACACTATGACTAACAACTCACAGAAAAAGAAAAAAGACAAAAACCCAAGAGTAAATTCAGAAGTACACATGTAGACAAAATTCTGAATAAAGTATATAAACAATTTAAATAGCCTAATAAAATAAGTGTTTTATTTTTTAATCAGCGAGTCTCTTAATACCGTCAATGTACCGCCTGGTTTCACTCAGTAAGTATTTTCAGTTGTGTAGTAAATTGAAGCTACTTTTATAGGCTATACATGCAATTTAGAAAGAAAAAATAAAAATTCCTTCTGGGACTTGATTTTTGGATACCAGGAAAAACATTATGTTAATCAGGCATTTTGGAGAAACACAAGTCAATAGGGAAAGAAATTTGGCTAAAAATAATCGGAAACATAAAAACTTATTGGTGAATGAAAAAAATAAAACATCGTTTTTGCCTATACATGCCTTTTCATGTCTATCTATTTTTTTTTAAAATCCTGGCGTCCTCTACAAAGGACATAGAATAAAATATAAATACTTTTTTTTAAATAGTTTTTTCTCCATTTCTTTCTTATGCTCCAACCAATGTAATGACAAAAAAAAAGAAATAATAAAAAAATCTCAGGAGGATATATTTAATTAGTTTTAATAATAGTGTAATTGTTTTTCAAATTATAAAAAGAATTGACCTAATTAAATTATAGGCTACATTTTTTTAATCTTCCCCAAGATCAAAGATCAAATTTCTGTATATACCAATGGAGATGTTCGAGAGGCACCTCTAATTTTATTTTGGATTTTACAACCTAACTTGTATAATTTACATGCAGCATGTCGATGGTAATGAGAAAAGAGGGCGGGCCGTATTTCGCTAAACTGTCATTCACTGGCTGGAGCAGCTGACACTCAGCTGCCGTAAACAACGTACGCGTTTCCTGCGGGTGTGCGCTTACACTTTAAACCACGTGACCCTCCCTATATCAACACACGGACGCCATTAATATTAAAGGCAGAGATATGGCGTCAAAAGTGGGACAAAACAGCGCAAGCGCATGAACACAGCGCGCAAGCGAATTACAGTACTGTGCGCACAGTGACAAAGCTCGCACGTAAAATGTAAACCTAAAGAAATGGCAAATTCCAAACTCGAGCACAAAAAATATGATTGTGTACACAGATCAGCACGCTGCAAGGACAAATAACAAAACTGTGAGCAGAATCCGCACGCGCGCGCGCAGGTCTAAACACACGCGCGAGTAATTTCTGCACGCGCGCAGAGCTAAACACGCGCGAGCTGAACCCATCACGCACAGGAAGTTTTGACAGTCAGGGGGCGGGGCCCAACGTATGCTTGCTGTGTTAACAAATGCTATTGGCTGCTGGCCAAATCCTGTTTTGATTGGCTGCTCGTCGTCTGGCTGTTGATTGGCTGTTGTTGGCCTTCTGACGAGACAGAAAGCCGGGGAGAATTGGAATTGGATGATGGCAGAGAGTAAAGAGGTAAGTTCTCTTTCTAAATTCATACTTAAATCTTAGTATCTGTAAGGGTTTTATAATATAAGTTATAAAGGGTGTAACTGTGCACGTAATCGTACCAAAAATAGTAATTTTAACGAATCGATATCGATTCTTAAATCCCAAGATCTATAGTTTTAGACAGATCGCTGTATATGCGCCTCATTTACGGCGGTAAAGTTGGTTTGACGTTTGACATTCATTAGACATTCAGGTTTTATGCCAATTAAACTCTTTGCAGCTTTTATGATTTGAGCCCAAACTAACTCAGATAGACATAAATATATGCCTTTATGTTGCCACAAGCTTCATTTCTAGATATAAAACAAAAAACAGTTATTAAATTAATTAAACCATTTACTAAACCTAACTATAAAATCTCAGATATTATTCCTATAATGCACAGTCTTGGTTATTCGATTATGCCTTTATTGTTGACTTGTGCATTATAGGGAATAATATTTTGAATATTTTACAGTTTGTTTGATACCTTTAGATCAAATGGTGTTGCCGTTTAATGGATTTGTGTTATTGCATGCATTAAAAGTTGTAAAATTATTATAAAAACATAAAATTGTAATTCCAAAAACGGAACTTTGTGCGATAACAGGTATGTTTTCCCAAACATTTTAGTATTGGTTTTATATTATATTGTCACGTAGTTAAATGGTTTAATTAATTTAAATTTTTTTTTTAATTCCTAGAAATGAAGCCTTGTGCAACATAAAGGGCATATATTTATGTCTATCTGAGTTAGTTTGGGCTCAAAACATAAAAGCTGCAAAGAGTTTAATTGGCAAAAAACCCGAATGTCTAATGAATGTCAAACGTCAAACTAACTTTACTGCCTCGAGGCGCATATACAGCGATCTGTCTAAAACTATAGATCTTGGGATTTAAGAATCGATATCGACTCGTTAAAATTAATAATTTTAGTACGATTACATGCACAGTTACACCCTATATAACTTATATTATAAAACCCTTACAGATACTAAGATTTAAGAATGAATTTAGAAAGAAAACGTACCTCTTTACTCTCTGCCATCATCCAATTCCAATTCTCCCCGGCTTTCTGTCTCGTCAGAAGGCCAACAACAGCCAATCAACAGCCAGACCACGAGCAGCCAATCAAAACAGGATTTGGCCAGCAGCCAATAGCATTTGTTAACACAACAAGCATACGTTGGGCCCCGCCCCCTGACTGTCAAAACTTCCTGTGCGTGATGGGTTCAGCTCGCGCGTGTTTAGCTCTGCGCGCGTGCAGAAATTACTCGCGCGTGTGTTTAGACCTGCGCGCGCGCGTGCGGATTCTGCTCACAGTTTTGTTATTTGTCCTTGCAGCGTGCTGATCTGTGTACACAATCATATTTTTTGTGCTCGAGTTTGGAATTTGCCATTTCTTTAGGTTTACATTTTACGTGCGAGCTTTGTCACTGTGCGCACAGTACTGTAATTCGCTTGCGCGCTGTGTTCATGCGCTTGCGCTGTTTTGTCCCACTTTTGACGCCATACAGAGAGACGGAAAATCAGAGGTGAGTTCACACGGAAGTGATGCCAATCGGAGCGTTTTAATACGGTGAAATCTCTGCGTTTTAACGGGTATCGTTTGCTAAGTGTGAATATAAACGCTTGCGGTTTAATTGCATTCGATTACCCAGCGTGCTTTGTTCTTGTAGTTACGAAGTGTCCTGCTAACAAAAACAAGGCCTAGACATCTGGCAGAGTGCTGGTTTATTAATGCGACTGACTCCTGGGATCACATGCAACCTAGAGCGTCTAGTTTAACGGGTCAGTGGCGCATGTCATGATCATGTCCTTTTATTTATTTAATTTATTTGACTTTAATCCGTCTTTTGTACAGGATAAATGAGCCTTTTTTATGTGCTTGGAACCCGAGAGCTGTGCTGGGCTAATGCAAATCACATCTCACCTGTTTGATATAAATCAGCTGTGGTTTACAATCAAAATCATGCTGTTTGTCCTGTCAAGTTCATGCAAGTGCACCAAACAGGACTTGAACATTGTGGTCTGGAAGCCGGATAGATTGATCCTAAATATCAACTCCAATCTAAATCAAAATAGTCCGATTTGAAGTACAAACTGATGCACAGAGAATCAATGAAGAGCACACATGTGCTTTAGTGTGCTTAGAAACCTCAAAATGAGGAAACTGCATGAAGGCATTAACTTAAAATGGCTCCTCATTTTATTAGTGAACTGTTTTGTGATTTATTTTATTATTTTTTTTTGTTGAGTGTAGAATCCTGGTTTTAACTAAATGTTCCTGCACTTGTTGCATAATCGGCAAACAAAGCCACATGGTTTTTGTTCGGCCTCTCCTTACATACATGCCCAGATGTTAAAGGGGTCATATGATGCGATTTCAAGTTTCCTTTCTCTTTGGAGTGTTACAAGCTGATTGTGCATAGATAAGATCCTTGAAGTTGCAAAGACTAAAGTCTCAAAACCAAAGAGATATTCTTTATCAAAGTTAAGACTCTGCCACGCCCCCCTAAAACGGCTCGTTCTAACACGCCCCCACAAATCTACCTCACTATGTGGAAATATTTGCGTAATGCCGCCCAAATGTGCGCGCAAAGAAAGAAGGCGTGGTTTCAGTAACCGCAGTTAGTGTTGAAGCAGCCATGTCAGGGAAACGCTGTGTTTCAGTGCGAAAGCAAAAGCACTTTATTTGGCCTCCCAGAAGTAGATTGATTTAGGAATCTTTAAGATTACTTACAACAGAACAGCAATGCATTTTATGGACGACCGTTTCGTGAACCTAGGAGAGGAGGTTAATTCCGACTTTGCTATGACAATCTGGCGCTTCTGAATCAACTACTGTTTTGTTATTAGTTTAAGTATTTGCTATTGACTGTTCAAATGCAGAGTTTTGCGTATCGTGTGTTTGTGTGTGTGTGTGTGAGTGAGAGAGAGAGAGACGGTGTGTGTGTGAGAGAGAGAGACCGACAGACAGACATCACAGTGGAGTCAGCTATCTTAACCGTGGCTTGTGTACTGCAAACGCATACCAGCTTCATCACTGTGTCTGTCACGCGACTGTTTCCCTTTCGGGCTCTGTCTTTACATTTATTTTGAAAGATGAAGCTCGCGATTATGGTAAGGGGCGTTACATTTCCGACGAGTGCTTGCGGTGTTCGGCCAATCACAATGCACTGGGTCAGCTGGCCAATCAGAGCAGACTGCGCTTGTCGGAAGGAGGGACTTTGTAGAAAATGAAGCGTTTGAGAGAGGCTACAATAATGTACAGTATTTGAAAAATAATGTGTTTTTTGAACATTAAAGCATGTCAACACATTCTGTTACACCAAATACACAAAATAATGATCTTTAAAAAAGCATCATATGACCCCTTTAATGTATTTCTCATTCTGCTTGTCATTCACCTTTAGTACCTTTTACAAGTGTTATTTCCTCCCTGTCCTGTCTTTCGAAACCCATGAGTTTCTTCTTTCCGTCAAACCGAAAAGAAGTTCACCAGACTGTCTTAGACTTTCATTTCCATAAACTGATAGTGAATAGTGGTGATGGCAAATTTGTGTCTGTTCCGTGAACAAAGTCATCAAGTGGCTCCAGAATACTTGGAATATAGTGCAGAAGTTGTTAGACTGTGCTTTTTTTGTGTGTCACTATTGCTGTATGGAAGAGAACAGCAGAAGAAAGTTTTAAATGATGCAAGAGATGTACCGAGCTGCATCATATAAACTGATGCAACAAAATTGGTGCTTTAGCAGTCTAAAAACTGAGGCCTACTATATATATATTCTCATCGACATTCTGGATCTAAATGAGTACACATTTCAAGTACAGGTAGGGATGTAACGATTCACTCAACTCACGATTCGATTCACGATTTTTATTTTTTACAAAATGAGATTTAAGACAAATTATAAATTAAATGTGTCCTTTTATTATTGCTTGGACAAAATGCTGCACATTTCTTTGTGAAATTGAAATATAACTATAAGATAAATATAGCACTTGGCTATTACTGCTCTTTGTGGTTTTGATTGCCTTTATTGGTCTCATTGAAAGTCGCTTTGGATAAAAGCGTGTGCTAAATGACAATTTAAATATAATGTAAATAACAAAACTAAATAGAAATTTTAAAACAAGCCCCAAATCAACTACATAAGTAACCCAAATAAAAGAAATCTCTTCATATAAACAAAATAAGGCTTTGTCTGTGCTCTTTCCATTTAAAATGAGGCAACCACTGCATTTTAATCACGATCCAAACAAAGATGCTGCATACATGCAACATGAGCAGTTTTTAATCTAAATTAGACTGTATAATTTCGACTTTGACTTCAGTTTTGTGAAACTATACATAATAAATATCTGCATGAAAGCTGAGGTGAATGAGACGCAGATTCACTCTCTGCCTGCAGGTGGCGCTTAAAGCGTTTCCTTGTTTTCTGCTGTAAACAAAGCAGCGCTGCACTTACGAACTTTAATATGCGTTATACAGAGACAAGATGAAAAGAAAAAATACCATCTAAACTTTTGTAAAGACAGTAAGTTCCCCTCAGACATGCATTCATATAAACTCCTGCCCCTAAATGAATCGCGATTTGTTTAGCATCTCAACCGATTTGAATCGTCACATATTTGAATCGATTTTCAACTGGCTCGTGGTTAATCGTTACATCCCTAAGTACAGGCTTAAAGGGTTAGTTCACCCAAAAAAATGAAAATTAGACGTAAATTACTCGCCCTCAAGTCATCCTAAGTGTATATGACATTCTTCTTTCAGACAAATACAATAGGAGTTATATTAAAAAAATGTCCTGGCTCTTCCAAGCGTTAATAGCACTCAGCGGGTGTTGCATTGCTTCGGTCCAAAAAAAGTTAAATAAAAAGTGCCAATCCATAAAAAAAAGTCTTACACGGCTCCGGGGTGTGAACAAAGGCCTCCTGTAGCGGATCGATGCATTTTTATAAGAAAAATAACCATATTCAAAACTTAATAATCACTTAAATGTAGCTGCCGCCACCAATTGTACACGGAGAGCTCTGGTAGCGACGATGATTGGCGCTGAGTATGCAGGTCTCGCACTTATCCGGGCAGTTTGCCAGTTTGAAATGTGGCATTACTTACGTTTGCAATGGCATTTACTGTTGTTTCCATTTCTCTGCTACACAGAACGCATCGACATTCGCTACCACTGCCAGGATTTTTCGTACTCACCCCCCCAATTGCGTTGAGCTACGTTTTAATTTAACAAAAATATTATAAAAAATTATGGAGGGGCGCTTTTTATTGATACTTTTGGATGATGCATTGCAACACAGCTGAGGGCATAAACCGCTTGAAAATCAAAGACCTTTTTAATATAACTCCGACTGGATTCGTCTGAAAGAAGAAAGTCATATACACCGTTTTCAGCCTGACACCTGACGGAAGCACTGCTTTCGTGACTTTAAGGTAGTTTGCGTGTTCTCGCTTGGCAAAGGGATTTGGAAAAGCCCCTGACATACAGCAGAGAGCTTTCAGCAGGGAAGGTGCGTTTTGATATTTACTGTAGAGGAGGGGGTAGTATAGAGGCTTGATGAAGGGTGCAGTAGAAAGCTGTGTAGTTTAAGAATGGGGGGGGGGAGTGTGTTATGATATAAAAAGGCATGATGAGGTGGTCCATACTGTCTTTGTGTTTAAGAAAGACAGCAGTGCCAATGCCTTTTTCCCCAGGGTTACTTATTATTGGTAATGTCAGGCATATGAGACTGTACTCTGGGCCTGTAGACTGATAACCAGTTTGTTGTATTTTTATTTTTCTGGTTTATAGTTGATGGCAGTAAAAACTTTGTTCAGATTCACATTTATGCTATTTTTACTCATACTTGTAGTAGTTTGAAGGATAATTATTAAACGAACTAATCATTTACTCACATCTGTTGTCCAAACCCATGTCAATTTTCTTTGTGCCTTTTTTTTTTTTTTTTTTTTTATTTTTATTTTTATTTTTTAAAGTGGAATCATTTACCCAAAAATTTAAATGTCGTCATTTACTTACCATGTCATTTTTAAATCCATGAGACTTTGGAACATAAATGATTATTTATAAATGATATATAATTGTTGTCTGGCCATTGAAAGCCTGCAACCAAAATGTGCTCACGAGAGATTGTAGAGCTAGTCCACATGAATTGAGCGGTTACGTCTTTGAAAGCCACAATTATTATATTATTTTTATATATATATATTTTTTTCTTTTAATTGAGATTTTACAAAGTTCCCCAACAGAAAAAAAAAAAAAGATCAGGAAGATTTTAAATCCACAGCTGTCAGTTCAGTTCTTACGATAAAATCAAAGAAATCTGTAAGTTACAGGGGAAGATACATAAACATTAACAGCAATAGGCTTCTTGTTTTGAGCCATGACAAGAATTTTCAAGAAAAAATTTAGGAAATACCCAATTATTTTGAAGAGCAGATTTAATTTAGGTTTTTACTTTATAGACATTGCTTAATACACATAAATGGAGCACATCAAATATGGTAAACAGAAGCTCAACCACGGTGATTTGCTTGCGTGATGTGCAAGAACAAGCCTTTTTCGCACTGTAAACAAAATGTTTGACCTTTTGTTTACCATACTTTATGTGCTGTGTGCGTTGATCAGTGTCTATGTAAATAAAAGCCTAAATTAAAACTGTTCATCATATAAAGTGAAGACTTGGATTAAACTGCTCGATTGCTGTAGGTGTTTACTTTTACGATGTCTTTTTATACTTTTTGAAGCATGCAAATTTTGGTAGCATGGACTTTTAAGTGGTTTGGGAATATTAAAAAATATATTTTTTAAAATATATCAATGTTGAAGTGAAGGCTTATGGGCTTTGGGAGCATCGTGATTAAACGATGACAGAATGTTCATTTTTGCGTGAACTAAACCTTTAAATGTGCTAATAGTTCTTTAATGTGTAATTACGATGAATATGTCTAGAAAGTAGGTCATACAGGTTTGGAACAATGCGACTGTGAGGACATGACCGATTGTTTCATTTTTTGGTGAACTATTCCTCTAAAACCATCATACTGCTGGAGGCAACTTGTAATGTTTAACAGTTTATGGACGAACATGACATAAAGACATGCCTGAAACATCTCATTACCAATCCTGTTTTTAAATGGAATTTAGAGGTGACTGCTGTCATGGGTGTGCGGCTGTAATGTTGTGCCTCTCTTTCTCTCAGGGTGCAGTTTAGAGATGGATTCGAAATCTCGTCGGTTTCCGTTTGCTGTCTCCAGCTCTTCCTCCTTGTCATCGTCTTCAGCGCTCAGTGCGAGCCGGCTCTATGGCAGAGGGAGCGTCTTGGGAAGAGATCGCTTTAGCAGAGAAGCTTCTGTCAAATTAGACTCAGACTATCAGGTATTACAGTGACACATTCTTTTCTGTAGTGTCTGAGTTCACATCCACAGGTAGTGGAGCTTAAGTCTCTCGGTAGAGGACTGCCATCTCCTCTGAATCATCAGTCCCTTCTGCTGAGCCAGTCACCCAGAAATCCATATTCTTTCCCTACATAACCCAACACCGTTAAAGCAGCGTTTCAGGTTCAATACTGGTTGTATAGCTCTATTGACAGTGTCTGTGATATGATGTTAATTACCACAGAAAATAGCTTTGACTCTTCCTTTAGATTGAATGGAAATCTATGGGACGATGATATGTTCCACAAGTTGATTATCCCTGAGAGACCTAAGCACTGATATTCATGTTTTTTCCCTCCTCATTCTTAAAGGGGTCATAGGATGCTACATGCACTTTTACAAGTTGTTTGAACTGAAATGTGTGTTGGCAGTGTGTGTACACAAATATTAAAAATCCACCCAGTGTTTTTTTGTTTTTTTCATTTTTTTTTATATGGTAAATTTTTCACTTTCTCAAATCGAGCCGATCTCCGATGCCTGTCTGTGTGACGTCACACAGACAGGCCCCTCCCACGATAGTTTGATTGACAGTAATGTTTCAGCACAGACTGCACTGGTGTCTTACCCACCCTGAGTGAGCTGTCATCAGTCCGGCATTGTTTCACCGCCGGAGCAGATGTAAACAAGAAAGACTCCTAAGTGATTGAGGTCTTCTGTTGTTAAATGTAATAATGAACATAGCAGTCATCAATTACTCCTGACATCTGAACCGCTGAACTCGCAGTGGAATACATTGTTTCTGAAGGGAATGCGCCCCCGATGCGTCTATGTTTGCGCGAATCATTCATGATCCAGCCTCATCTACAGAAGAAGTGAGTATAATGTTTTGTAATGAATCTTTGCAAATCGCCTTTCCTAATAATGTGCTAATTAGCAAGTTTAACGATGAATCCTAAAGTAAACAGTCCCTCAGAGAGCAGCTCGGAAGAGAGGGGCGGGGTCAGCCTAGCTCATTAACATTTAAAGGAAAATTACAAAAACGGCTTGATCTGAAAAGAGCTGTTTTGACAGGGTAAAAAAAAGGTGTTTTTTACACTACATTGAGAAATTTTAACCAAAGTATCTTATAGACTTTTCATTAAGATTCTAAAGAATCATATCAACTTGTGGAAAATGGGCATCCTATGACCCCTTTAAACATGTCTCTATGAACTATGAAGCCATTATTTATAAAAATAGTTGTGTTTACACAATATGGAAAAGTTTTGTATTCAACAATTTGGCACGCGCATATATATATATTTGAAAAATTTAAAATTTCTACCAGTTAGGATGCAGTCATGAAAAATAAGCATTCAATAATCAAAGCATATTGAAATTTAATGTGGTGGTTTTTTTTTTTTTCCCATGTTTGCCAGGTTTGTGTGGAAAAAAAATAAATGGCAAGATGGTCAATCAAAAAACTAGCCAAATATCAAATCTCAAAATATGCTGCTCCTATATATTTTACTGTCACTTATGCATTATAATTTCAACATGAAAATCAGTGTATATAGTAGTAATCAAAGATAAAGGTTATATAATTTGTAATGTCAAACTTTTAACCTACAGCTACAGTTTTTGCTATGCATTTTGTTTTATAGAGGTATAGAAATTGAAATTTAGCTACACTTATTTATCTAACATTTATCTAGTGTCAGCTACTAGTTTACCCATATTTAGTTGCATATTAGTTATGCAATTGCTTTATGCAATCATTACAGTTCTGTTATGCTGGGTCTAATAAAGGGTTATTAATATTAATATGATTTTGTATTAACAATTGTAAGTATTTTTGGGGGTGGGGGGAGGGGGGTCTGCTGAGAGGAGAGAGAGATTATATAGATTTTTACACTGTGGGCTGATATATAATATATATATATATATATATATTATCCAGACACACACACAGTGGGTACGGAAAGTATTCAGCACCCCTTAAATTTTCACTTGTTATATTGCAGCCATTTGCTAAATCATTTAAGTTAATTTTTTTTCCTCATTAATGTGTACACAGCACCCCCATATTGACAGAAAAACACAGAATCGTTGACATGTTGCAGATTTATAAAAAAAGAAAAATGAAATATCACATGGTCCTAAATATTCAGGCCCTTTGCTCAGTATTTAGTAGAAGCACCCTTTTGATCTAATACAGCCATTAGTCTTTTTGGGGAAAGATGCAACAAGTTTTTCACACTTGAGGGGATCCTCTGCCATTCCTCCTTGCAAATTCTCAGTTCTGTCAGGTTGGATGGTAAGCTTTGGTGGACAGCCATTTTTAGGTCTCTCAGAGATGCTCAATTGGGTTTAAGTCAGGGTTCTGGCTGGGTCATTCAAGAACAGTCACAGAGTTGTTTTGAAGCCACTTCTTCGTTATTTTAGCTGTGTGCTTAGGGTCATTGTCTTGTTGGAAGGTAAACCTTCGGGCCCAGTCTGAGGTCCTGAGCACTCTGGAGAAGGTTTCGTCCAGGATATCCCCGTACTTGACCGCATTCATCTTTCCCTAGATTGCAACCAGTCGTCCTGTCCCTGCAGCTGAAAAACACCCCACAGCATGATGCTGCCACCACCAAGCTTCACTGTTGGGACTGTATTGGACAGGTGATGAGCAAGTGCCTGGTTTTCTCCACAATACCGCTTAGAATTAAGGCCAAAAAAGTTCTATCTTGGTCTCATCAAACCAGATAATCTTATTTCTCACCATCTAGGAGTCCTTCAGGTGTTTTTTAGCAAACTCCATGCGGGCTTTCTTGTGTCTTGCACTGAGGAGAGGCTTCCGTTTGGCCACTCTGCCATAAAGCCCCGACTTTTGGAGGGCTGCAGTGATGGTTGACTTCTACAACTTTCTCCCATCTCCCGAATGCGTCTCTGGAGCTCAGCCCCAGTGATCTTTGGGTTCTTCTTTACCAAGGCTCTTCTCCCCCGATAGCTCACTTTGGCCGGACGGCCAGCTCTAGGAAGGGTTCTGGTGATCCCAAACGTCTTCCATTTAAGGATTATGGAGGCACTGTGCTCTTAGGAACCTTAAGTGCAGCCGACATTGTTTTTTTTTGTAACCTTGGCAGATCTGTGCCTTGCCACAATTCTGACTCTGAGCTCTTCAGGCAGTTCCTTTAACCTCACGATTCTCATTTGCTCTGACATGCACCGTGAGCTGTAAGGTCTTATATAGACAAATGCGTGGCTTTCCTAATCAAGTCCAATCAATATAATCAAACACAGCTGGACTCAAATGAAGGTGTAGAACCATCTCAAGGATGATCAGAAGAAATGGACAGCACCTGAGTTAAATATATGAGTGTCACAGCAAGTGACAGTGTCAGTTTTTCTTTTTTAATAAATCTGCGAAAATGTCAACAATTCTGTGTTTTTCTGTCAATATGGGGTGCTGTGTGTACATTAATGAGGAAAAAAATAAACTTAAATGATTTTAGAAAATGGCTGAAATATAACAAAGAGAGAAAAATTTAAGGGGGTCTGAATACTTTCCGTACCCACTGTATATATATATATATATATAGCAAAGTATTTACCTAAGCGACTTTGTTTTCTTTTCTTTCCTCTCTCTTTCTCTTCCTCTCTTCACTGTGTAAGTTGATTTGTTTTCTCTGCCCCTTCAGTCAGTAAGACTTCATAAATTCTCGAAGCATGAGAGAGGCACTATGGAGATCAGTGTGCTATCTCTATTAGCATCTCATATTCCGCAGCACTGCTGGGGCTCTGGAAAGGTCTTCGTGTTACACTGCCTTGGTTCACTGGGCTTTTTATAGTGCACACTAGATTCCTGGCCTTGGTGTATCTCGTCAACCTGTCATGGTCTGTCTCGCTAGATAAAGTTACTGAAACCTCCAGAGTGGTTTCTGACTCCCAGAGTGTGTTTTAAACATCACATCTGAGAACTTGGCTACATCACTACATTAGTCAATGTTGAAGTGGACATTAAACAACGTTAGCCACCATCAGCACATCCATATTTAGTTTGCCACAGGGGATTTCTCGACATAACAAAGCAGCAAACCACCTACAGTATATGCTTTAGGAAGGAAACTATTTACAGAGGCTTTGTGATTGGCTGTTTAAGTCTGTATACTGGCTCATGCATCTCATTATTGATGTAGTACAAACAGTAGTTTAATGACTCGATTGTGTTGAGTTTCTTCCTGTCACATGTTTTTGTTGTAACATTTATATGCTGTGTGTTCATTTCTAATGTTTCCTGTGTGTTCAAGAGCTCCCGTCTGCTGAGCTCTCCAAGAGGTTACAATTCAACTGAAAGCCGTCACTCCAACTGGAAGCTCTCTACTCCTGTCTCTCTGTCTTCATCATCATCTTCCTGTGATCGAACATGGACAGAATCCACCAGTGGGGACCGAGGCAGACTTGTAAATAATTTGTGTATAAATTTTGTATATATAAGTTATATAAAGTGGTTTTATAATAATATGTGAACGGTCCAAGAATCTGTTTAGCAAACATCCCAGGAGTGACATCTGATTGCGTTTGTTTGTGTATTTGCGTTTTAGACAGACTCTGAGAGAAGACTGGGAACCTACTGTGGACTTCTTGGCACATCCCAAGACAGCGAGTCTAAAAGAGCAAAACTTTCTTACACAAATAGAGCAGCATATTCCAGATCCCCATCCACATCTAAACCTGCCAGCTCTTATTCCACTTTAGGAAGTATGTTACCGTAAAATTAGTTACAAAAATCTTGTTTAAAATACTGTAAATATAGTTAATGTTCTGTGTCTCTTCAATGTATGTATATATAGTGGATTAACGCATTGATCTTGTGTGTAGATTCTTCATGGAAATCCTCCATCAGTCCTTTGTCTAGATCATCCTCTTCATCATCCTCCTCCTCTTCGTCCACACCATCAGAGGGTCTTTGGGCTCGCAGAGATTTGGAGAAGAGGGGGGATTCAGGACTGACCTCACTGGGGGAGTCTAGTTACCGGCCTAGCGGGCTGACATCTTCACTGTGTATGTGCATACATATACTCCTATTTACATAGACGCAATCATCCACTAGCAGTCTTGTCCTGCTGTTAGGGGTGCTCCGATCAGGATTTTTGAGGCCGATCACCTATCGCCGATCACAGAAAGCATTATCTACCGATGCCGATCTTTTTAAAGCCTTCTTTTTATAATTTATAACTATTTATAGTGATACTCCAATCAGGACTTTTTAGACATTTATTCAGGGCCTGAATTACATTTTTTTGAAAATGGGGGGAATTTCCCTCTTAGGTGACTCTTGTGAGAGGGGAAGCAGCACGGACTGTGCTTTCACACAGGAGTCCGCTACTGATCCGTGGCTGTTTACCACAAACACAACATTTATCCATTATTTTGATTTCAAATCCAAACATTGTCACTGGAAATGCTTTTTCAGCATTGCAATTTTTTTTTTTACAGCGTACAGTAATACAATCTTTCACATATGTTTAAACACAATAAATATAAGCAAAACATTATTCAATGCATTTACTTCTAGATTTATATATTAAATTGCTCAAGCAAGAGGCAAAACATTTAAACTACTTTTCTTACGTTATCACAAACTTACCATTGACAGAAATAGTCAGCTCTACTCTTTCCTTTTGCATTGAAATCTTTATTACATGCAATCCTGCCGTTCATAAAGAACTTTGTTTTCCTACCTCCACGAGTGTTCATTACCAACGCCATGTCATGCCAAACCTCTCACGGCAGTGTCATCAGCTTGAGATCGGTTTTTGGAGATCAGCCTTTTTAGAGACCGCCGATCAATCATCCCAATGTGATTATCAGCCGATAGTGATCGGTAGCCCCCCTACCTGCTGTTTGGTCTTCTTTATTTGATGGTTCAGGCAGTGGCGGCTCGTCAGGGGAGGCACAGCTTCCCCATAATTTTGAGGTGAAAATGGGGGGAGGATGATTTAATGTTAATAAAAGTCACAATTCATTTCAGTTCATGTTCCGAATGTGTATTTTTTTGTTGTTGGTAATTTCACCGTTGTATCCCATAAGTGAAAGCGCCGCTTTTCTATCGCGAATGTGCCGAATCTGCTGATGTAATTACAACCGCTAATGATAGAGAAGGGTAGGGGGAGGCCGGGGGAGAGCTGAGCTCTCGTGCCTCTGTTGGTAAAAAAAATTTGCCAATCAGCATTGAGTGTTCACTTTCAGCGCTGAGGAGTGTTGCGAAAAGAACCCTCGCAAGGGAGGCTAGCCTCCCTTCTGATATCAACCAATCATCAAAGAGACGTAAATTACGTGATATTAGTTTGAATGTCTGCCGCTGTGCTGATAATGTACCAAATACTTATGAGCAGCGATATTGAATATTTGATTTCAATAGATTTACCAAGCTGTCATTCAAACAGTGTATATATTATATATAATATTTATTATATATATATAGATATATATATATATATATATATATTATATATACTATTATATATAATATATATATACTCAATATATATACAAATTTAGGGAAAACAGCCTAAGCTGGATATAGGCTACAGCAGTCGGCTTAATTAAATGGCGCAACACAGACTTTTAAGAAGGGATGGATGTTTGCTTCAAGTGATAGTCCAGGTAAGTGAAGTTATATTATCTTGCTGTATGTTGTTTTCTTTGTTTTCTGACTAAAAGCAACCAAAAGCCATTTTAAAGTGGTTAAGCAAATTATAATAATAATAATCGGAAGGGATCCCAGACCAATACAATGTGTGCCTCCTCTATTTTAAAGCCCACGAGCCGCCACTGGTTCTAGCCATGATTGGATGACTTAAGCTTACTTTTTCAAACGTATTTTTTATAAAAATGTTGGGATATTGCTTAAAAATGCTGAATGAAAACTGAGTAAAATGCATGCTTGAACTTTATAGTTTTTTTTTTTTAATTTTGTTCATAATGTAATATTAAGTTTAGTAAAATTCCGTAGACGACAAAAATTGTAAAAAAAAAAAAAAAAAAAAGTGACTGAATTTTTCATCGGATTGGGCCAATAGTTTCAAAGCAACTTAAATGTTTGTCATCATCTGATGGAAATGCTTTATTGCAAATTATTGTTTCAGAATTCAGATTTTTATATTGCTGATGTCATGGCATTTCTTCTAACATTATGCCCGCCTTAGACTAAGTCCACATTAATTATAATGATACATTTGAGGATGCATTTTCTCTACATTTTGTCAATTCACCCACACAGCGTTTTTAACCAGCGAAAACCGCTTTTTGAAGACTCTATCCCAAGTCAATAATTTTCAGAAGTGTTTTTGCGTTGGTGGGTGGACTGCAACAATAGAGGTATTTGAAAATGATGGCTTGTATTTAGTCATGTGCAGCATTGTACTCCTTTTCAGATGTGTCAATGTGGACGATCAACTTTTGGGGAAAAGTTTAATGCTGCTAGTGGGAACTGAGGGCAAAAATTCTGTTTTTAGATATATCCAAATTAATGTGGATGTAGCCTATTGCAGTGGTTTTCAGCAGTGTACCTGGAGGAGAGTTGCGTGTCTCCTTAATCAAACAGAAACCACTGGTCTAATGTATAGCGTTGTAGCCCATCATGGTAACTCTACCTTTCTTTTCTGTGCTTCAGACCGTTCAGAGCGCGTTACCTCCACCTATGCACAAGGTGCTCGACCCAAAGAGAGCCAGTATTCATCCCACAGAGAGAATGGTTCATCTAGTCGCCGTATCTCAGCCGATTATCTCCCTTCTCCTCTGGAGCGCAGCTCCTACAGGCTGACCTCAGATTACCAGTCTAGTCCATTCTCTCGTGATACGCCACGCTCCAGCTCTAGCTCCACCAGAACCTCGGCCGCTGTCTCTGACCCATCCAAGCTCTCATCCTGGAGCTCCACCCCTTACACGCCCCTTACTGGCTGTAGCTCCAGCCCTCCTTCCTCTAGCCCTGCCCCCACTCCACTTCCTGCTCAGAATGGCGGTGACTCGGATGGCAGGCGAACAACCAGACGTCTGCTATCTCGGCTTTTCTCCCGACGCTCCAGTCAGGAATCAAACTCTACTGCCAGCTCTGCCTCTGATTCAAGGTCATATGACTCGAGCCCAGATGAAGCCCCGCCCTCTGAATCTTCTCCTCCTGTCAGTAGAGAAAATTTGGAAGCAGAGCTGAGGAACTTGCACAGACGTGGACCATCTCTCGCTCCAGTCCAGGAGAGCTCTGGTGTAGTAGAGCCCCATCCGGAATCGATCAGATCTCCAGCAGGCCTGTCCTGGCTGAACTGGAACCGCTGTACCCCACTGTTTTCTCGTCGCAGGAGGGAAGGGCGTGACGAAAGCGCCCGCATGGACCCTCATCGTTCACCCCAATTCCCTCTTGGTGACCGAGATGGCTGTAAAACACCTGACCGGGGCACGGATTGTGATGATGATGATGATGAAAATGAGTCCTCGGAGGGAGCCACAGCAGCACCCTCTGCTGGAGCCTCGGGTCTCTCTGCATCACTACTGCAGAACGGAGCCCGTCTGGCAGGACGAAGCCATGGCATGGGCAGGGTGATGACAAACCCGCTCTTCCGTATGCCTGAGAATATGATAATTGGGGTAGGAGTGGGAGCAGAAGGGAGGAGTCAAACTGATGAGCAGGTGAAAGACAAGCCCACCCCCTCCAGAGATCCAGAGAGACTGCGACAGATTCAGGAGAGGTCAGAGGGCGATTTTAATGATCTCTAGTTGTTGTGATGAAACAAAATTACAGTAAAGGTATGGTGGTCCCATTATCAAAAAAGGTCCATTATGAATGTAGCGACGTATGAAGCACAGATCCCATATAAGGGGTCACTTTTAAACCAAGCTCTGAAGTACACACTCGGATGCACTTTATCAGGGGTGCCCAAACTCGGTCCTGGAGGGCCGGTGTCCTGAAGAGTTTAGCTCCAACCCCAATTAAACACACCTGAACCAGCTAATCAAGCTCTTACTAGGCATACTAGAAACTTGAAGGCAGGTGTGTTGAGGCAAGTTGGAGCTAAACTCTGCAGGACACCGGCCCTCCAGGACCAAGTTCGGGCACCCTTGCACTTTATAAACTGATGAATTACGACCTGCACGGTTTTCTCACTACATACATATTTATAGGCTGTGTGCAAAGTTTAGATTCAATCTGCTCCTACACATCTGTTTGAAAGTTTTTAGTTATACTGAAGATCTTGATTAGCTGGTTCAATTGTGGTCAAATAGAAATGGGTCTAAACTATGAATTATTGGGCAACCTTGGTGTAGTAGGAGCAGATGTTCACAATTTAATTTGCTGAATTTAACCATACCCCCTTCCTACTTTTAGCCTGCTGTTGGAGGACTCCGATGAGGAGGAGGGTGATCTGTGCCGAATCTGTCAGATGGGGGAGCAGTCGAGTTCCAACCCTCTGATTGAGCCCTGCAAGTGCACCGGCAGCCTGCAGTTTGTGCACCAGGACTGCATTAAGAAATGGCTCTGCTCCAAAATCAGCTCTGGTATGGATGTCTTTTCCTGAGAGCAGACGTAAATTAGGTGTTTATTTAGTGTATATTCATTTGTTTGATGTGCGCTGAGAAAGGAACAATTTCAGTCTGACAAAGAGGATTTGGGGTTCATTTCCTGCAGCTCAGGACTACTGATGCATAACTGTGTGAAATCGGACTGATAAAATGCACAAGTTTGAAAATGTCAAGTCGTGAAGAATCTCTTTTGTTAACTGTCTGTATTTTAAAACTTAAAATTGAGACTTATAGCCTTTACAGAAGAATGCTGTGGCAGTGCCATTGTAGAGTTCAGAATGATTACCATAATTATGGACCAAAGTATTTATTTGGTACTCTGATGTAATCAAAAGAATACTTTGGTTCTATCATTTCCCAGCTTATTGGGAAATGTCACGTTTCTTAACATTTCCCAAGAGCAACATTGCAACAAGGTACAGATAAATTGTGGTTCAAAAATTCATTGAGGGCTAAATTTGCTAACATTAGGTGAATACGGGTATTTTTTCATTCATCGAGTCCATATTTCTGCTTTGATACACAGGTTCTAACTTGGAGGCAATCACTACATGTGAACTTTGTAAGGAAAAACTGCATCTGAACATTGAGAACTTTGACATCAATGAGCTCTACAGATCTCATGAAAGGGTAAGTGTATCAACACAATATTACACAATCAAGCACATTGTTTAGATTACCTATTATTTCTAAGGCCAGACACATACTTGCCAGTGCATTTGCGAATTGTGTGGTCTGGCTGATCATACCAGACACTTTCTTGGTGAACTATTCACTCATTGATGTTCAAACCTTTTTTCCACCTTTCTTTTTTCTATGGACTTGTTCTGTGAAACCCAAAATTGGTTGGATGTTAGGAATTGAGAACCTTTTTTATTTTATTAACCACGAGAGCAATTTACAGACTTTTCCACTATTATGTTGTTGAAGAGTCTAGGGGCCTTTACCCCAAGAACTCATTTAACGTGACATGCGTGTCTTAGGTTGTGTTATACGGGTTCCGTCCAATCGTATACTGACTTTGGTGTGATTTTCTCTTTGCCACTTTTTTCTTTCTTCTCTTTTTTATTGTCACTCTGACGTTCAGACCTATAGTGGTTCTCCAGCTAACATATTATTTTTATCATGCCTAGGTGGCACTTAGGACATATCCGCGCCACTTCCCTTTGGTGATATCATATTAGCATGCATTGGCGCTATCTGTTTATGCATCATCTTTTGTCGACAGAGATAAGAGAAATAAGGAAGTCCATAATGGCTCTTTCTATTATTCCCTTTTTACAACCCCACACGCAGTTCCAGGTTTTTTGCACCTTGCCTTGTCTGTGGTGTTCACTCAATAATGTCATTATACACGACAACAGCTAAAGGGATCAAAACACACAAGTTTGGCATCTTTACCCCTTGTGTATCTCACTGTTGTTAGCACAATACGTTTTGTGGTTAAGCCAGCCAGCCATCCCCGTTCACATGTAACATGCATGAGCTTGTCAAAGTGTGAACAATCGTAACATGGATAGGCTGTGATGTTTGTTAGGCAGTGAAAGACTGCCATAATAGCCACATGCATCATAGTGCAAAATTAGCCCACTCTTTCTATGGAGCCATTCTCACCACAAAGTACTGTTTTGCATTTAAAAATGCGAGACGGAGTAGAAGAATGGAGGGAAAAAACAAAATCTAATCTAGACTGCTGAACTCGTAACTTGAGCTGTGCATTGGTCTAGCATTTTTACATAGAAAAGCAATAAATCAGGGGCCTGTACCATGATGGTAGTGGAACAAACTCAGTGTTACAGGATTAGTTTTAAGCTGACAAAACCAAATCACTCCAATCCGGTTTTGTTGGTACCATGATGCTGATCATCAACTTTGTTAACTCTGGTTTTGATCCGGAGTTCGTGGAGAGTGTGCATACAAATGTGTGACATCAGTGGCGAACAGCCAATCACAAGCCTTACAACATAGAGAAACTGCGATTTCACTTCTCGCGAGAGAGACCGCGTGATTCAAAACTCTTTTGCTGACGGTTAAGGGGTTGAAAAATATGAAGAATTAATGCATTTACACTGAAGAAAATACTTGTCCATGAAAGAGGGCAAATAAATGAAATTATCTCCCTCTATCAGTGCAAGTGAAACTTGTGAAGTTAGTTCATATAGTTGATAATATATAACGATAGAGACTCGAACATATAAGGTCACATGAAGTCATTTTTAAAGCATTATCTATTGATTCTACATCGTATTTATATTGCATATGATCTGTATATATTAATATTCATTTAAATATTTAATAATAATTGTTAAACTAAAATTGCTTGTGCGTAATGGATTAATAATGATATAAATCATATAAAATAATAGTAATTCTCATTAAAGCTGCACAATTTCATCGTTAAATATTTTTTTACATTTACTATATAGTGACCTTTAATTTGGAGGAAGAGAAACTGGGGGAGTGACTTTTTTTTGCATCAGACATGTCACTTTGCTCCCATCTGATTGGTCCAGTTTTGGTTTGAGATCTCTGACACAGAACATAACCTGCCCCAGAGCAGGTTAGTCGTGGAGCGTAAATTACCATGGCGATGAACACCGCTAAAAGCCAAGCCACTTTCATTGTTCCCAGGATTGGCGCAAACTAATCTGAAACTTGCCTGGCTAGCCAGCTAATCAGGCTTCATGGTACAGCCCCAGAACTAGTTTTTGCCAAAAATCCTACCACACTATTGATCCGAAACATCTTGAATAAGGATCATCAAAGACAAGTTATCTTCTCAAGTAATGTCACATCTATCTGTTACATGAATTATATTTTTAATAAAATTTTTAGTTTCATGTTTGTGTGTTTGATTCCTCAGTCGGAGTATGAGTTCATCAGCTGTGGGCTGTACCTGGTGGTGCTCCTGCATCTGTGTGAGCAGAGGTTTTCTGATGTCTTGGGTGCAGTAAATGATGCCGGGGTAAGACTTCCACATCTTTCCTGTATTGCTTTGTTTATTGTCTTATCTTTTAGTTCAGTACTTTGGATCGTGTGGTGAGTCACTCAGTATCAAAGTGTTCATTATAAGATAATGTTGTGATTTAAAAAAAAAAAACACAATTTTCCCCTCTCTCGCTCAGTTTTTCAACTTGGCGAGAACTCTACATGAACACATGGACAATCTTGAAAGTACGTTATGAATTACTGCTATTTATTTTTCATACAGCATCATAAAACCCCTAAATCTTGTCAGTTCATTTATATTGATCTTTATATATTTGTTGATATCAACTTTTAAATGCATAGGTAAGTATAGATGATAACCCAATGTTTGTTCTAGTGCTGATATTAAATATGCAAAAATGTGTAAATGGTTTAAAAAAAAAAATGAATGAAGTTTAAAGTGTAAGAAAATGTTAAAATTTGTTTGCATGGCATTTACTACATCTGTTTATTTATTAACCAACTTAGTGAGTCATAATTGGCTGTTGAATGCATGGAAGGAATTACCAGTGCCTTGTTGGTGTTAAAAATGCTTGCTTATGTTTAATTCTCCACCAGAAGGTGGCATCTGGCTTTTTTTTTTTCCCTCCGCTTCACCCTTTCAGTTTTTTTTTTTTTTTTTTAATGTTTCTGCATCTTCCTTATGTTTGGACTCAAAGGTTCATACGCAGAATCGGATGAAGATGAGGCAGAGGACAGCAGACCGTCCATCGAAGTCTTGTGATCTGGGAGGATTGTTGATTATGATGACCTGAACGAGTCGCGGAGGATTGGTTCTAATGTGGTTTCGGCCAGGAACGACCAGGAGGCCGCTGTTTAGCTACCGTCTTTCAGGACTACATCCCACTTGCTGTTCTTGACCTGTGTCCTCCTGTTTGAAGTTACTTTAGCCAATGTCTGATTGGCAGCGTAACCACTGTTTTTAGCCTATTACAAGGCTTTCGTAATATGCAGATAATCAAAGTTTGTGGGAGCTCTTTGGATACTGTTATGAAATTGTTTTTTTTGCTTCAGAGGTTGGTGAGAACTCTAAGCTTTATTCAGTAAAAAAAAAAAAAAAAAAAAAAGTACGCCCTGTTAACAGATGAACACCATGAGTGCTTTAAATAACTATGCTTAGAAGCTGGTTTGGGGAAAGAGAGGATCTTGAACGATTCATACTTTTACATGGTTCAGTTGAGGAACGTTCATCCACTCATTTATAGGGCTCCTTGAGAAGGAGATTGTTTGTTTTCAATATCTTGATGATTTAAAAAAAAATAAGACCCTTATTAATTTCCTGGTTTTTGTTTTTATGTTAGTAATGCACTTGTTTTTTTGTTTTTGGAGAATGGGTGAGTGAGAAAATGTGGTCACTTTTTTTTTCCTTTTCTTCTTTTTTCAAGACTTTCTCCTTTCAGAAGACCTTTTCCACAGTCTGTTTGTATGTTGTACATTATAACAATGTAATTCGCTTGAATTATTACAATAAAATGGAGGTATTTCAATACCTCACAAAAAAACTGCTTTGTCCTTCAGATGTCTTCCAGCTAATGAACCGTGATTGTTCACTTCATTCATGACAATTAAAATGGTTTTGCATAATATACAGCAGTTTGTTTTCCAAGTGATTTTTTTTTTCAGTACATAATTAAAACTTCCATTTGCGGTATATCATCATTTTGATGGGTTTAATGTTGTAAAATGTGAAAAGTAGTATTATGTCTGAACTTTTGATTGGTGGTTTATGTAGAGAAAAATGTAATATTGTTCCTAAAAAAGAAGGTTATTTTAGACTCCATTATACACTCATATATTAGTGCATAATGTAGAAGTAAATAGCCATATATGTTATAGCCCATAAATATATATATTTTTATAACCATTTAGAAATTGGTGTACAAAAATATGTAAACGTGTTTTACTAATATTTTTAATCACGTCATACAAATCATTCAAATCTCTGTAAAATGTTTACCTCGAGCATTGCGTAACTGCGTACGCTTTAACAAAAAGAAAACCCAGTGAGCCAGCAGATGGCATCAGATGGCAGACTCCAGCAGCCTCAGAGATCCGTCGGTCCACCCGAGAAGCACGATGTGACCGTGACATTACACATCCACCTGAAGACAGAAGAACAACAACATTCTCCTTCTCCGTGCCACTGAGTGCAGTTATGTCTGAGACGCCATGCCAGATCTCTCGGGGTGTCTGCTCCTCGCCGCGCTGCTGATTTTCTGCGAGGATGGGTACGTGAGGAGAGCGCAGGGTGGGGTGCTCTCCCACGGCCTCGCCTCGCTGTCGGAGGAGGACGAATTCAATGCCAGCGAGACACAGACGTCCACGCTCAAGGGACAGTGGGATGCGACGGTGCCTCCATCAGGTAACGGTCACGGCATCCGCTGGCTTCATCTTCAGCATCATCTGCATCCTCAGCATCAGCACCGTGCTTACAAATAATAGGGATGTTTTCATGATGGGGTACATGACAACAAAGGACATGGGTGCGCTGTTAACCGCTGTGCTTGCTGTCTCATAACACTGCCTGTAGCATTCATTATGTCTATTATGTGTGAGCCTGCAAAGCTCTTTTGCAGTGAAGCCACCTATTTCAGGCTTTATTTATTTAGAGGCGAATAGCTGATATGGCTGAGCAGCATTGCACTGTTTATCTTGAATGCACTGTCATTGTGCATTTAATGTGGGATTACTTTAGAGCCAGTAATCATCCAAGATGATCATCAATATAGTATGAGATACAGTATAATCAAATCTATTAGGTCTTTAATGTCAGGTGTTTGCTAAATTTGCCCCAATTTGCTAAAATGTCATATATATATATTTATGTTGCACAAAGGCCAAAATAGATTATAGAACATTAATTCAAAATAAATATTAATAATTCAGATTTTTTTTATTTAAATTTTTTTCTCTAAATATTCTAATATTTTAGTAATTACTATTTTGTTTGTTCATATTTTAGTTTAGTACTATTACAAAATTTTTGTAATAGTAATCTTTTAATAATCTCCAAATATCAGGGCAAGAAGAAGACCAAAAGCATTTTCAATAAAAAATCAGTGTTATTGAAAAAAAAGTTATAATTCTAGTGTCTCCCATTGTTTCATCCTGGTCATGTTGTGTTTTGAGGATCTGCACATATGCAAAGAACTAGAGATTCACTTATTTTTTCAATATTGAGAGACATTTCAAAGAGGATTTTCAAGGTTTTTCAAGTCTCAGTTTTTCACTGATGTGCTCATCCAACATTTGGCACTTTGATCTATTTTTAAGCCGCTCTGCCTGAGCCTTGGGTCCAGTGGTCATAACTATTTCAAGGCTAAGATTTTACTGTCACCAACCAGTTTTTTTCAGTGTTGGCTGTATTGGTTTTTAATGCGTTGAGCAATTACAGTTCAGTTACCTCAATGAACTTATAAACATTGGTCCATGTGGTTAACCTTAACTCCAGTTAATTCGTTTCATTTTTTAAAAATGATTCTCTTATCGTTGACACATATTACAAGGGTTTGAGGCAAAATATAGCATTCAAGCTACCAGAATATCTTTCTATGCTCATTTTTATGCACAATTTTTATTCATTTCCACAAAAACCTGGTATTTTTTCTGTCTCTAGAGTCACTCCTGACCTTGAAGATTTGGGTTAAAGATGCATCTAGCCAGAGGTTCCTGAAAGGAGCTGTGGTGGGTGTGTTCTTCAATGGATCCCAGATTCACTCCAGCCAGACTCTGGAGAATGGCGAGGTCACGGTCACTGTCTCATACCACCTTGGCCTGACCCTCACTCTGGTGGCCAGCATGGAGGGTTATGTGCTCACCCAGCTGCCTTGGAAAACCACCAAGATGCCCAGTAAGTTCATAACCTCAAAGATGCAGAGTTATTTAATTTACTTGTTATTTTATATGATGTGAGGACTTGAATTATTTAGTTTTTATAGGTATATATTAGATGTATTTTTTATTATTATTCAGTCTAAAGTTTCCTCTTAATCCCTGCATATTTTGGTGAGATATGCTCAATAAACACTTCAGCGAGATGAAAAAATAAACAGTGAGAAAAAGATGTCTACGCAGCAAGAAAGCTGTGAACCATGTGACCTCACCCTGGCCCTGGCTTGTTGTATAACACCCAACTAGAGCTCTAAAGAAATGACCTTCAAACATATGGAGAAATACAACTAATGTCATTTTAATGTGAAAAACTGGCTGCTGAAATGAGTTTTGAGTGTTTGTTTGTATGCTATTTCCTAGTTTTTTCTGTTATTACGATGTCTCTGCGCCCTCAAACACAAGGGAACATCTGGCTCTTTGATGATACTGTGCTGATAACTCAAAAAACATCTGGTATGTCAGTTATGTCAACATTCCTTACTCTATTACCTATCATTTTATCCAATTATCCATACCACTATTTTGAAATTGAGAGCTGTTTGAAAAATGTTATACTCTAAAATGTAATTTAGTATCTACATATATCTGCTGCATGGAGCCCTACTCTGAATGTGATACTGACACACAAAATTTCTACTGTTGTACTATTTATTTATTTTCACATTACAGATCTGTCATTTCAACCGAGTGTACAGTTTTCCAAAAGTCTCCTCAAACTGTCTGAGAACACTACCATCTCCATGCTGTCAGCCTATCTGACAGTTCCAGCCCTGCCTACAGAAAAAGACTCAAATTTCTTTACTCAAAACCTGAGCGGTAAAGGAGGTAAGATGAATAAAAAAAAAAGGATGAAATATCTTTTGCATCGGACTACATGGTGGTGCAGTCAAATCTAAACAGTTGTCCTGTCATTCCTTATCACATCTCTTGAGTTGAATGCTGACCCTATGTGTTTCACTGAATGTTAATGATCTGTGAGGGGAGTATATATTGTAGGACAGCTTTAGTCAATGAAAGCTACAAACTCCATTACTGTTTAGACTCTTTACTGCATTGATTAGTTAATGTTATTGATTATGTGTTATTGATTAGGCAATGCCTGGCTGCTTGGTTACCCAGATTTAAACAAGAGCTAACATGATGGCACATTGTACACATATTATTGATCTTCTAGACCATACACCCTTACACAGTTGTCCTATGTATTTTCTGCAGATTATAAAATGAATCTCAGTTATCATTGTATCCCGAATTACAGGTTATAGGAATGTCAAGTTAAACCCCTTGGCTATGATCAGTGCCCAGTTAGTGTCTAATGGAAAAGAGGTTGATGTCAAAGGACCCATTCAGCTCAAAGTACCTCTTCCCTACCACACCCACATACGACCGTCTGACTCACTGCCTGCGTGGACCTTCGACATGAACATAGGTGACTGAAAAACATTTCAGCATTAAAAGACTGCAAACTTATGCATTCAAAAGAAGCTTGTCAGATCTTACACTGTTTTCTTAAAGTGGGTTCTATGAACTATCATCATTATGGTCCTTAAGCAGTATACTTACTGATCCCTAATGGGGGCTAATGGCACAGAATTGACACATTTCATCTTTAAGACACTTTAGATAAGATTATATCAGATCGTTTACATCTGCTTACAAGGTTTTTAGGACAAATTTCCCAATACTTAAGTCACTTTTTCAGAACTATTTACACAGTGAACAGCAGTATATGTTGGCTAAACTGTGGATAATTTTCCATTGATTTGGAATAAAATACATTCAGTGACTATTTATTTTAAGTTACATTAATTCATACAACTCACACAAACACTACCAAAACTCTATGTACCAATAGGCCAATTTGCACATTTACATACTCTTTTTAAAACTGTTCAAACCCTAACATGTTACAAAACTGAACAAGAGCAAAATTTGCTACATTCCTATAGTAATATTAAAATATATTATAAATCTAAAAAATGAAATACTATCAAAACAGATGTAGCTGAAGTGTTAGTCTTTTAATTGTATTATCATCTATACAAAAGGGAACAACGTAGTAATCCTTTTGTACTGTAACATATACAGCAGTGAATTCAAAACAGTATAGAGCTGACATTTATGTTATGTAAAGAAATTTGACAAAAGAAAACGTATAATGCTGCCTGTTGTTAGTGTTTTTAGGTCATTGTTTTATGAGTGACATTAAATGGAAATGTGTTGGTTTAGTGACAACCTTTTTCTATTGATATGGAAGATTTACTTGATTTGAGATAGGTACTTGATTTGGTAGTTTTAGTGCATATTGAATGTTAAATTAACTGCTTTGCCAAGCTAATTGTTGGTTACGAGAATTGTGTGAAGAGTTTTGAAAAAGTGACCCAACTGTTGAGAAATAGGTCCTAGTCATTGTCAAAAAACTAAGTAGGAGCTTCATTTTACACAATGGCCTGTGTATCAAGGTTAGGAGACCTTTGAATTTAGGATTGTGCCCAACAGAAGCACTTAATGTTACATGTTATCACAGGTACCTGGGTAAATAAAGGTATAGGCACTGTTCAGATGGAGAAAAACGGCCTAGTCTGGAATTACATAGCACCTCAACTTGGTAACTGGATTGCTGCACCACCACCATCATCAGGTAGGAATCAGTCGTTTCTAAGATATGTAATTAAAATAAGTATTGTAAAATCATCATTACTATTTATCAATCCAAAAGCATTCCACTTTCATTACTTACTTTTACACTGAAATCCTATCTTCTTGTGTTCATGTGCAGCCCTCTAACCAGATTTATGTTTGTGTAAATCTAGGTTATATGGGGCTTGCAAGCTCAATGGATTTCATGTCCTACCACACATACCTTCTTGTGGGTATTTTGGGAGGAACTCTTGTGATAGTCATTGGATTTTTATCTGTGATTGTATTTCACTGCAGGTAAGAGCTTATTCAGCCATGCAGGTATCATTACATGACTTTCTCATAAATACAATTGAGCAACATTGAATTGCATAACTTGATTATATAATCCTAACCTTTATTAAGGCAATTATCAAAATATGTAGCAATCCCTTTCTATCTTGTTTTATAGAGATTTAAACTATGAGGCCGGAAGAAAGCGATGGAATTCCACCAGGCTCACTGTACTAAAGAAAGACCAGACCACTTCCACCAGCTCTGATGAGGTTCAAGAACTATTCTTTCATAATGGGGACCGTTCTTATTCACTGGCTGCAAGGGGCATCAGCCATGATGCATCAGACTCTCCACGACACCAAGCCAACTACAATATTTATGTGGAAAATGTTGGGCGGCCAGCAGGCAATCTGTACGAGAACATTGGAGTTGTGGGATTAGAAAGCTTCAGAGCCCCAGTGTCTAATCTCTATGTTAATAGTGATGAAGTTGCAAAGCTTCGGGAAAAATCTGAACAGAATGCCTCATGCCAGAATGGTGCAGAGAATGTAGTTTTCAAAGACAAGCTGTTCCACATCTATAACCAGTCCGTGGCGATTGTACCGGCCCCAGAGTTGTTCAGTTCCCAGGGACAAGCTGACCCTTCTGGAAGTAGATCTGCCACTTTCCCAAGGAATGGCATGGAGCATGGAGCTCAGACAGAACGGAACTTAAAAGACAGTTTCACTCAGACGTTGCCAAAAGTTCCGCCGCAGGACAGCGATGAGCAGCAGGCTCTAGAGGGAGCACAAGCTGCTGCCGCAAACCCAGGGCTATGGGGCCGCTACAGTCATCTCCTGGAATCCGTGTCTGTCCCAGGAACATTGAACGAAGCAGCCAGAATGGGGCCTTTCCGGGGGGAACTCCAGGGAATATCAGAGCAGACCTTGCTGGAGCTCTCCAAGGGCAAACCGTCCATTCACCCACCCCGGGCCTGGTTTGTGTCTCTTGATGGTAAACCAGCAGCCCAGGTTCGTCACTCTGTGATCGAGCTTCAAGGAAGACACCGTCCGGGCAGCAGCAACGACACAAGCTTGGACTCTGGAGTGGACATGAATGAACTGCAGCAGCCATTGCGAAAAAGCGAGGAACCCTCGAGCGCTAGCATGGCTAAAATAAGCAGAAATCAAGAGCAGGACTTAAGCAGCAGTGAAATTGGGAGTCCCGAGGACATGTCCCTGAGGAACACCCTGGAAGGCAGTAGTGCAGCCATTCCCAACATCCCAGAGGACAGGGATGCAGGTGACACCTCTAGCGAGTCTAAATCTACTCCTCCGCCACGGAGACTGAGGAAGGTTCGAGACAAGAAGCCTGACAAGAAGACCTCTCGACACGTGAGGGAGGAAAGACCCCAAACGAAACACTAACTAAATAACCTGCGTGTAGTCGTAGCTTCTTGGTGTCTGGAAATGGTTTTGATCAAATTGCCTTATAACGTAAACATCAGGAAGAATGAATAAAGCAAAAATGCCTGTCTTACCTTCCGTAGCTCAGTCGATTCCCATGGCTATGCTGTATCCAGCATTCTGTCAGCAGTTCATTTGTACGCAATTTCGCAACCACACTGTACAATGTTTTTACAAACTGCTTTGAAATAACATATTTGTTTATCTTCAAAAGTACATTGTAAAAGTATGTATATATATATATCTATGTATTTTTAAACATTTGTTGCCCTGCGAGCACAATGCTTGTACTCACAGTGCTCTTCTAGTGAGTCTGCAAAACTTTAAATGCGATCAATTTGGATCTATTGACTTGCTTGGAATCAGTTTTTGTTCTTCAGTTCAATTCAACAGAAATTGAAATGTAACGCAAGGAACTGCCACAGTGCCATAAACAATTATCAAATAAATTGTGGGAAAAAATGAGCACTGTTATCATAAGCTGTTAAGCTAAGCACTATGTATTCTTCAAATCAGAAGGAGCACCAGTGTGTTGCAAAAAGATTTCTGAGGGAGCGACTAAGGCCTTTGAGGTCATATGCTATTTTAACACACTGTACTTATTTAATGTATTATTGCTAGTCACGTTTGCATGCTGTCCATTGTAATGCCTTTATCATTCAATGTTTTCATGTGTAAGAATGTAGTACCCAAAAACACTGACAATATGTCTCAGGTTATGGCTTACCTTACCAAGGCCAATGCTGGAAGCACAGCTGAACCTAGCATATTAAGATGTTTCTTGTGCTGATGTGTTTTGTGTGTGAAATATTTCTTCACAAATTGACAACAAATAATTATCAACTCATTTACTGAATGTGTTGGAGCTTTTGTATTATTTGTTGTATTATTGTATTATTTTAGACAATTAATTGTAACTGTTTAATTTTTATTGATAGTTACAATAAAACTCTAGCTTCTTGTTGTCAGGCAGCAAATGAGAACTAAGAAGGGAAATTGAGTTTGACATTTTAAATGAAGTATGACCGAGGAGAGATTGCATTGTGTCAGCTGAATGTTTTTAACATAATTTATGTTGTATTGTAGCATTTATTATTTCATTAATTGTAATATATTTTAATTATTTCTCAACACACTGGTTTAAATGGCTCATGAGCCATTACTGGATGCTTTAAAGTACAGCTTGTAATCTGCCTTTTTGTGCACATTTAATAAAGGTACTTGACCACAAAAAAAAACAAACAAAAAAACTCATGAGTTTTATGTACCCAGAATAAATGAAAGCATACATTTTATTTTAGATTTTTTAAACCATATAAATAAACATTAAATAATTAACAAATAATTAGTAATTCAAAAAATTAAAAGACAATAATAAAAGTACTGTCTCTTATACCAACATAAATGTCAAAATTGGCCTGTCTTTGCCTTTGTTTTCGGCAGAGATCAAGCATTGTTACTTTTGAGTTTAAGGATTCTGCAATTCAGTGACTGCTCTGCAAATTACCTAACAACCTAACATACCTGATTAGAACACACTTGGTTTCATTAAACGAGAAATGTAAGGCATCATTTTAAGGGTCACGTTGGGTAGAATATTAAAAAGCCCATTTTAAAACAGGGCAATATCATCAAAAATGGCCTGTCTTTGCCATTGTTTTCAGGAAAGATCAAGCATTGTTAATTCTGAGTTTAAAGATTCAATTCAGTGACTGCTCAGCTAAATACAAGAAAACCTAAAATGCTTGATTTTATTAAACAAGAAATTTAAGGCACTCATATGAGGTATAATATTAAAAAGTCAATTTTAAAACAGGGCAATAACATTAAAAAGAGCCTTCCTCAGGGCGCTTCTGGTTTTTAATGTTATAGCAGTATTTTAATAAAAGCTTTTTAATGTTACACATTAAAGTGTGTAACATTACACATTGAGTGTCTTAAATTCTTGCGTCCTGGACTGTGGAGGTAATCCAGACACCCTTGAAGCAACTTGCTACCATTATTTTTTGATCGCATACTTGTTCACTTTACTCTCGTTTTCTCATAAGTATAACTTTGACAGGATTGTTTGTCATCCAGAGATGAAGATTCTTCACATCCACCCTGTTTGGCCTTGGTCTCTCTCTTAAGCGACCATTCCTCAGTGGTCTGATCCTGCTGAAAACTGGAGTCATGCTGGATGATCCATTAATGCCCACAGCAAGGCTTTGCTGATCATTTTGTGTTCCAGCCAAAGCTGACTGGATGTTCAAACAAGTTGCTGAGGGCCTATTTAGGAAGGACTCTCTCATCTCAGCCTGTGCAGCTATTGCCTTCCCAACTGATAAGCTCCTATGAAGAGACCTCTGTTCTTTTGTATGATTTTGCTTCATGGTGGACATTCTGGTATATGGCTCTATGTGGGAACTATTGATGCAGAGATCCCGAAAACCCTGTGTGAGTGAATCCACAGAGGAAGGACTGGAATACCCTGGTTCAGATGTCACTAATCTCAACGGAGATGGAGCTCTACTTCTTTTTACGTGCAAACCAATACCTGGTAGAAAGAACTCTGAGATCTGGTCATCGGTATGCTTGCTCAGAACATCACTAGATGGAGTCAGAGAGCTTTCTGTTCGACCACTTTTGGGATTCCACGTAAGAGGATTGTAGATGATGTGCCAGTCCAGTGGGCAGCAGTTAGACTTGCGGAGCAATGGATCAATACAGCCAGTATGGAACTGGGTCAGGTTCAGGAAAGAAAGAAAATAGATAATAAAAAAGATATTAAAGCTTTATCAGTATTCAACACACATTGAGTGAGCTGAACTTGAGTTGTGTTACCTTGTGCTTGCAGGGAAGGGTTCTGACATGCTGACCCTGTTGAAATCTTGAGAGGCAGATTCTACACTGAACACCTGGATAAAGCAGTCTGGACTCTTTCCGAACTCTCACCATAGGCAAACTCTTCATTACATAGTTCGGGACTATATCAAATGTCACACCAGACATGCTGCTGGAGCTGTTATGTAGGGTAAAATAAAGTAATGTGTCCCAACAAATTTCCCAAAAAAATCCTTAAAGTGAGTTTGGAATTAAAAATAAATGAATGTGCACAGAAGCTAGAATGGAGCAGACAAACCTACTACACACTGAGTGGTTTTCCATTTTCTGTGTTTCCTCAGAGATGTGAAGTTCTACTGTATGCCATGGCTGACCTCTTTTCTGCACAATTTTAACAGTAAAGAAAGAATATTTTGTTAACCTCTTAATTCTATAATGCGTTAAACTAAAATCGCTATATAACACCCTAAACATCACTTTAAACATTCAAAACATGTTGTTTATTATATTGTTTGATAGAGCCATATGGTAAACTTTTTTCTAATTTATGCTACAAATAACTTCACTGTGCAGTTATGAATAGCATCACCATGTTTCCTGCTCACATGTGAATCTTAAAAACTCACCATTCGAACCATGAAGCAATGTTGTGGATGGACTGTTCTCCTAAAGCAGTCCTCACACAGATGGAAAAAACTGCACTCTGTACACCTGTAAACATCAGATTTGACATTGAATATGACACTCCAATTCAACATTAGTCAGAATAAGAATAAATAGATTACTATTCAAACATTTGGGCTCAGTAGGATTTTAAAACTTTGAAAAGTTTCATTAATATTAATACTTTTATTCAGCAAAGACGCATTAAACTGATCAAAGAGATTTACACCAATTTCGATTTGTGATCAAATTTGTTACAAATACAAAGTTCTATATTTCAAATAAATTATATTCTTTTTAACTTTCTGTTCAACAAAGAATTCAGAAAAAATGCATTACAGTTTTCACAAGAATAATAAGCAGTGCTTATTTTTAACCATTTTCAATATTGATAATAATGTGATAATAGAAAAAACATATATTCATGCACCAAATCAGCAGATCATCATCAGCCTTGGTGACCATAAGAGGCTTCTTGCAAAAACCTTTAAAAAATCGTACTGACCCCAAACTTTTGAACAATAGTATATGTCTGCACTGTGTAACAGATGCCTACTTGAAAAATTTGCCGATGATTGGACAAACCCTGCAGCTGTTACACATAACACCCAGATGTTTGTCCAGACAGTCCTTCTCATAGCAGGTTAACAGTTCACCTGCATTTTTCACCTGTCAAAGATAACACATTTAAACCCAAGATTATTTAAGTCTAAACAAAGGGTAGAAAAGACCATTTTGAGTGACTGTGTCTTGGAATGACGTACCTGTTCAATTAGCTGCTTAGAAGTGCCAAAGTCCTCCCTACAGAGAGGACACTTAAGAAGTGCACGCGGGTCCCTCTTTATTTGATGATCAGCCCATACCTTCATGCATGAAATGTGGATGTTGTTTCCACAGCTAAACCTTAACAATGATGCATAATTACAATGCAACCAGTTACCACCGCAACATAGAAATTCATGTCATTGAGGATCACTAATATACGGTGGCCGAGAAGTGCTAAACAAATCACAATTCTGAAAACAAAATAACAAATTACAAACGCAAATGCAAGTCTAAAAAACAAAATCACAATTCAGAAAGCACAACAACAATTCAGAAAAACATTATAACAAGTCAGAAAACAAAATAAGTTCCAGAACAAAATCACAATTCTGAAAACAAAATAACAAGTCAGAAAACACAAGGACAAATCCGAAAACAAAATAACAAGTCAGAAAACACAACGGAGCTGATGTAATACAGCCACTTTTAATTAAATGTAAATATACCCTCCGTATGTTTCTTCCATCAGTTCATACAATACATTTAAACTGAGCTACTTTAATACCATTTCCGAACTTTCTACCATGACTCTGCTGTTCTTCGGCTGGTTCTTCCTGTATACGTTGATTGACAGATGTCTCGTCCAGTCAGCGGTGAGTAATCCCAAACCAATGGCGCTGTCTCAAACTATACCTACCTCTTCCGGTTTATCTGATTTGTCGTTGTGTTTTCTGACTTGTTAATTTGTTTTCGGATTTGTCGTTGTGTTTTCTGACTTGTTATAATGTTTTCTGAACTGTTGTTGTGCTTTCTGAATTGTTATAATGTTTTCTGGATTGTTGTTGTGCTTTCTGAATTGTTTTCTTGTTTTTTTAGACTTGCATTTGCGTTTATAATTAGTTATTTTGTTTTGTTTTAGCACTTCTCGGCACGTACAAGGACCGGCCATTCTTAATACATTTCTAGGTTATGTTATGTATTGATTTCAAATGTTTCAGCTATGAAACATATTACTTCTGGTAACTGCGTGTTAGCTTAATTATACATATATTTAGAGTGTATCATTTTAACTTCATACATAAGATGAATTCTGAATAAGTTCTCTTACTTGCAATAGGTCACTGGCAATTTTTTCAGCAAAAGTTCTTCTTGCCAGATTGGACATATATCATCTTCCTCAATGTCTTTCTGTCTGATGCTTCCGTCTTCCTCACTAGGCTCAGGACATGATGGGCCTGAGCTCCTACTGTCATTGGAAGATGTAGCTTTGGTCACATGAAGCCCTTGTAACAGTTCTAGGATCTGTCTCTCCGCAAGACCATACTGAAAACAATCTGAAACCGAACAAATGACCAGAAAGACACTTGCAGCTCAAACATTTGTGTACAGGTAGTATGTGCCTTTATGTGCATCTGGTTTGCAAGTTCTCAGGATTGAATTGATGATGCCTACACCTTAGAAAGAAAAATGTGTCTACTTACATTCATGATCTTGTGGCAGTCGAAATTTACGCATTAAAATCCTAGAATGAATTTGTGAAGTAAGGTATGAGGTAAAGTTAAATGATATCGCACCAAGCAAACCGTATATGTGTTTCTTCAACTATGTGCACTTTTCTGTCCCAGGGGTTGTTATTTATTAAAAACGAACAGATTTCATTTCATATGAAGGTAACATTAAAACTTAGAAATGTTCTACAATGCCTAGATCATTCATTTTTTCTACTTTTCAAATGCCTTCATGCAGATTTGATTGTTGTACCCTTACTCCAGACGGCCAGACCTACACTTTCATTAAAAAAGTAGGTAAAAAAGGAAAAAGTGCCCACTGTTGAAGAAACACCCATCTGGAGTTTAAGCCAAAGCATTTATTTACCAGCAGATGTGTGTACAAAGATCCTTCTCTTTCTGAAAGGTTGGGCAGGTGCACGTATGTGGATCGCCCAGACACACCTCAAATATGAATATGGCATTGTTAATTTGCACAAAATATATTACAATTGAACAACAATAACACAGCAATGCAAGCTTACTTTATAGTTTTTGTTGTCTCCATCCTCTTTCAGAAGAAAACCAATCGGTCCAAACTCTTTGAGGATAAAAATGGTGGTATTCAGGGCTCGATGTTGATGTGAGCTGACCGCATCACTCACTGCTTTCCTCCACATTGTTTTCCGGAACATTATTAACTCTGTTTCGTTCAAAAATACGCATATATTATTAGTAAACGTCTTTCATTGATAATGTACGTCTCTAGACGTTTCATAAAAAACTATAATTCGTAACATGAACACGGTGGCTGGCACTCTTTCTGAAGAAACTCAGGTGTTGCTATTGTATCTGGTGTTTCTATAGCAACAAGCAGCGCTAGTTACTAAACAGTAGATGCGACGTATCACCGCTAGATGGCGGTATTGAGCCTCTGTTGTCCCCTGCGCTTAACCTAGTATGTTCTCTGTAATATCAGGGGGGTATTCCAAAAAGCAGGTTATGTGACATACCCGGTTATGTTTGAGGATAAACGAGCGTATAACCTCAGCTTTCGGTTCAAATATCGGAGGTTACTTTCAGGGTATGTCAGTAACTTGCTCTCTGAAGATAACCGGAGCAGGTTATGTTTCCAGGGTCAGTTCACTGCAGCGCTATTAGCGCACGTGTGATCTTCAGTGGGCGTGACAGATAGAGCACAACATTATATAATATTATATGTAATATAGCCTTTATATCTATATATATATCATCTATATTATATATATATATAGATAATAATATATCTTTAACCAGTGTTGGGGGTAACTCTTTACAAGTAATGCGAGTTACGTAATCCGATTACTTTTTTTCAAGTAACTAGTATAGTAACGCATTACTTTTTAATTTACAAGAAAATTCTGAGTTACTTTTTTTTTTTTTTTTTTTTTTTTTTTTGTTTGTTTTTCTTGTCGTTTTTTTATTTTTTCCATAACTTTTACTTTTGTTTTTTTGTTTTTTTTCAAATTTTTTTTTTTTCCTTCTTTTTCGTTTTGTCGTCTTTTGTTTTTTCTTTTTTTTTTTTTTTTTTTTTTTTTTTTTTTTTTTTTTTTTTTTTTTTTTTTTTTTTTTTTTGTTTTTTTTTTTTTTTTTTTTTTTTTTTTTTTTTTTTTTTTTTTCTTTTTTTTTTTTTTTTTTTTTTTTTATACATTTTTTTTTTTTTTTTGTTTTTTTTTTTTTTTGTCTTTCTTTTTTTTTTGTTTTTTCGTTTTGTTGTTTTTTTTTTTTTTTTTTTTTGCAAACCAAGTAATGCCAGTTTTACTTTGTTTTCCACCCCATTTTTGAAGCTCTCCTGTCCCCATATTCGGGAAATCAGAAGTGTCCAGAGGAGTTGTTTAGCGCTCGTGCTGTGTGAACATGATGTTACTGTATTTCTAGACTAAATGTGAATGTGCATTATTTCATCCCACTCACAAAAAAACTGATTTAGCATTAATCAAAATGAATTAAAACAGTGAAATACAAACTCAGAATATGACACAAACTTGCAATAATTAAATGTTAAACAACACAAATATTACAAATATCAACCAATCGTTATTCTTTGTGTGCTTCTGACCTTTGATGACCTTCCAGTTCAACCATACTAATGAGCAAAAGTGACTTTAGAGAAACTAACAATTGTGCCTTGTTTTTTTATTGCTGAAGAGTATTTCTTCTCATGCGTTCTACTTCTGTATCAGCCTTCCGTCGAATTTTACTTTTGCTCTCAGCCTCTGAGCTGTTTCTATTTTGCATTCTCTGCGGTGCTGAAGTTGATGTGCGAAAGGGCTTTTATATTTGCTAGACGTAGCACGATATTAAGATTTAGTAAAAACAATCCAGCCCCTGCTTCTATTAAAAAGTACGCGAAAGTAACGCAAAAGTAATGTATTGCATTACTTTCCATAAAAAGTAACTTAGTAACGTAATTAGTTACTTTTTTTAGGGAAGTAACACAATATTGTAATGCACTACTTTTAAAAGTAACTTTCCCCAACAATGGATATGCCTTAATATAATTAGCATCAAACTAACAATATAATTCATATTCTCAAGGATTAAAGATTAAACGGGAAAAAAATAAAAATGATTGCACAACCGTCAATTAGGTGGCGATATGCATTAAGCATTTAAACGACCATTGAACAAAAGAAGAAGAAAGAAACAGCATGGCGCTTTTTCTTAGCGTCCGTTTCCATAGTGACTCGTTGATTCGTCGCTCTGTTGAGAATGTCTTGCGTGTTAACCAGGAATATACTCTGAGTTGAATGAACTTACTCCTGGACACGTTTTTGGAACCCCATACCTCGAGTAAGCAAGGTTTTGGGTTAATCAACCGAAAGTTCAGGGTTTAGCAGATGGTAAGTTAACGCGGGCTTTCCTGGAATACACACCAGTTCCTTTTCATTATTATTATTATTATTAGTTTTAGAATAATATGCGGTTTTAATCAACATCATTTGACAGAGTCCCTGTTAAAAAGTACCTATTTTTAGGCTTATTGTTAAAAGTCTGGCCTGGTCCTAGACACCATCATACCAACTATTGATGTCATCTTGCAAATAACGAAAAGCATGGTTACATTGAATCTAAGTATGTTTGGATCTATCTTGAAAAGTAAAAGTATTAATTGCAGATACAGGGTCGTTTCTAGCCATTCGCAGTCCGGTTCAACAGCAGGCTATGCCCCTCAAATCCCGCAAAAACGTGTCCTCATATTTTGATACTCGTCTTCTTGGACTGTCATGATGATCTGGAATATCCATGGGCCTTTATCTTGCAGAAGTGAATCGTTACCATCGGCATCTTCAAACTGCTTCCTGACAAATGATAAATGCCGATTACAATTTTTGTTTTCCTAGAGTGAACTGTAGATAAATCGCACAGCGTTATTTTGTTTTTTATACAGTCGTGGTCAGAATTATTGGCACCCTTGGTAAATATGATCAAAGAAGGCTGTGAAAATAAATCTGCATTGTTAATCATTTTGATCTTTTATTAAAAAAATTCACATAAATCTAACCTTTGTTTGGAATGAATTTAAAATGGGAGGAAATATCATTATGACATAACTGTTTTTCTCTAATACACATTGGACACAATTAACGGCACCCTATTATTCAATGCTTTTTGAAACCTCCATTTGGCATAATAACAGCTCTGAGTTTTCTCCTATAATGCCTGATGAGGTTAGAGAGCACCTGACAAGAGATCAGAGACAATTCCTTCATCCAGAATCTCTCCAGATCCTTCAGATTCCCAGCTCAATGTTGGTGCTTCCCCTCTTCAATTCACCACACTCATTTTCTTTAGGGTTCAGGTCAGGGAACTGGAATGGCCATAGCAGAAGCTTGGTTTTGTGCCCAGTGACCCATTTTTGTGTTGTTTTTAAGGTTTGTTTTTGATTTATTGTCTGGTTGGAAGATCCAAACATGGCCCATTATAAGATTTCTAACAGAGTCAGTCACTTTTTGATTTTTTATCTGTTGGTATTTGATAGAATCAAAGATGCCATGTGTCTAAACAAGATGTCCAGGACCTCCAGCAGAAATATAGGCCCACAACATTAAAAATACAGCAGTATATTTCATTGTACACATGGGGTACTTTTTATCCCTGTGTGCACCAAACCCATCTTGAGTGTTTGTTGCTAAAAAGCAAATTTTTTAGTTACATCTGACCATAGAAGCCAGTCCCATTTGAAGTTCCAGTCGTGTCTGACAACAGAATATGCTGGAGTTTGTTTTTGGATGAGAGCATTTTCTTTTCTTGATTTTTTTTCTTGAAACCCTCCCAAACAACATGTGGTTTAGGTGCTGTTTGATTTTTTTTTTTTTAAAGGTTTTCTGACCCTGAGACTCAACTATTTTCTGCAATTCTCCAGCTGTGGTCCTTGGAGAATCTTTAGCCACTCAAACTCTCCTCCTCACCGTGCATTAGGACGATATAGACACACTTCCTCTTCCAGGCAGATTTTTGACATTTTCTGTTGATTGGAAATTCTTAATTATTGCCCTGATGGTGGAAATGGGAATTTTCACTGCTCTAGCTCTTTTCTTAAAGTCACTTTCTAATTTGTGAAGCTCAATTATCTTTTGCTGCACATCAGAAATATATTCTTTGGTTTTTCTCATTGTGATGGATGATTAAGGGAATTTGGCCTTTGTTTTCCCTCCTATTTATATTCCTGTGAAACAGGAAGCTATGGCTGGATAATTTCATGTTCATAATCACCCTGGTATGCTCAAAATTGTAAATATGAATGGGAATATACTTAACAGATATTTTACTCATAAGAATTTCTAGGGTACCAATAATTGTGTCCAACGTGTATTTGAGAAAAACATTTATGTCATAATGATATTTTCCCCCCATTTTAAATTCTTATTCTCCAATGAAAGGTTAGATTTATGTGAATTTTTTAAATAAAAGATCAAAATGAATAACAATGCAGAATTATTTTCACAGCCTTCTTTGATCATAATTACCAAGGGTATGACTAATTTTGAGCACGCCTGACCATACTTGTAAAATAAATCCCGTTAGCTATTTCATTCAATTCGTGAAATTTTGTAGGCCCTTTGCAAACTTGATTTATTCTTGTCACTCTTCTTCATTTTTTAAAGGGCATGATGTGTAACCAGTCTCCTTCTCAGAATTTGTGCTCTGCTCTTTAACTCCATCCGATCACCATCAGTGATTCTGAACACAGAGAGTGACCGCCACTTTTGCTGCATGCACCCGGGGATTTGGTTGGGGTTTCGATGCCTTTCTTCCAAGGGTCCGCACCTTCATTCCATGTATTAAAGGTAAGACGGTGCTGTACCATTCACTCTCCCCACCTACTCTCAATACTCGAATCCACAACCTTTGGAGTTACGTCCGCTCTCTAACCATTAGGCCCACGACGCCCCTAATCGACCTGGCGTCACTAGTTCTGATTCTAAACACTTGACAGAAAACATACGGCAGTATTACTTACTGGAACATTTATCAAGGGAAATGTGTAACTTCTAATTGGTAGGGTAATCATCTTCAGACAGGGATTTATCAGTAATATTTTACTGGGCACGCACAACAGTATTTCACTGGGGCTCGAGCCTCAGTAAAATTTATTTATTTTAGTCAAAAACTACCAGTTGAACTGCCTTTAGTTCTGACAGCGAATTTTTGTGATTGATTACTCAGAATCAAGTACTCCATACAATGCTGCGTAAAGAATGGTAGTTATCACTCTCTGTATTTGATCAAGGTCTGTGGGAACTGGCCTCAATACATGACTTATTCATTAGTATCATGCCGTGAACTCCCTTCTTAAAAAGCAAACAGATTATTAAAATTTCACTGTGACACAGATAATAATCTTTAAAACGTGATTGTCTGAACATGAAGCTCTTGCTGCTCTTTAGAATCTCACTTACAGTATATCTATTATCATCTAAAGGCCCTCTGAGATCCATAACACACACCATGTGCCTTGGGGTTCGGCTTGCTCATAGTGAGAGTGATGCCTTTCACATTTTTGAAGCACTATCACCTTCTTTGGCCCCGCATCCCACATCACCACTGGTTTATATTAGACTCTTGCAGTAGGAGGTCATGATTTGTGTGCAGAACATTCAGTCTATGACTTCCCCCCCTTTCACTGTTGTGCCTTCTGCGTGCGCATTGAGTGTTTTCAATTTGTTACAATAGATCGGATACTTGCACAAAGCTGCGGCTGCTGTTCCAACATCATAAATCATAGACCATCGTTTCAAAACTCGTGGACCCACACGACTAAAGCTCATGCCGCATGCACGAATCGTTAGCATCCAACGCCCCTACTTCTCCTTTCCATTTACCATTTAGCGCTATACAAAAACAGATATTGCATGTGATTTTGTAAAGATTGCAAATGAACACATTGTACTCTATCCTTATGCTATACACCGCTGATTTTCATTTTCAACTCAGTCATAAATTAAATCCTCCTACAAACAACTGCTGGCATTTGCCTGATGCCCATTGCGCCTGGAGATGACAAAACGCTCTCAATCACTTCCTGTCTAGATTCCACCCCTTACTATTAGTAGTTTTGCAACGGATTACTGCACAACATCTCTTGACTCCATGCAGTTCTCTACATAATGCACTTTATACACTCTTCACGTGTGCATTTCAGGTGTGCAGCACCGCCTGTTGTTTTTTACATTGCCGTTGAGATTCCCATCCATTTCAATCACTGTACTCTTTTTTGTCCCTTGCAATCTGTCCACTGATTTCATTTGCTGTTTTCCATCATTTATATGCTATGGAATTTAATTATTCTTTTAGTAATAACTGTGATGTGGGACTCTTGAATTTGTTTGTGTGTACACTGCAAAATCTCCTAGATGTAGCTCGCTCACATGTGGTTTGGTCATGTACTGCCCATCAGTCTGCTTACAGTCTTATAATGAAATGTTTTTAGAACATTTCTATACTGCTTACAGTCTTCAGTCCACAACATCTTCAAATTTGTACTTTTAGGTGACCTGCAGAGTCCAGGCTACCCTATGGCCAACCTATGTGCTCTCAGCCATGGCTGGGTGCGGGCCGATACTTTGCTCGGACGGGTGATGTATTCTGGACATCAGAACCATACATGCGGAGGATTGGTTGTTGCTGCTTGGGATCTCAATAACAACACCCAGGTCCAGTAAACCCTGTACTATCCGGAGAGGGAAAAACTAATAACCCCCCAAATAAATATTTGAATGTCTGTCACTGAGAAAGATGCTTTGTGTTAACCAGCCAAACCTTGAATCAGTTGCTTGTTCCCAAACTGCAGTACAGTCTTTTCATCACCTCTGACGTAGCTTGCGTACGTCAAAAGTGTTGACATCACACTATTCCCTCTGAGGAGCCAGACACGAGATGATTTCAATAAACTTTCCCAACACTGGTTTACACAAGCACATCGACACATTGTGGTTGGATGACTTGTTTAAATATTAGTTGGAATCTTGCTGACACACTTTGGAAATTTGAAATGATATTGAAATAGACTATATCTGAGAGCTTTCTGGGTCTACTTGGAGATTTAGGTGGAACAGCAATGGATGACTTGATCATTGGGGGTGGTGTTGCTAACCCAGAGTAAAAAATATTAAAAGCGAATCCAGTGTTAAAACTGTGGACACTCTTGGCCCTGATGTGCTTTAGAAAATAAACTCCCTTAAAACACACTTTTTAAAGTAGTTGATTTGTCTACTAATAATCTTCAACAGTGTATTGATGTATGGATAATCAAGTAGACCTAAACCATCTACTTCAGCCGAGTAAATGTTCATCTTGAAATATTACAAACAATATAAAAAAGTTTAACTTACTTAATTATATTAAAAGGCCAAAAAATATCAAATAACTATCGATCAGACGGCAAAAGGTATGTTGTGGATTGTGTACAACAGATTTTTCAGCAAAGTTTTGATATGTTGTTAATTTAGAGGCCTTAGAAACTCAAGTATCAAATATGAAGCAATAGGTTTTATAGAGTTAAAATCTAACACATATCTTCTAATAACTCTTTGCCTTACATATTTTTGAAGCACCGCTTTCTTTCGCCTTGTATCATACATCACTACTGGTTTATAACAGTGTATATATTATTTTTTCTGAAAGTCATGAACATTTCCAGTCATTTCCACAACATCTCACATTATGTATGGTGTTTTATAGCATTCTGCGGTGGAAATAAAATTTTAAACATTTTGGATAAATGGAATTTGCCCTGCTAAGTCTAATTTAAGTTTCGTTAGAAATGAATCAAAAATTTTATGCTCACGTTTTGTTTACCTTGATTTTTGTTTGTTTTCTTCACACACCACACATCTCATATTCCATTTGAAGCATGATCTTCACTCTGTAGAAAAAAGAAAAAAGAAGTACACTAACTTTTGATGAAAATTTTTTGAGGAAAATCTTAGTCATGAAACAACTGAAGGCCAATTTGTTTATAAATTAATATTAAGAATTTTCATTCAATATTTATTAAAATGGTTCAGTTATTTCACTTGCGGTTAATACTAACATATTTTTGAGAAATGTAATAAAACAGAATATTTTTATGATGGATTTTCAGATTTAAAGACTGCAGCTTCATCACGCCACTATTAAAATGGTGGGAGGGTGTGAGCAGGAAAGAGAGAAGGAGAGTGGCAGAGCGAGAGAAAGTACTGAAAGAATTAAGGGAGGAGAGTCAGGAAGAGAGCTGTGATCCCTGATTCCTGTTTGTGTCAGCCATGCTGTAAGTGAACACTAAATCAATGCCTCCAAATCATACGGATCATAATGGAGCTTTCCTCCCAGCACAGCCATTTCACCCCCTCCCATCACAGAAACTGAGCTTGCGGCGATTTTTATACAGAAGTGTTTAAACTAGAGATTGAAATGAAAATGTGTGTGACTGAGTGAGAAGATCCCTGCCTCCAGTAATAAATCCTTCACTTTTTGATATACATATCAAATATAGTGGATACTACTATAGAGTATATCAACACTACTATAGAGTATATCTACTAGATAATACTTCTGACCAACACAAAAGGGGATACAGCTCATCCTATACAGCACCATTTAGACTCGCCGGTGGTTACACCCAGAAAAGTGACCTTTTGTGGGCTTTATGTTTATTTCTTTTTCTTCTCCTCACCTTTTGTTTCTTACATGGTGTGATCTCTGTTTTTTTAGAGGAAGGACCAGCACAGGAAGAGAAAGGGGTGAGGGTTCATTCAGCACATGTTACAGGGTCACCACCCCATTCAGCACCAACAAAAACCTAAATTTCTGCTTTGCTTTCTCCTGGGCTCTTGTACAGGCACACACACATTTTTAGAATCCTGGTCTATTTAAAATGTTGGCAAAGGTACATTGAGAAGCAGTGCACTATTAACATTAGGGGACATGAGAACAGATCAGTGTAGTGATCTTTGGAACCTCTCCAGAAACACAGAGATTATACGCTATGATTCTAAACAGCATTGCTGTGGACAAAAGTACTTTGTTGTTAGCATGTTTACTGTGGCGCAGACAAGCATTAGAGGTCGGTCATTCAGACTGGGGTCCGGAGTACCCACGAGTGGGATACACAAGGCGTAAAAAATGTAAAAAAAAAAAGCCCTTTTAAAAACTTTTGGGAAAAAAATTTATGACCAATGGGATAACAAATACATTGAAGAAATAAGAGCTATACAAATAATTACTAATTATTAATAATATTTTAGAGAAATGATTGTAAGAATTTATTTTAGATTGTAATACTGTACAATGACACAAAGAAAAATGATTACACTTGTGTGGGTGTGTTGTGTGTGGTTGTGTGGGTGTGTATTATATATATTATATTAACATAAAGAACATCAATGTATTATATATATTATATTAATTGGGTTGGCTAGTTGAGTAATTTATGTGAATCTGTCCATTCTCATAAATCAGTTGAATTCAGTTTCAGTGATTTGTTTTTATATAGCTGTGCTGTTATATTAGTGCATATAAATGAGAAAATGAATACATATTCTTCTTTGCGTTCATTTAGTGAAAAGCACGGAGGAGTTCACCGACGCTTGAATTCTTTTTTAAGAATTTGAAGATATTAGTTTGAAATATTGGTTGTTTTGAAAAAACAACAACAACAACAAACTTTTAAGCCTTTAGGGAAAAATACATAAATCTAAAATTAATATATAGAACATATTCAAATTATTCAAAAAAGTGAAGAAAGAATTTTTTTATTACAGTTGATGTATTGATTAAAATTGATTATGAAAAGAGGTTTTATTGAGCCTGTCCCTTGCAGGTTCACTGCAAAAAAGAAATGGGCAAAATGCCAATGGCACAAGTTTTTTATCTGGGATCTACAGAAATGGCTGTTCATGTTAATGTTTGACGCACGTTGATGGATCGTCAAGTGCTCGTGTGTTGTGGGTTTCCATCTGGAATGCTTACTTCCTGAGTGCTCCCTCCAGAGCAGGGGAGTGTGTGAACAACCCTTTGAACAAATGCCTGCTGCAAGTGCCATTTCGCCCAGAGCAAACACAAGAGGATAGTATCATTGAATCAAAGGAAGCAGCTCAGCCCTACAGTGCTGCTCAAGAGTTTTCATTGCCTGTTTTCATTTTCTTTGGCTTCTTTCAAATGAAGCTAAGATCTAATGTAGGTACGTCAGAGAGCATCTGTATCAATATACCTGCAACAATTGAGGTTTGACATAAAATTCTCCATACAGACTAAATCAAGGTGGAAATTTCCACTGTAGCTGAACTGGTCTTGAACTTTCTCCGTCCCTGCAGGCCTTCGAGTGGATTATCAGCTCATCTTTTTATTCTCTATTTTTATTCTCCTATTGTTTCCTGGCTGCAATGTTTCTGCAAGAATGGACTTCCCTAGTTCATGCTTCACTAAGACATTTTATCGATGTGCATGAATTGGCACAATGAATTGAATAAATTATATTTAAAAAAAGGCTTGATAGCTTATCCTTCAATTTATTGTTTTCTATTAGTCATATCACCCTTTTGACTCAACTCTCCATTCACAGAGCAACATTTCTTACAAAGCCTTTACTTCAGATGGATGCTCTTATCTGAAGAGGTGAGAGAGGAGGACCAGAGATGAGCGGGAACATCTGGACATCTGGTTCAGACACTCCAAGTCATCTGGCCCTCTTCCAAGCTCTCAGATCCCGGAGCAGAGCACAGGCGCTGCTCAGGTCACGTAAACCCAGCAGCCGCACACCCACTCAACCACGCAGTGACACAGACGGCTCGTGAGCCAGCCTTCAGCCTGAGGCACTGACTGCATGTGGCTTCTGTAACAAGACATTATAGCCTACGGCAGGTGTTTTCAAACTGGGGGTAGGGGGAACAAGGGAGTGCTTAGGGGTCTGTAGAAAACTTGAGAGAAAGTAAAAAGATTTTACTAAACTTTTATGGGTTTTAGGTCTGACAACGCTCCTGTGTTAATATACTGTATTAATTAAATTGAGTGTTTAATTAATATACACAATTCATATGCACAATTATTTAATTTGATTAAAAAAATTATTTATATTTTAAGACAAGAATGGTTTATATATCTCTAACTAGATATTAATATAATTTATATATAGTCAATTTACTAATTAAATAAAACCAAATATGCATTAGTGGGAAGAAATATATTTCTTTATGTTCATCCTTCTGTACAGTATCTATTGTGATGAGTGCTATACAAATACATTTGAATTGAAAATGTTTGTTTACTCAAATAGTGGGTAGAAAATAAAAAATACGCTGCCAAATAATAAATTAATTCCTTTCAGATAATTTGCTTTCATATTCAGTACAAGACAGTATAAAAACTATTTTTATGCACACTGTAAAGGGTATGTCCCTGAAAAACATGAAAATATATGCTGCCATTATATTTAGGAAAGGTCCCTTGCAATTGGAAGTCAAATTTGGCGGGCATCTGGCATGAAAAAAGGATCAGGAAGTTTAATTGGTTTCAAAACTTATAAACCATTTCTCTTTCTCAGTTTTAAATATTTGTTTATTGGCTTTTGCTCCTTATTGTTTAGGGCAAATATGAGATGCACTACCATGTAAAACATACCCCAGTAACAAAATTCTTCATTAAAAGACTTTGGCTAACATGCGTTCCCAATTAAGGTATGAAAACAGTGTTCTGAGTGTGCTCCTGAACCATTCAAAAACCAGTTTTTTTTTAAATGTGTTATTATAGCCAAACATGTTATCGTTGCAAAACAATATGAGAAGCCACTTTTGACTGGTCTCTGAGGATTCTGAAACAACATGTAGTAACATCTATATTTAGATTGGAAATTATCAAACTAAAACACTTTCAGGGGTGGGGGTAGCGTGTGCATGAAACAACGATATAAATAAGTTTTTGTCAGGCCGTAAGTTTTAAGAACATTAATGAAGACCAGATTGCACTCGAAATGTAGTAGACATTCCATTAACATCTACCTGAGAAGAAAAGTTTGTTCATTAACATTGTTGAAGAGTGAATCCTGCCAAAGTATGAGCCAATAAGTTCTGAGAAGTTCACAATGTTAGCTAGGTACGGGAGACTTGAGGAGACGAGGAACCTAGGAATGGCCATGATTATTGTCCGTGTCCAAACAGTACAGACCTTGTTGCTAGCAATGCCATGGTATCATGGGCTGATTCCCATAGGGAATGCCATGAACCCCCCGAATCGGATGTGAGATGTTGCTTTGGCCTAAATGTAAATGACAGGTCCAAGGACTGCAGAGCTGCGATCGCTCGTGAGCAACAAGTTGGGAGAAGCGTGCCAAAGCTCTGATGCCACATCAAAAATCTGAAGAGATAAAACCACTTGTGTATTGAGCTGTAACTTATTAAATGAAACCTGACATACAGACCACATCCCGAAAGGACAAATAACATCACATCCATTCAAAGGATAAAGCTACTGCATGAAATGAATCTGTGTACAATGTCTTTCAGTCCATTGCATTGTCTAAATTTAGTCTGTTGTACTGTTCATATAGTGCTCCTTCTAATTTCAGCAAGCTGAATTACATACATTGATCCTGTAGAATACAGTGTTCAATACAAGAAAACAATTCAATGTTTAAAGGCAGATTTTTTCTTCACCCTTGTACCATTCTTAAACGGATTCAGTTACCACAACACTAATTGTACCCTCCGTGTCAGCTCCAACACCAATAGTCGTTATTCTTTGAAGACACAAATGAAGATATTTTTAATAACTCCTGAGAGATTTCTGTCACTCAACTGAAAGTCCATTCCTTCAAATTTTGTCATTTCAAAAGACATTGTAAAAGATATCTATTTGTGATTTATGATCTCTTTCTGAACTTTTTTTAAGTGTAAAAATTTTGGGGGAATGGACTTTAATTTAATTTAAATGTATAGGACAGAAATCTCTAGGTTTCAGTAGAAGCTCTTATTTGTGTTTTGAGATGACAAAACCATTGTTTTGAAATGACACAAGGGCGATTTTCCTTTTTTGGGAACTAACTCTTTAATTAGTAAGCGTGACTCTGGAAGAAAGAGGAAGATTTGATCAGAAATAGTGGGTAGTGAGCAAAATTCAACACATTGACCAAAATTCGGGACCAAAATGTATTTCTGGTTAGTACAAATTAGTGGTGCGAGTCATGTGAAGGGTATTATGGACAGTTTAGATCATTGTGCAGTGCAGAAATGAAAGATCCCAGCGACGTGGGAGTCTGAACTTTCCACTTTTTTGTCCAATACAGCTCAACCAGTGTTTCTCATTAAATAAATCAAAGTAGTTCCATTGAAAAGTCCTGCAAATAACAATGGCTGCTGGGATGCCATAAAAGCGCAGGGTGAAGCAACATATGGTAAGCACAGTGAGTGATGGAGATCATTATTCCTGAAGGATCTGGGAGGATGACGACCTGGTTGAGGTAGCGACGACTTCAGCAGACATGCTAGGTTGTGGGTCAGTGAGTCCGTCTCCAGTGAAAACCCCACCCAGACAACTCTCTACCCCACCCCAAACTGCCCTACAGGGAGGTAAATATCTCTCATTTCCCGGGGAAGTGAATATAGCCTCGGCTAAATCTGTTCAATCTCCGCCCGATTCCCAGGGCAGACTTTACAGGCTGTCCAGCGCGGGCTGAGCCACCCCACCAGGCCCGTGACCCCACGCCTCGCCCACAGTGACGGCAACAAACTGGCAGGAGGCTCCTTCAACATGCCACAGCATACGTGTGTGTGCGTGCAAGTGTGTGTGTCTGTACCGTCTCAACCTTTCCCAGCTACCCTCCTTATCCTTCCTGACTCTGAATGCCCTGAAGGACTCTGGGAAGGATTTTTTCCCACCCTTTCAAGGAGTTCACCTTGCACTGTATGTTTTGATGCTGTCTTTTCCGAGCCATTCTGCAGAGCTCCAAACATTTAATATGTTGTGTTGTAAGAGTTCTGAACACAAGCCAGTTCTAAACATCTGTCTTCTCTTAAACGATGAAAACAAATAATGTGTCAGGGTTGTCGAATCTTACATAATTTGGTGACTTATTACCACCCTAGTGTCTTGAAAGAACAACGGTGCTAAAGACAAAGAGCAGACAGCATATGTAAACTACTTGTATGAAAAAAAAAACTGTTATGGGAGGATGTTTGTGCATGTTACTCTCCTCCAAAGGCAGTGTGGGAAATTCTTAGACAGTGAGTAAAGCTTCAGTAAACTGCAGGAAAAAATGGATGGTTTGGTGTGGAGCTCTTGATATTAGCCAACCATAAATGTGTGTGTGTGTGTGTGTGTGTGTGTGTGTGTGAAAGAATCACAGACATAAATGTGTTACAGCCGCTTTCCATCGCAGCAGCTGTTTGTAAACTGCCCGCACACAACGCTAGAGAATTTCTCTCTCACCAGATGGTTTGTATGTCCGATTTTGAAAAAAAAAGAGACAATTCATATTATTTATGACCGTAGCATTTGCCGCAAGCGATAACAACACAACCAGTTTGACCTAAAAAGGATGCGTGGTCCATTGCGCATCTGTGAATCCCTCAAAGAAATGATTCTGTTGGCTCTTTTCTCCGTCTTCTGTCCTGGTTGAAGAATTATTAAGAGCTACAGTTTATTGCAGTCTGCGATGCAAACGCACCATCCTCTTCCCCTGGGTTTCATTATGAAGGTCATAGTTCATGGGCGGCCCTGTATATGGCTGTGGTGTTTGGCTGGAGTTCCCGCTGACAGACAGGAAAGGCTGTGATTTAACATTCCACCTTTTTCCCAGATAACGCCATGGCCCTGGTGGGGCTCTGCTAGCCCAGTAGAGAACAATCACAGGAAACTGCAAATGATGAAAAAGTGCTCTCTCTAGAAGACACTACGGGCGGACCTGTGAGAGAGCAAGGGACGAAGAGCAAAAAAAGAGAGAGAGACTAATACAGAAAAATGAGTGAGTGGAGAAAATGAGAACTAAAAGAAAGGAAAAAGACATTTTCATCAGAGCTGAAGGGAGGTGCATCATGGGCCTCTGACAGCATGTCAGCCTAAACTGGCCTGTTGTCTCACTGGGACCAGGACTTCCTGCTCTGAAGATTCCATTTCCTGTGCTGCTGAACAGCAGAACATGCATGCAGTCCCTTTTGTGCTTTTAAAAGCACTAAAATTCAATTTTTGTTCTCAGAAATGTACTTTACATTGCTCTCAAATGTAAGTTGTACTGATCATTATTTAGTTCATTACTTTTTATGGTCTTGAAATATTTATTTATTAATCTATTTTATTTCATTTATTTATTTTACATCATTGTGAAGCCTCTTTTACTCGTTTGTGGGCATTGTGTAAGACTCCTCTCTGTTCCAAGGCATAATTATTTGCAACCAGCATGTGAAGCAAACTGTAGAATCTGTTCAGGGATTCTCCTGCAGTAAATGGAGTAATATTCCTGGAAAGAAAGAAATGAGAAATGTCCATCAGGAACTGACAAGTCCAGCAGGGGTCTAGTTTGAGCTGTCCCTCATCCTTGAGCCAGATGTGGCCTGTCCCTGGTCTGGGAATTCGGTCCATTGTTCTCTAGTGTTGGAATCCCATTCCTTTCCTGCACTGGGTTTTCCAAACATGTGGTTGGTTGGTACAGTCCATTGGCATCCCATTATGTTTATGATTGATTTTCATGATGTTCTCAGATTTTGTTATGTATAGAGAAAAAACTATTGAGCTTTTACACCATTAATGCCAAAAACAAAAAAAAGATTCCACACACCATGGGGTAAGTTGTCACGATGAAAGGATTTTCAGCTAAAGTTAATCAATAAAACACAAAACAATTTATGAAACAGCAACAATTATAAACACAAAACTGAAAAGCTTCTTAAATTGGGACAAGCTGTCATGAGTTTTCATTTAGTTTAATTTATTTATTAAATACATAATTTGATAAATAAATTCTACAGCACAATTGTTTATACAATTAATGAAAGAATTACTGAAAGAGCAACAATTATAAAGTTTAATATATAATGAGATATATTAATTACATATGTGACCCTGGACCACAAAACCAGTCATAAGGGTCAATTTTTCAAAATGAGATTTATACATCATCTGAAAGCTGAATAAATAAGCTTTCCATTGATGTATGGTTTGTTATAATAGGAACTCGGATCTGACGGGTGCAAAAAAATCAAAAATGTGTGCTGAGAAATGCCTTAATTTGTCCAAATGAAGTTCTTAGCAAAGCATATTAATAATCAAAAATTAAGTTTTGATATATTTACAGTAGGAAATTTACAAAATATCTTCATGGAACATGATCTTTACATAATATCCTAATGATTTTTGGCATAAAAGAAAAATCTATAATTTTGACCCATACAATGTATTTTTGGCTATTGCTACAAATATACCCCAGCGACTTAAGACTGGTTTTGTGGTCCAGGGTCACATTTAAATAAATGTATATTTCAGTATAATATAAAAATATGTTTGTGTAATTGGTCTTATATGTATAATTGTATACATATACAAAATTCTTAAATAAATAATTTTATAAACTTTTTTGGCCAACCATAATAAAAAGTTATTAATCAAATTTTTACTAAATTAAAACTTTGAAAAACACATAGTTTGTCCCAATTTAGATTTAGATGGTTTTCAATTTCAATGTGTTATTTGGCATTTCACTTACTGAAAAAAAGCCCCTGTGACAAATTGCCCTGGTCTCTCATATATTAAACATGTAAAGTCAGATATTTCCTTTGGCAATCTATGAAATGAAATTAAAACCCTCTTTTTAACCCACACTGCTACCATATATACCTTTATGTGTTATTGAGTATAATATCATCTTTCAGTTGTTGTGACATTTTCTTGAACAGAATGTGCTGCTTTACATGAGCAAGGTTATAAACGATGAAAGCATTTACTGTACCTTGGTTCAAGGTTCATGGGAAATGCTCAGTGCTTCAGTGCACGGACATCAAATTAATTAATTAATACTGAGAATGCAGCAGGAAACATGATCACTTTTAAATCCTCTTAAGTGAACAATGAGGTGGGTGCTTATTAATCAGTGTTCTTTGAAAACAGAGCCGACTGCCAGTAAGCACACACAATCAGAGGAAGATCGCTTGGCTTAACTTACCTGTCTGCAGTTTATTTTTGTTGCTCTTCGGATATCACTTTCATCCTCACAATTACTCAATTATTCATGAATGATGAGTAATAAAAACACAAAAGGGTATATGTCACTATTGTACTCTTTATGAATGCAGTATGATCCTGTTTCTCAGACCAGCAAGAATGTGTTCACAGCTCACAGTGTTGGTCTGAAAAAAATGATACCACAAATATTTGAACAATTCCATTGAAACCATAAATAAAAACATCTCGCATATTGAAGGAAACAAGTAAATTGAATGGAAATAGGGAACCCAGTCTGTGCTGGATTGTTATGACAATGATTGTGGTTTTAACAAGACATTTTCTGGTGTTTGGATCACAATGTTTGGAAGTCTCTCAGAATGAGAACATTACAATAAAGCAATAAATCATTTTTACAAGCTTTCTGTAAACAGATACAATATAACGTCAGCATCAGCCAAACAAGTGATAAACACGAAGAATATTTCAGCCACCAGCCAAACTTGATGACGAGCTGTTCACTGTTGTTTTTAACCTCCGAAAACTCTTGACGTACAGCAAATTCACAAATTGATTTAGATAATCAAAATCACTTTGTTTTCTGTTGGCTGGTAAGTCTATGACTGTTGTTCCAGTAAAAACAGTGTTCTCGAAGAGTCAGAGACATCTGTGAATGTGGGATGGGTGCAGAAGTTCACGCAGTACAATTATAGAAAAGGGAAGTGATGTTCTCTGCCAAAAGATTTGATTAAAGAATGGAAAAGAACAGCTGCTCTTTGCTGATAGGGACTAGATTACAAACAGCTAATTTATTTCTATCTTTATTTGGATTATGACGTTATTATTTTGCACATGAGGCAAGAGAGAGTCTCCAATAATCGCAAGTTCCAAACCAGCAAAGTACCAGCTTAAACCAGCAAAGGACCATATTAAACCAGCAAAGGACCATCTTAAAACAGCAAAGGACCAGCTTAAACCTCAGGTCATCCCAGCGTTCAAACCAAAACATACCTAACTAGCATATGCTGGTTTTTTCAACAGGGAAGCTGCACCAGATGGGAAACATTTTAGTCATCTTAGACACATGCTTGAAACAAAGGCTGTTCCAGATGTTAAGGTGTCTTCACATTTGTGATCAAAAAGATCCAATGTCTGTTGTCAACAGTGTAGTGCTTTATAAAGTGGAGCTCACACAGAAGTCCGTTGTGTCAAGCGTAAAAAAAGCATAGAAGCTATCTGTTGGTCAAATGTGCGAATTTGAGTGATACAACTTGCGAGTCTTATGGGATTTTGCATGGTTGAATCTTTCACCTTCATGGGAAATTCCCAATTGCATGGATTCCTATTAAAATGACTGGATTTCACACACGGAAATTCACTGAACAATGGTAAATGTTACTGTACTTTTACGTTCTTTGGTTATCGTTTATTATATTTTGTGTAAAATCAAAAGGGTATTTTTAACACCAGGGAGCCACATTGTACTCTATAAATGTGTTTTATTCAGTATTGAAAGGTTTTGTTGTAGAAAATCACTAAATATTTGTGTTCGACATTAGCTTAGCAACATGCTAATCACCCCCAGGTGACGCCCTTCTCTAGACACTTTTAGTGGGTCAAGCTGAGAGATGAGCTTGCCACAAAACTAAACTGATTGAAAATGTTTCATTTACATGTGAAAATATATTAACTATTTTTTGAGGGTTGAAAAATTACTTGAGGCCACTTGCTGCAGGTCCTTGTGTGTGCAATTCATCTGCTGAGAGTAGAGCTGATGACAAGGGAGGGTCCTTCCCTCTGGGCCCCTGCACCACATATGGAACCAATGCAAACAATCACAGAACATCAATCTCTGCAAACGTTGATAACTGGCAGATTTTACATAACAACGTAGTGTGAAAACCACACACAGCACACACACACACACACACACATTTGAGAGAAAGTGAGTGAGGAAGAGAGAGCTGCGCGCATAGTGTGTGGGCAGCACCAAATCGCGAGGGGGGGCTTCTTCCTGTGCTTTTCCAGAGCAGTGACACATACGGGCAGCTGCTCTTTCTGTTTACATTCGGCTAACATTTTTGCCACTGGGTGTGTGCATGCTTGTAATGTGTGTATTAGTAGGAAGTTAGGGCTCATCCTGTTGAAGGGGCACTCACAATATTCCTATTGTGAGTGACCTCCACAGTATCTTTAGTAATCTGGTGGCCTTTAACAGCACAAAGCATTTAAACACATCCGTATTCCGTGGTAAATGCACATCACTGCTATAAGACAGGAAGGCAGCAGCCTGAGCCGCCCTCTTTGTTTAGCTTTTAAAGGGTTAGTTCAGTCTATCGCCAAAAATTCTGTCGGCCAATTCCTCCTCCCTCATGTTGTTTCAAACCCATAAGACCGTCGTTCATCTTCGGAACAAAAATTAAAATATTTTTGAAGAAATCCAAGAACTTTCTGACCCTGCATAGACAGCAAAGCAACTGAAAGACTCCCGAAAAGTCCAAAAACGTAGCAAGAGTTCTGTAAAATAAATTGATTATTTTACAGATCTCCTTGCTACTTTTCTGGACTTGGGAACATTTCAGTTGCACTGTTGTCTATGCATGGTCAGACAGCTCTCAGATTCCATCAAAAATATCTTTAATTTGTGTTCCGAAGATAAACAAAGGTCTTAAGGGTTTGGAACGACGTGAAGGTGAGTAATTAATGACAAATTTTTGGGTGACCTACCGATGGGGGGGGGGGGTATTTGTCTTTTTGGTTGGGCTGGGGGGGTTTGGGGGGGGGTTTTTTTTGAATAGGGGGGGGGGGCGGGGGGCGTTATAACATCTCGACGGATAAATTCTCGATCATCATTTGGCAGTGACAGTGTACTTTCTAACCAATTAATCGAAATCGCAATTATAGTATTAATTATTACTGATCGTAATATTGGAGTTAGAGATAAACAGGACAGAGCTGATTACAGATAAGATCAGGAAATAATTCGGACTCAAGTCTCTCCAGTTATAAGTAACTGATTATCAGGCGACTCTGATAATTCATCGCCAGGTCATTGTCAGCGGGGATAGCAGCATGATAAACCACATTTCAATAATTCCATGATGTTTGACAACCTTTATTACTCATGGAAGTGTCTTATTCTTGCCATCAATAATACACCTACAGTGAGCCAGAGGTTGCAACATTCAGCCAACTGTTTGTTACGGCACATTTTTGCTAGAAAATATCTTCCTTTGTGTTCAGAAGAAACTCATACAGGTTTGAAATGACTCGAGGATGAAGAAACAATGACAGAATTTTGATATTTGTATAAGCTATCCCTTTAAAAGAACCACGTTTTTCTACTTGTGAAGAACATTTTAATATTCTGAAGAAACTTTTTCCACTACAAAGAATCTTTTGTGGAATGGAAAGCTTCCATGAATGTTAAATGTTCATTATGGAAGTTAAAAGTTCTTCATGGAAAAATAGATTCCAATAAACTAAAGACATTTTGTCAACTTGGAATTATAAGGTATATCTGCCATTTTTGTTAAAATTGAGTTATTGACATTCTTATTCTGTGACAACTATTTACATTATGTGAGTGCTTTTTTTTTTTTTATGTGTGTACATTTTGGACGATGTTGAAAGAGACTTATTCTCCATATCCATATCACTGATAATGTAGATGCAAAAATCTTTGAAGCCAATATCTCGAAATGCTCAGTATGGGGCAGAGCGACCCTTATAATCTTTCAAGGTGATTCTAAGTTTTATATACAAATGGTCAAATATTCACAACATGCATTAAGACATCAACATAAGAAATGGCATTTACTTTTCTCAAAAAATTTATGTTTATTTATCCAGCATGTTCACAGAAAATGTTTTAAGAATCACAACAATGAAAAAGTGCCAACGCATCTGTATGTTCCGAATAGAGACACAACAGACTCTCATCTATACAAGATCTGATAGATCTCTCTACTCTGTAACCCACTGTGTTAATGTAATCTTGCCGCTTGGAACATACAAGAACACCCTATACTGAGATCATATAAACTACAGATAAATTGTTTAAGATTTTATTGATGAATCGAAAGTCATGAAAAATGTCCTGCTGACAAGACTCAGGCAGGAATTTACATGCTAGTGCCCGCAGACTGGTTTATCCTAATTTAGCTCATGATCTGCTCAGTCTTTTAGAAGGAAATGTATTCTGTAGGTGACAGTGATTCTAGTTTGCTGAGATAGTAGACTCTTATTGTTTTTTGTTTTTTGTAAAAAAATTAAAGTATAATATATATATATCTATATAGTATATATAATAGGTAGTATATAATATGATTATAAAGAGTTGAACAGATGCAAAATAGAGCATTTTTATCAGGCTGCTTTGTTTAGGTTCAGTAATTTTACTCTAATGGCCATGTATAGGTCTTTTTTCTATGCAATTAAAGTGAAATAACTTAACATAAACATAGGAGCTTGATAAAATAACCATTTTAGAAGAACATTTTAGATGGCACTTAGAAGCTTTTCGGTCCTAATCTCTTTCATTTATATAATACGTATCTTGCTGTGTGTGTACCTCTGGAAGCCACAAACCATTCATAAGGGTCTAATTTGTGAAGTAAGTGTCATAACGATCATATGCCAGCTGATGAATACAGCTTCGCATTGATGGCATGGTTTGTTATGATATGGGCAATATTTGGCTGACGTATGAAAAAAAAAACCACTATTTGGAAATCTGGAATTTGAGGGTGCAAAAAAATAAATATTGAGAAAATGGCCTTAAGTTGTCCAAATGAAGTCCTTAGCACTGCATATTAATAATCAAAAATTACGTTTTAATATATTTACAGTAGAAAATTAGCTAAATATATTCGTGGAACATGATCTTTACTTAATATCTCTAAAAGAAAAATCATAATTTGACCCGCGCTAAACGTCTTTAGCTGCCATACATGTATTTTTGGTTATGCTACAAATATACAGCTGCCAGTGCCTTAAGACTGGTTGTGTTCAGCAGGGTCACATATATATCTATATTATATATATATATATAGATGTACTCGCTCTGGTAGGGGGGTACTACTAACGAGCAATAAAAGTTTGTCATACATAGAATATATTGTCAATATTGCCCTGTATGTGGATAAAAATTTCACATAAAATTAATCACATAACTAATAACAAGATGAAGTTCAGGATGAACAAAAAGAGCAGGACAAGGCATCAGTATCTTCTAGAATCAGGTCCTAGTGATTTCGTCTCTCTTCCATTGTTTATTCCTTTCTTCTAGATTCTTTGAGCCAGAATAATCCATAGATTTATAGATGTGGAATCCATCATCCAATGCATCAGTGTGGCTCAACCTTCACTTAAAAAACACAGTGCCATAAAGAAAAAAGCTTCATTAGGGTGCGATCCTCAGTTCATAGTTTCACCCATAGAACACCTCCATTTCAATCAAAGAAATCGGAAAGACTGACAATGTGTGATGTTCTCCAAAGTGTTCCAATGGATCATCATGGAATAGGTTCACGTGACTTTAATATTCCACATAAAATACATTATTTTCTCCAGTTCCCATCCATAAACATGAGATAACTAAGGCCTCAATGGAAAAGGAAAGGCTTCTGGGTGTCTGAAGTCCAAAGTAACCAGATGTATGTCCAGTAGGACTCTTCTCACACGCATCTCAGTAAGTGGTCCTCTCCGTGAGGCTGTTCTCCCAAAAGTCAAAGAGTTAAGAGTCTCTCACATGTACAGGCTGTCTGATCGGAGAATGGTGGTCTCCAGATTGTGAAAGCTCTTGCCGTTTAAAGACTCCATGTGGCTGTCGATGCTGTAACATCGATGGACCTCCGTCATGGAGGAGGCCGTGTAGGATGCAGAACGCAGGGCATCGGTGTTCGCAAATGTGCTGCCAAACTGGATGCGGTACTGGTTCCAGTGTCTTCGTAATACACCTTGCACCTAAACAATCAAAATGTTATTGTAATGTTAATGTCATTAAGCATAATGACAAATATCAAATGTTTTGAGCTACAAGTAAGGAAAGCATTCAATGAGTGCATTGAAATTTTCAAACAAAAATTGCTTACCTCGCTATTGAAAAAGCAAAATATAGTGGCAACCAAAAGGCCCTGTGTAAAAAAAACAATTATAAGCTTCAAAGTTACAGGTTTTTTTCTAGTGTAAACCAAAGTGTATAGAGGAGTATGAGTGCCATTAAAATATAAAAGAAAACAATTATTAATGTATTAATTAAAAAATAAAAATGTAAATAAATCACTTTTCACATTAACAAAATTGTAGACTTTATAGATTTAAATACAATTTAATTTAAATAAGATTTAAATAAGATTTAATAGACTTAACTGAGATTAAAAGTGTTTAACTACTGATTTAAAATTCCGTCAAATATAACAATAAATAATATATCATTAATACTTAATACTTTGCAACATTTAAATCGTTTTTGTTTATAAATTTTGATTTATAAATTCTAATTCTGTTTTGTTTTTGTTTTTATAAAATATTTACAAATTGCTTTTCTTTTTTCATTTGCCAAGTGATTAAAACATGCCATTGGGTCTTTGATTGATGCAATTTGATGCAAGTTGCATATAAAAATGAGGTTTTAATGACTTATTTTATTGTTAGATGATAAACTACATGTTTGAACATGAATTAATTAAGAGTTTCAAACATGTATATTTATTTGATCCATTAATAAATTGATAATTGATTCCTTGCCTGTTGTCAATAACACTTACCTGGTAATGCATAAGTATGTTCATAGTGTGCATAAATATTTCGGAGGCGAGCCGTCCGTCTGGTTTGTAGGGCAGCAGTAAGTACTGAATGCCCAGCAGAGGTACCAGGATTAAGGTGGCCCTGACGGCCCTCATGTACAGACTGGATTCTGCCTGGTGGGTCACCTTCAGTTTAGTGATCAACACTCTCACAATGTTTAAAAGGAAGAAGAGGTTAATCTGAGGAAACCAAGCAGAGAAAAGAGCAAATATAAAGAGAGAGAAAAAGAAATGCATTGCAGTACCCCAAAACTCTTTACCGTACACAGTAAAGACACAGTAAACATAAAGGTATTTCTTCATGATTTTATGTCATATGTTTTCTTTATTTTTAAATTTTTCAAAATGTTAAACTTTCTTTTTATTTCCAGGTCTTTTGGACCCCACTGTACATTCAAGCATGGATTCACAGCTAATTACTAAAGTTTGGATTATGTTATATTATCTGGAAAGATGTATTCAGACATATAAGCCTGTCAAAATACCTGTAAATTGTAACATAAACAGACATGGATATAACAATATATTCAAGACTGGTGGTGGACCAAATAGTTTGAGAATCGGTTACTGACTCAGACGGTATTCCAACACAATCTCACAGTGATTTTTCACAGTTTTTATGTTTTGGTGGTTAATTCGTATGAATTTGTATGATCTCATCCATATGTTTTCGTATAATATGCTTACATCCCTGTGATGATTATCTTTAGGGGTGGACCCTAATGCTTACTTTTTTCTAAAAAAATATGATTCACATCATACAAATGAAATCGCCACTTTGTAAAATTGTGAAGTTTTCCTGTGAGACTGGATTAGATATTCATCATCAACCACCATTCTGAACATATAAATATGCTTGTGTTTATAATGACACAAAATCAGCTTAAACTGGCAGTTGCATCACTGCAGAAATCAGTCCAAGATTCATTTGATACTGAGCTCATTACAAGCTTTTTATGGGCTGCAGAGGAAATCATTTCTAATCAAAACTGACCTCAATGCAAACAACAAAGAGAACACGGCACTTTGATTAAAACTGCCAGAGCTTAAATAGATTTTTTTTAAATCAAGATCATGCAGATATAAGGGTGGGTAGAAGATAAACAAAAGATATAAAGTGTGAGATAATGAAATAGTGAAAAAAAGTAAGACTAGAAAAAGAAAACCAGACTTACCAACAGGGCTGCACAGATGGGACCATGAATAATGTAGAGCAAAGAAGTGTTTGAGCTTATCCAACAGCTGTGGACAAAAGCGTAAGAAAAGTGATTTCAGATTTACGGAAAGCAGAACCGATGAACACATGAACACTTCGTTAAATGTTCAGTGACATCACTGCTATAATTTCACAAGATGTTCTACAGAGCCTCTGCCTGGTCACTGTATTCCTGCATCCTAACAGAAGCTGGGATCAATTGAAGGTACATTTTTTGACATTGAATTCAAAATTGAGAACTAATTCAGTTTTTAAAATTGGTTTCATGGTACTACAGTGTTTATTGCAATCTACAGCATAAGCAATTCTATTTTAGCAGTGTTTAAATGTGCAGTCTGAATTTTAATGTTGAATGAAAGAAGTCATTAATGCGCACCAAGGCAGGATTTATTTAATCACAAATACAGTAAAAACAGTAATAATGTAAAATATTATTACAATGTTGAGACCGATTTTTTTTTGAAATTTAAAATAATGACTGTCACTTTTGATCAATTTAAATGCTACATTTACTAATACAATTTATTTCTCTTTTTTAAATATTAATTTAATTACCCAACACCATTGAATGGTAGTGTATCACAGTTTACACTAAATATTAAACAGTACAACTGTTTTCAACATTAATAATAATAAATAAATAAATTGGCATATTAAAATGACGACTGAATTATGTTTCTGAAAATTCGGCTTTGCTATCATAGAAATAAATTACATTTTTAAATATATTAAAATAGAAAACAGATATTTTAAATTGTAATAATATTTTTTATATAATTTAACATTAATACTATTACATAATATTACTGTTTTTACTGTCTTTTTTACCAAATACATGCAGCACCTTTGCCTTCCAAAAGACTTCTTTAAAAAAAAATCATAATTATTCCAAACTTTCTCTTTGGTAGTGTATATACAGTATACACACTGTATATATTGCATTCAAAACAATATGGCTGATACTGTAAAAATAAACATTTTATAACAGTATTATAAAAACAGTTATCTACAGTTGCTCAGTAGATAACTATGGCTGCTTATAAGGAGGAGGGATGCTTCCTCAAAATAAATGTTAATGAAATTATTATGGAACCAGAATCATTAAGCAGGATCAGAATTCTTAAATTCCAATTCGATTGAACTCACTTGTCATTGTAGTAATAACTTCGGGATATTGCATGGATAAATGCAGGTATTAATGGGAAGCCTGGAAAACATTTGAAATAAATAACATCATTAAATGTGAAAAGAAAACAGAAAGCCACTTTATTTTGGTGCATTTCAACAAGGCGATTTAAAAAACGTACCCCATCCTAGGAGGTAATACCACATGAGGTGCTGCTTCTCAGCAAACACTGCCACAACAATGAGTGTGTGCAGGTAGATTCCCTCACACAACATCCAGAAGTAGTTACAGCCCAGGAGATAATGGTGGATGAACACAGACACTTTACAGCTCACCTGGGAGAAAAACCAGCAACATGAAATCAATATGACCCTGTTCACCTTCTTAAAGGGGTCATCGGATGCCCATTTTCCACAAGTTGATATGATTCTTTAGGGTCTTAATGAAAAGTATGTAACATAGTTTGGTTAACTTTTCTCAATGTTAGTGTAAAAAACACCCTTTTTACGGTCAAAAATGGTTCTTTTCAGATCAAGCCGTTTTTGTAATTTTCCTTTAAATGTTAATGAGCTCTGCTGACCCCGCCCCTCTCTTCCGAGCCGCTCTCCGAGGGACTGTTTACGTTTGCCGCATTCATCATGAAACTTGCTAATTAGCACATTATTAGGAAAGGCGATTTCCAAAAATTAGTTAAAAAAACCTTACACTCACTTCTTCTGTAGGTGTAGCTGGATCACGAATGATTCGCACGAACACAGACGCATTTATGTAGATCCGGGGCGCATTCCCTTCAGAAACAAACGTAATCCATCCTGACTCAGATGTCAGGAGTAAATGACGACTGGTATGTTCATTATTACATCCAACAACAGAACACCTCAGTCGCTTAGGAGTCATTCTTGTCTACATCTGCTCCGGCGGTGAAACAATGGCGGACTGATGACAGCTCACTCAGGGCGGGTCTAAGGTAAGACGCCAGTCCAGTCTGTGCTGAAACGCCACTGTCAATCAAACTATCGTGGGAGGGGCCTGTTTTTGTGACATAACACAGACAGGCATCGGAGATCGGCTCGATTTGAGAAAGGGGTAAAGATTTTAGTAGATTAAAAAAAAACACTGCATGGATTTTTATCATTATAGGGTGGTTGTGTACACACACTGTCAACACACATTTCAGTTCAAACAACTTGTAAAAGTGCATGTAGCATCCGATGAACTCTTTAATACACATTCCTGGTCACATTTTGCATGACAAGCGTCTCCACTATTCTTTTTTGTACACTTACTGGGTTGCTGTTTTACTTCTTGGTTGTTTGCAACACAAGTGAAAAAGATGATGGTTATAACCGAGTTCAGCACAAAAGAGAAGAACAGATTCTTGTGTAGAGTTATCCTTTGACAACTTAAGCTCCTGAGTGGAAGAAAACAGCAAACTATATTAGATTGGGCGGAAAGGGAGGTACATTTTTATGATATGGAGGCAAGATTTTTTCACATTACTTACTTGAAATAGAAAAATATCCCCAGAGAAGTAAACAAAGATATCAGCGACAATCCATGACCAATCAAAGCCAAGTAATAGAGATTAAATGCTGTCTGAAAAGAAGGAAAGAAAGAAAGAAGTTAGAAATACAAAACTTACCATATGAACAAAAGCAAAAGTTATGTGAAGCAAAGTGTGTGAATTTTGAAGATAGAACGGACCACTGTAATCCTAAATTAGAGCTCACCCTTTTGTGATCATTAGACATATGATTACAGCCTGTGTAATTTGTCCATGTTCTGTTACTCTCTGGGTGAACGAACCAATGGCCCGAATCAGTACAAATCTTTATCGCCATTTCTGATAAAACACGATTTGGATTAGTCAGACTTTTATATAAAGTTTATGAATATGAAGTAACCTTTATTCAATGGTCAAGATAAAAAAAAATCTATCGTGGGACTCACCTGAAGTGTCAAAGTCATTATAGTAGTCTGGACAGTGCTGGGCTGAAGTGACTCCTGCTTCCAAATCGTCCCAGCACATCCATCCATCCCAGGTCCGTTTACACATAGAACCATCTGCAATACAGATATTTGCAGTTATTAATAATATAAGGAATTGGAATCTTAAATGGGTCTTAGTATTTGGTGTCTACATTTAGCAATCAGCTTCTCAGACAAGATTACAGTACAATAAAAAAAGACTACAGACAATAAAGATCTTTTATCAGTAATAACAATAAATCTGCATAAATATTCCATTCATTTTCTCAAAAGGGAAAATGATTTTTAACAATAACTTGCCTTAAAAACAGATATACTGTACTGTGAGCGCCAAGGTTGTCAATGGATTATGCTTTTGTTGAAGCTGTCAGTTTGCATTATTTTAAGCTATTTTTCAAAGAATCGTGTCTAACAGCAATATTTCCTGGTGGAAAACTACATTACCCATGATACTGTAAATAAAATTCCACCAATAAGAGTCGCGGCGAACAAATCACGCCAAAAAATCACAAAGAAAACACCCACTCCCATGAAACACCACACTCTCAACTACTTAAATATTTGTTAATATATGCATATTTTGCAAAATATGCATATATGTACAAATAGGCTACATATACAGTACTGTGCAAAAGCCATTGGTATTTTCACCAATGAAACAATGGTTTTAAGCCAGTTATTTCTGTCTATTACTGTAGTGTGTCAGTAGGAAAGGAAATATCTTTTCATTTCTAAACATTCCTTTTGCCATTAATTGTAATAATCCAGTGAGATTTTTGTATGCACAAGTCTGACAACAGCCAGTGCTCCACAGAGATCTGATCTCACCATCATCCAGTCCATCTGGAATGACATGAATAATCAGAAAACTGTGAAGAACTGTGGAAACAGCTCCAAGATGCGGGAAAAAAATCTTCCAACAAAGCTATCTGAAAAAGTATGCACAAGTGTACCTAGGGCAAAAGCTGTTTTAAACGCAAAGGGTGGTCACACCAAATATTGATTTGATTTAGTTAATAAAAGTTAATTGATAAATAAAATGTATTTATGTCATTATTTTTGAAAGCATCCTCACTTTACACAGTACTGTCGCTTTGCAGGTAAGTTTCTTCAAGTGTCTTGGAGACGTTGCCACAGTTCTTTAAATTGGTTCAGTTCCATTTGAATTAAAAATGTTTGTTATAATATTAGGTACAGAAAACGTAAAGATGTAAACTCAGCACAAAGTAAATTTCCAGATATTATTTTAATAATTTGTTTTAAAAAGTCAGTGATTAAATTTTGAGAACAACAAATGCTCTATTTTTCACACACTGTGTAAATGGATCACTGCAAATGAATCCTCAGTTTTGAAGGTCTTTACCAAACAGCTTTTAACAGCTGTCACACAACCCCTGTCAAGCTTTAATCGCTGTCCTTCAAATGTAACTTGTGTCCCATAGACAGCAATGAATCTTAATTCAGAGGTCAGACAGCTAATGTTGGGCTTCTGTAGATGAACAAATTCATGTTGTAGGACACGCCCCACAGAATGTTTCCATTTAATCATCTGTTCACATTAAAGCCTGTAAGTTCCAGGATGATGAGACAAAACATCATGCGGTTTCGGTCCATGCCCCCTAATATTCTTAAGAGCATCCAAATAGAGACTGAGGGCACATATTAAACCTCCCTTTTACAGTGGAATTCTGTAACTGCCATGACTTCCCACAAACTACATGTCAGGGCATAGTTTATAGATATTGCTCATAGTCAAGAATCTGTGTGAAATAAGGACCTCTCACCTGTTCTGTTGTGATTAGTGTCTTTCATAATCTTCTGGTAGCATTCAAACTGGGCGGTCAAAATATTGTGACGAGTGAAGCCCATTTCAGGGGTATTCTTTTGTGCCGTACCTCCAGTGTTGTTCTCTGAGAGGACCGCCACAAAAAACTATTCAAAAATAGGAGAAAAAAAGATCAACAATGACATTAGATGATGAAAATTAAACCTTAGAAAATACAATTTTATCTCTCCAGGATCTTTGAATTGCATAGTAATCGTGCACATGTGTAACACAGCCAAATTACTGATTGTTTGCTAAGTACTAAACTTTTCATGGGTCTGTGTTTTGTTTTACTTAATTTAATGGTAATTAATGAATTATTTTACATTATGTATAACTTTTATGTAAAATTGCTTATGACAAACAAATACCTCAGAGGTTGCCGACAGAAAGAGAAAAGAGGTAATGCAGCATCCAAACATGGTTCCACTGTTTGGCTTTCGTGTCTCCAAATGATCTGAATGTTTCTGCTGAAAGCAAACAGAGTAATCTGTTTTACATCCAAAGAATTGAGCGATGAACGGACACTTTGCTAGTAGATTTTGGTTAATTAACCTAAACAAAGAGTGTAGGTGAGCTAAAAATGAAAACATGAAACTAGGGATTTCCCTAAAGAATTTCTAATGGTTATTTTAGTCAAGGTGACAGTAAACTCTCAGTTCCAAGAAAACAAGCCATTGGAGCCAGGTGAACTCCCAGGAGTGTGGTAACAGCGCTGTTGTTAAGTTGGAAAAGAGGGCAAAATCAAAGCCTGCTTTACATGAAAGTTCAGTCCATCAGGACGCCTATAATCACCACAAAAGGCAAGAAAGCATCATTAAACATGCATTACACGGTTCACCGTTGCTGTTTTGGCTTGCTATAGATAACATCATAAATCAGTTTCAAAGCATAGAAAGATCTGTTTTAGCCACAATAAAGTTGCTTGCAAAAAAGCATTCACTATTTTTACATGCTAATGTTTTATGACATCCTGGACAACAGTTTGATTATACACAACCCCGGTTTATTCTTTTTATGGTGTTCCATGTGGAACTATCAGAGCATTCCAAAACATCTTTAACATCTGCCTTGATTCTGTTGTTATTTCCTTTTTAAATTAATACCTGTTGGTATGGCCATGGCCAAGGGGCTGAAACGCCATGTGATTCTTTTGTTCGGCCTCCAAACATTTCCTACTTGGACGGGGACCCGAAACCACATGACTAGACTCATATGTGGAAAATTATCCATTTGGATTTGTCTTTAGTCTCAAAAATGAACATGCTTCCCAGAGGTCCAGACAAAGTGAATTAGCGAACGTGTGGTTTTTTTATAACTTCCATTTGGACAGGAAATATTTCTCAGTGCATAATGGCAATAATTGTGACTTTTGAAGAAATTTCTGTGTAAGACTTTTCATCTTGCACTACTGTAATAATACCAGTATTTTGCTTCATAAATAATGATAAAGGTATTATATATAGAGTTCACATTGCTCTGCTATCTGATTAAATGGCATGAAACTGAATTACATGAGGAGGAATGGGCAGGCACATGCATTTTCTGTTTGGTAATGGGGACTAACACATACATAGGGTGGGGGGGGAAAAGAAGGGGGTCACGGAGAAAAAAAAATAATTTTCTTTGTTTTAATTTAACCAATTAATTTGCTCATTTCAGAAATCATAGATCAGATGATGCTATATATTTAAGAGAAAAATGTGGTTAATAGGGATAGAGTAGTTAGGTATGGAAGCCACCCTCTGATATCATAATATATATATATATATATATGGAGAGGAGACAGAGTGATGAAGCCAATTAGCAGATATGGGGATTGTTAGGAGGCCATGATGATCAGAGGCCAATGGGCAAATTTGGCCAGGATGCCGAGGTCACACCTCTACTCTTTTGGAAAGACATCCTGGGATTTTTAATGACCACAGAGAGTCAGGACCTCGGTTTAACATCTCATCCGAAAAACGTGTGCTTTTTGACAGTATAGTGTCCCCATCAAAACACTGGGGTGTTAGGACCCACACAGACCACATGGTGATCACCCCCTGCTGGTCTCACTAACACCACTTCCAACAGCAACCTATTTTTTCTAGGAGGTCTCCCATCCAGGTACTGACCAGGCTCAGCCCTGCTTAGCTTCAGTGATAATTATACATTGATTATAAATCAAAATATCAAAGCAATTGGCACCTGCAAACAAAAGATTAGCTTCCTTTCTAACTTCACTTTTTTGCAATTTCAATACATTTTGATAGCTATTTTCCCAACAGCTACAAATCACACCTCCAGAAGTTTCCCTGCAAAATGACACAAATACTTTACAAACTATTTCTGTCTGAATTAGTAGGTCTGAGTCTATAGATTTATATAGCTCAAAAAACACTGCACAAGCCAGAACTGTTGTAGTTCCAAGCTCAATGAATGTTATGAATGTCTCTCTACAGTATCCACAGTGTCAGACTCTGTAAATAAGACATACAGAATGTGCTGTGGCGTGGGCCCCCAGCACCAGGACTGAAAACAACTCTTATACAGCACACCTCTGTGTAATATTCAACACTCTCTCCTAATATGCAGAGAAATACACTGATAGAATACATTACTGAAGAGTGTAAACATTGTGATAATTTCAGCATTGTTCGATTTGAACATCCCAGCCAGTTCAACATAGCAACATTTGTCCAAACAATGGCAGGAGTTTGGGGTCAGATCTTTGTCCAGTCAGACAGTGTTCTGGAAACCTGTTTGAAAACATTAGTCAATTGCAACTGTCTGTCAATTGCACCGGCTGTAACCTTAACATTGCCGTCACCATTCAATGTGTGTCCAATTGTTTCTAGTTCAGCTAATTCAGTGGCAGTTTGCATAACATATTCACTTAAACAATGTAAATCACCATCAATGCAGAATTTATGTGTTTCGGTGTCATCAGCATTTATCTGAATACAAGAACTCAGTCCTGTAAGCTCCAAACCCTGACAGATCAACTCTCAGTCCTTCATTCAAGATAAACAGCCAGCTATTTATTGAAACAGTACATTCAATATTTGTATTGTGCAAAATTCATGCCATTTCACAGGACAGATTAATTTGTACCTACAATCTTGAAATCTATATAATTTATCAGCTGCCCATATACCACGATATCAGAGAAGCAATATTGTTTTTATACATTAAATACTTTGAGAACTAAAGTTCAGAACGAAATTTAACTTATCATGAGGGTGCCTTCTTTAAGTCAAGATCAACATACATAAGAAAAATGACGACTCTGTGAAACTATGAATTATCATCAGAAATCTACTAAGTGCGCCCTAATAAATGACATTTCTTAATCGGCTGAACATTTTCTTGATTACTTATTTTACACTAAATCTACACTAAAAAAAACTGTGATGTGATGAAAGAAATACAAAAACAGTCCATAAAACTACTAAAGAGAGGAAAAACAGCTATAAATCTGGCCATTCAGGTGTTGGTGGTGAGCATAAATCACTTAGATGTCATTCTAATAGGAATGTGAAAATAAAGTGTTTTATTATATGATTGGATGACCCCAGCATTTGGTGGAAAAACTGATGGAGGGCTGAAACATGTCAAGTCAAGTCAAGTCACCTTTATTTATATAGCGCTTTTAACAATACAGATTGTGACAAAGCAACTGAACAGCATTAATTAGGAAAATAGTGTCAATAATGCAAAATGACAATAGTAAACACTCATTTTTCAGTTAAAGACAGTTCATCATTGAATTCAGTGATGTCAACATCCAGCTCAGTTTAAATAATATCTTTGCAATCATCAGTAAACATGATAACTTTTTGCCCTTCCTGTGAAGCTAATGGAGTGGTTTATAGATGTGACTTTCCCAGAGACCCCTCTCTCTCATACCCAAACCCTCCCACCTATTCCCTCCCTCCCCTTCTCTCCTGTCACTCTCTCTCTACTGGGCCTGGTTATAAAAAGCCACCCCCCAGATCTTAAATCAGGAAGCCTACTGACATATAGTTTAACTCATGTCATTTTAGGAAACACCCATGGATATAACACAAAATTTTTCCGCTCTTCACTCATAAGGATTTATCTTAAAGTGACACAGAATAAATCTGTATTCAGCAGTAATGATGCGTTTACTCATAGACATAACTGTCATAATTCATCTGAAATCATTCTGTCATTTTTAAAGAAATTTCAATAGATGGAATCTCATTCCTTTTTTTTCAAGTTTTGCTTGTGTGTGAGTGTGTGTGCGCGCATTTCATATTAACCCAAAAATAAAAAATGTAAGTCCTTATAAAATGTAATTGTGAAATGTGTAAGCAGTCAACATTTATATTTACGTAACAGTTTTACTGTATGTCAAGTCTTAATACAAGTCAAAATAATATGATTGGTCAAAAGCCTCCAAACCATTTAAATAGGTATTTCATGACTTTTCTTAAAACATGTCTTCTTTAAAACTTGTGCTCTAAGAATTTATTTATGTTTTTAATGAAGCGTTAAAGAGATTCATTATCCAGAACACATCTACAAACTTCAATGTTCAATTGAAAGACATCACTGTTAATTAGTGGTCAGCTGAGAAGTTATTTATTATTGTTATTATTTAGTGGCATCTAGGGTGCCACCATACTGTAAAAATGTAGTTTTTACAAAATAATTTTGGCAGCTGTGGTTGTAAAAAATACTGAAAAACTGCAAAAACATTTACAGAACAAACTGTAAATTTACAGTATAAAACTGTAATTTACAAACAAGAAAATTTGAGTGTAAACTAGTAAATTCAACAATGCACACTGCTACTAAAACTGTTTTGTATCTTTAACATAAACTGACAACTACCATAATAATGCAGGTTGTAAAAAAAGACAGCAATATGAAGAATCAGTTAGCTTCTCCACAAGCTGGAGTACATGCAATATATAGAAGGCACACAGAGTCATTCACGCAAACACTAAACACCATCATGGTAACACAAAACACTTAAATAATGCAATAAACATTCATTAAACAACAGAAGACGTAACATAAAACCCATAACTGCTAACAAAAACTATTAAGAAAGATTATTATTTAAACAAAATACTTTCAAATGTGGAGTGTCACGCAGGGAATTCTGTGAATATCAGTTTACAGATTTTTTACTGTAAATTATACGTTGATTTGTTATTTTTTACTTCTAAAAATTGTACAATTAACAGCATTTTACTGTAAAATTACATGAAATGTCTGGTTAGATATTTTACAGTTTTTCCCTGTATATAGTATGGAAACTTTCTGTTACTGTAACCTATTAACAGTTTTTTTTCCCGTAGCTCTTTACAATATTTTATAGTTAAAATTACACTCATTTTTTACAGTGCAGGACTGGCAATAATAATTCAATAGCAGCAAATAATTGCCACATGTAAATAAACTCATATTTTACACAATATTTAAACTAATAATAGTTTAATAATAGTAATAGGCAGTTGGGTACAGTTACCGTACAATGCTAATAACCTTAAAACTGCCAAATATTGGCAGCTATATTATTAGTTTATCACTACTGTTAGTATATTGTAATGTAAGCTCACCATTTTATTTGTGTATAATGTTTAAACGTTATTGCAAATGTAATCATTCTGAACACTGATGAATGTGCTATTTAAACATTTGAGTCAAACTGAGATCATTAACAGTCCGACTAAAAAAAGTGATTTAGTCTAAGCTGGTACATGAACCTTTCAAATTTGAAAGGTTCTTCAATAACAAGCAAAAATAATAAATCGTCAAATTTACAGAGACTCATCACGCAAACAGCAAGTGATATACTTAACAGACTTTAATTGCTTAAATTGAAATAAGTGTTCTATTTCAGTTCTGAGCAATATGGCACAGCAGGATAAAGTTTGCTCAAGTGCGCAATGAGTTTGTCATTTAGAAACCATGAACGAGAAATAAGCGTCGTAAGAATAAATGTACATGTTGTCATAGATTCTCGCTCTTACCTCGTTTGCGCGGTCCTCTGTTCTCCGCTGCGGCAGTATGTAGTGTGTAGTGTGTACTGTCTGGGAGATGTGCTCGCCTCGGTGATGAGTTGGGGCCCCTGAAGCAGCAAGAGTGTGCAACGGGTTTCCTGTGACATCACACAGCTCATCTGCAAACGAGCGCTCTGGTTCTGTCGCGTCGCGTCGCCAGCCTCGCTGATACCATGTAACTTTAATAAGACTGTGCGCGCTGAAAATATTAATATGTTTAATGTAAAAGAGGTCTAATTTATAAATAAAAAGATCACATAATTATATTAAATTATAGTTCTCCAATCCTGTCTGATTTAGTTAACTTATGCTGAATTTAAACCAAGATTGAAGAATATGAAACAAAAATATTTTATAACTTAGAATATATTATCAAATCAAAGAAAACACATAAAAGTCATGGTATATGATTTAAAAAAGAAGAAGAAAAACTGCACGTAAACAGTAGTTGTAATATTTGTAGCACTGACCGTTTGAATCCATGGAACTAGACGTGTGATTTGTGGAAATAAACTATTATTATAGCGCCTCCTTGTGTTTTAATATCCATATTATAGGACCACTGAAAGCACGGGGCAAGGGGAGATCAAACTGAATAGTCTAATGGCATAAATGTAGGCCTAACAAATATTTCAAAATGTGTCTATAAAACTTAAATTGCATTTGATTTAGTGCTTCCATTGGTGGTCAAACTGTCTAACACACGGGTCTTCAATAATCCTCCTCACCAGCTGAGGACAATTATAGGCCTATAGAAAAACATGAATTGATATAACTCAAATGTAAAACTTTTTAAGACCTTTTAAGACCTGCACAAATAAAATTAAAATGACTGTAAAAAGCATGATTTAGAGTTCAGATACAGGTTTCCACAAAAAAAAAAGTTTTATAAAATGATAAACTTCACATTTCAGCCTTTAAACCATTTTTTTTAAGAAAACATAGTCAAAAGTATTAATTGTTATATTAATTTAAACTATTATTATTAATCAATTATGATATTAGGCCTAATTAAACTAAACAAAATATTATTAATGTATATGCTCCATTTTTATAATACATTATATCTTGTCGACACCAGTCCATTACAGCTCTGGTTGTAAGCTTGTCGAAAACGGGTTGTCTGTTCACATGGTCTGAACACAACAGCATAGCATTGAAAACTGATTGAAAATGCAAATTCATTCTCTGCCAACAGGTGGCGCTTTCGGAACGGCAGAAATAGCGGTTTCCCCAGTAAGAGCAGTATGTAAAGCAGCGCAGCAGATGACAGCTAAACATAGGCCTATCTATGATGACTGCAGACAGTGCTCATATTTATTCAATGAAATCATAGCCTTTTGAAGTTTAATTGTCACATTAAGTCATGATGCATCAGTTGGCGACCCATGCGTCTAACCCATTTGCACAGGGTAAAAAGTGGCTATATGTGGACTAAAAAATTGCTATTAATTAAACTAGAACCCATCCCTCAGGACATATGAAAAAAAAAAAACTGTTTTAGTTAAAGTGACTTAACATATCAAAATACATTATTAAAATGTGATCAAATTTAATTAAAAGATTCTGTTAAACAGTCCCCTGCTGCATTAATTAAGGAGAACAGGCATTCACACATACTAATCCTTAGGAATTCCTGTTTCTTGCAATTTTCTCATTATATATTCTTTCTTTTTTTATTTATACTGCAGGGCTGCTCTAAATGAGAATTCTGAAAGCGAAATATTACTTAAATGTAATCTAGTATAAAAAGCAATATACTAGATTACATTTAAGTAATATTTCATATATTAGTATACAAAGTATACTAGTATACTTTGCTCTGGCAAAGCTATTTTTTTTTAAATAAAATGTTTCATGACATTTCATTTCACAAGATATACATACAATTAAACATGAAATTAAAAATTGACAAGTATAAACATTTATACCAGAATAACTAATTTGCTGTTAAACAGCAATGTTTGAATACTGCTCGTTTTAATCTGATCCACTTGTAGTAGCACGGTCATTTAAATGCATGGAACTAGACGTGATTTGTGGATGTGCGATGTCATTGTCTAGGCCTTCACTCTCCTTGTACTACCTTTGCTATAGCTGGCCCTGTGATCTGCCCTTAATGTCTCTTGATGAGAAAATGGATGTCAGCGTTTTAATGAAGGCTTTTAGAACATTGAGGGATTATAATTCATCTGTAGAAACTGGGTGGAAACGACAAGTATGAAAATGTAAAGTAGTTCTTATTTGTTTCAGTGAAATATCCATAAAATATTAAAACCTGCATGAAAGGAGGTGTGTGACTATACATTTAAATTCATTGTTCTTTCTATTAGCATTTATACATGTTTTATGAACAGTGACTCTCTGAAGAATCAAAACAAAAAGTGAATTTGACAGGAATTATTTCTCTCTTTTCTAATACATTTTGTCATGTACAGTAGAATACAATACTGTCTCTTTTCGGTGACAGTGCTTTATTTGAGGGTAGGGCAGAGGGGGCTGGGAGAAGCTAGTGTCTACCCTTGATCTTTCCATTTCCTTTTTGGGAAGATGGGAAATTATTCAATCCATGCATCGTAAAATGCTTATTGAGATCATGTCAATCATCCTGACTGACAGGTGGGTACTCCCACACCTGCTTTGTTTTCCCAAAAGGACAGGATATGCAAATCATCCTTTTACTGATAAATGCAAGCATGGCTGTTGTCCCACGTCAAACTTGAATGAGAACGAGTAAGCCATTTCTTTATGATTTTAGTGTCTGAAGCAGCTGTTTGTACATGTTATAGCATGGAGTCAGTTCATGCGCATCCCAGACAGTATGTCACTGTCATTTTCCAAAGAAGGTGAACAGAGAATAGAATGGAAATATTAAATACACATTGTATTTTTTGCATTTTTAGAAAATTATACACACACACACACACACACAAAAAAAAAAAAAAAAAAAAAAAAAAAAAAAAAAAAAGATATATATATATATATATATCTATATATATATATATATAACCACACACACACACACACCCATATATCAACAATGTTAAAAAATATAAAAAATCACTAGAGGGAGCTAAACAGTCAGCCAAAGACTTAACATGGTTGTTGTTTAGCCTATACTGGGCTAATTGTCACAAAGGCTAGCTTTGTAACATATATAATAATATATAATATCTTCATGCCTTATAGTTGCATTTACCAGATTAGAGCTGGGTGATAATATAGTTTACAAGTTGGGGCAAGTTGTCAAATATGTTTTAAATTTTAAATATTTTTATTAATTTGTTGGCCTAAATAAATATTGTGTTATGCTACTAAATCATTACTAATTTTGCTACATTTGTTTTACCATTAAAAGTCTATTGTAGTTTCATTGTGACAGCTTACCTTATACATTTTGTCAACATGCCCGCTATTCTGTTGCAAGAAGGTCTATGTATGTTCAGTAAACATTTTTTTCTGTACAATGATGGTGGACATTTTCAGAGTGGACTTTTTTTTGTAGCCAAGACTTTGTGTCTATAGAGAAACTGATAAATAAAACCTATTCTTAGTTATTCACTGGGGTAAAAAGTGTAACAACAAGCACTTCCACTTCACACTTTGTACCTGATAATATGAGGAACATGGCGTGCAGAGCTGTCAGAAAGGATAACAAGTATTCCACATGTTGCATCCTGACTCTGCTGATCTTTAATCTGACACACTACATCATAAACAATCATCATATCCATTCACGCAGAGACACAACATTATCAAACAAAGACACACAGATTGGCACACACATTCCTGCATGTACACATCACCTCACAAAAAGAGTACACTTTTAGTTTTTTCAGACTATATAACTGTGGATATAATCATGCATATTTAGGATAGCCAAATAAATAGGTTTGTCAGCTTTTAAAAGGGAGGAGAACATTATTTACTTTAGTTGTTGACGTCAAAGGGTAATTTGGTACAAATTCATCTGTCATTTGGTAGACACAAACTAAATTAGGCAGATGTAGGAGTGGAACCACCATATGTCCCCTCAATATTCAGATTAGCTGGACTGACATGTAGTTTTTAATGCGGATTCCTAAGTTTATTACATTTAGTCCCCTGAGTCTTGAATGGTTACATATTTGGCCAGATGCCAACATCTGGCTGTGCATTTTTCATGTTCAGCAGCCTAATGCAATATTTGGCCCAACATTTGTTCCATGTTTTAGACAGATAGGCTAAATCATACTTCTGTTGTTTATGCATTTACAAAATTGTCATGTCGTGTTCAGCCTATGTCATGTTAAGAATTATGCATATTGTTGGGCAGTAATGGTAATATCAATAAATTTTAATGTTTGATTAAAAGGACATTATTGTTTAGTTTAGTGCAATTTACAATTTTGGCACTGCGTTGTGTCTCCACTTCATGTTCAGTGCTCAATTAAAAACACAGTGTAATGTTTTCTAATAAACGTTGTTCGGTGTTGTAGTAATATTTTGCAAGAATCCCAACTTTAATGTCTCAATTACTGAGAGCCCCCATATTAATTAATAAATTAGTTATTTTAATGTGATATGTTTTTGCCTCTCCATTCTGTATACATTTCTCTAATTCATTGTAGTCTCATAATTACACTTTTCAAGTCAAGCTTCCAGCTTTTGTTTCCAAAGGCTTTCTACCAGGTCTATTTGAAAACCTCTTGAGTGTGTCACTATTCTTCCAAAAGATTGTAACACATTTTAGAAATTGGAACAATTTGAATTGGACTTTGAAAGAGTAATGAGAATTCATTAATATGGCACTTATATGAGGAGATTTTCATGAGTATTTCTGGGAAAAATAGCTTTTGAATTTTCTTTTCTAAAATGAAAAACCTTAATTGGGTTATGAATTGAGAAACCAACTTTTACTTGAGCTTTTGACATACAGGTGCATCTCAATAAAGATATCCGTTAGTTTTCAGACTGAAAATATGTCCTTGTTACTGAAATAAAAGCTTTTATTGACACCAGGCCCAGTGAACGCCAGATTCTGCAATGTGCCTATCTTTGACGTAATAGATAGGTTAAACACCGCCTCCACAGAAGAATATCAACGCCTAATTCTGTAGCCCCACCCACTGATTCGAGCAATACATAGTAAATAACATAAGTGGCGCTAAACCGGATCGAGCAACCAAGCAATAAACATGCCGTTGAAGATCGCAAAATATTGTGCAGCGCCCGGTTGTGGAAGAACACAGTAGCTGCATAACCTTCCTTCGGATTAAAATATTAGGAATGCATGGTTGAACTGTCGACGCTGGACTTGCAGAGAGACTGAGATTAAAAAGCAATGCTGTGCCATCTGTACAGGAATGGTGCAGCACACTTACGGGTATGTGAGTAAAAGATATTTGTACTATGCGACACTATTGATTTGTTAGAGATCGCTTGATATGTCCTGATTATGTGTACGTGTCTAACCCTCAAACAGACACACGGAAAGTTAGTTTACTATGCAAAACTATTATCCAATCATAGCAGTGGGCGTTTACTTCCAAGTCTTCAATGCGGCACACCCATGAAAACCGAGCGTTTCTCGAGCCAGCCTCAAAACCAGGGTAGAAAATAGCCTATTACTTATTGATTTTGATGTCATTGAATGTAAAAACCACGCGAACGTCATAAGTGGACCTCAGACAACAGTATAAAATAAAATTAAAAAAGCCAGTTCATGACCCCTTTAACTAAACGAGGAAGGAGAAATAGATCCTTTCTCTTGATTTTTGATGGGGTTTTTTATTATTGTGTTCAGGGAGTGAGACTGGGATAGCTGTGTCAATCATAAAGTGAATCATCTTTCTTTAAAAGAGACAAAACTCTTTCCTGTGTCAGAACAGAATGAAACGGAATCACAGGCAGGAAACATCACGCCTCAAAATATTTCTGTTCCACTAAGAGATGACAATCAAAAAACCTCAAACTAAAGCTTTAAATAGGTCCAAAATCCTTTCCTTGTAAAATGTTTATTCCTAGAGTCCTGGCTGATCAGAACAGAGTTTGTCACTGTTTAATAATCAATGCAAAGATTTAACTGAAATTAACTACCATTAAACTACCATTCACCTTTCCCTCCAAGTCCATCCTCATTACAGTCGATAAAAAAAAAAAGCAGATGACCTTGCTTTGTTGTAGCTGGCCGCTCATTTGAAAGCAAGTCCATGCAGAACACATTTTGAATAATAAGTAGGAGAACACTTACTGACACAGAAATATATAGCAAAAATCAAAAGGTAATAACACAAACTGGAATTCCGAATTACTCACAAAACCTTTTCATTTCAGTTTTAAACTAAACTAAAAATTAGGAAATAGAGTCACAACATACGGAACTCTTTGATTCAAGCAAAAGTCTGTTGCTTCCTCAGGCCTTGTGTGTGTGTGTGTGTGTGTGTGTGTGTGTGTTTTCGTATTGTGTTTGTGCATGTTGGTGCCTGAAGTAACATAGGCCACCTCTCACCATATGCCATTTTCCCCATCGCTTGTTGATGGTCCATCGCTGTCTTAACCACGAGATACGCAGCAGCTGTTGTCAGTCTCTCACGGACGGAATCAATAAAGCATATCAAGCCTCCACAAACACAGAATCAACACTGCCGATCTATCAAACAGCGGAGAGTCGTTTTAATGATTTCCAGAATGTGATGAGAAAGAGCTGTGATTTAGATGTTATAAAAGGATTGCGGTATAGGAGAGGTCTATAATACAGGGAACTGATTTATTAAATGTGCCATGGATTTCATCACACACGGAATGAAACCTGATTCACAAACACTTTAGTAATGGTGTCTTGAGAATTTGATGCTACGTCCTAAATTGACAAGTAGCCTAATAAAATTACAGCTGTTACAGTTACGCAATATCACACAAACAACACTGTGCTAATATTCAGACCAGTATAAATTGGGAGTGGGTATTTATACAATACAATAAACAAGAAGTTAATATTGAGTAACTTTAATTTTAGACAGTCCACACCAAGAACAACAACTATAAAGATAACTGTATTAGCGTCCACACCAAAGGATGACAGACTTTAGTCAGAGTACGCCACATTTAATTTTTGACAGAAATTAAAATGAGGCTGTGAGGGATTTAAGTACAGTGTGTTCAATGGATTTTTCAGCTGATGTAATGTCTTTCCAAAAAATAAAAAGTTGTGAAAATTATGTGATCTAGAACCTTTACAATGTGTGCCAATGTGAAATCTCTAAGTCTATTCCTAAGCCTCGCTTTCACCCGCATTAAATTCAATATGGCGTCTAACATAAACTAAGGTCTATAATGCTCAATTTATTAAAAGTGTGTGCTGCAGTTATGTCATCTGCCATTTTAAATGCTCAAGCTCTTTAAAGTCAGGTGGATTGTGATTGGTTATCAGTGTTTTTATTGTTCATAAGCTGAAAAAAACCCTTCTAAACATGATTCCAACTATATCATTTCTTTGTGCCATTAACATTATAGCTGCGGTGTGGACTTCCCTATTCTCACTGATTTCTCCCTGAACTTTATAATTACAGTTGATGTTAATAGTTATCATCCTTGGTGTGAACAGGTTTTTTGTGCTCCACCAACAAAAACAGTTCCAAACAAACTCAAAGAGAATCAACCATTTAGACTGCCAACCTTTTGAATGAATCAAACAAATTGGTTGAGTGGATAATTCAATGACTCACTCATTACGTTCCCAAATTAAACAGTATTTTTGTACAAATCAGTTAAATTAATGATTCAATGACTCACTAATAAAGACAGTCACTTGTCACAACCTATTGTCGTAATAATGTGACCTTAAGAAAGAGTCACTAAAAATACCCACAACTAACACGGAGTCTGTCAGTGAAATGAACAAGTGAAATGATACGATTTCAATAGGCTGTATCAGCGCTCTTGACCTGGAACGTGTAAATAAAACATTAAAATAATGTTTAGTAAAATATAAAATGATTATTGTCCTCAAATCTGTTTGGACATGCTATGTTTAGCTTGTGAAGTTTTCCACTGGCTAGACCAGCACCAAAACAACACTAACCAGCATAAAGTAGCCTGAAAATTCAGCAGGGTGCTGGCTGAGCTTGGGGGGGGGGGGGGGGGGCGGGGAATATTTGCCTCAAAAAACGTGGACTCTTATTTGCCTTTGAAAAGCCCAGGATCATTGCCCTGCCTTAGCTTCTTATGTCAGGTGCTGATGTCTGTTGAAAGCATCTCTGCATGGAAATCAATGCAACAAGAGCCATGAGGGACCATGACAATAAAACCTCCGGAGACCATAAACTGTCAGAAGTCCAGGGATTCTGGGTATTTTTATCCGTTTATCCCGGTTCCATGAATAATGGAATGTAGTAAAGTGAACTTTTATATCATGTTCCAGAAGGTAGGCCAGTTCTTAGGTCATAACCATCCACAGCAACAAGGTAAGCACTCTCCACATTGAGCTCTCTTGATTATTATAATGAGAAAACATGGGGCATCCATAATCAGGTGATTGGTTGTTGTCTGTTGCACTCCTCATGTCTGCTTTATTACCACAATTAATTATTCATGAAGATGCATAGTCATGTATCATATTTAATTACTGCACTCTATATCATATTTGTCTAAACAGCATCTGTTATCAGGGTGCATCAGTAACATGTTTAAAAATCATGGCGGTGTGTAATGAGCATTAGTGGAAATGATTTAGTAATTAAGATAATCACTACGCACAATTAACTGACTGCTCATGTTTGTTAGTTTTGTTTGTTTGCTTTATGTTGCCTGCCATGAATGGAATCAACACCAGGGCTGATAAAACAAACATACTCTTCAACTTCAACTGGGTTGTCAGGGTTTTTCAGGCCAGCGGCTGTATTGTTCTATAGTGCTGACAGCAAGCATGGCCTGTAGTTAATGAAGCTATGAATATTCATATTGTGGAGTTAATGAGGTAAAATGGGATTTGGGTGTCTGAACGCACGAACAGAACATATCTGTTTAACAGACAAACATGAAGAGATATACATGTAGACCGTTCAAAAACACAAGCCTTTGTTACACCATCAAAAGTTAAGGCCTCCAAAACCTCAAATGCAGGGTGACTACGCTCTCATCTAGTTATAGAACTCAAATTCTGTTTGAAGATTTGTTTTTGAAACTGAGTTTTAAAAAATACAAAAAGTAAAAATAAACATGACATGACAGAAGAAAATTAGGACATCGCTGCACATATTTTATGTGGATTTGGACCACCTCAGTTGTGAGCTTTTTTTGAGTGTGGCCTACTCTATGGTTTTGTGTTGAATCAGGGGAAATGGGATCATTTCATTTTGAAATTCTAAACACTTTACTGAGACTTCACTAAAAAGATACTTCAAATTTTTAAATTGTGCTCTGAAAACAAGGAGGTCTATAATAACATGAAAAAATACTTTTCATGAATATCAATGGCAGTTGCTTGGCTGGGGCAGGTTTGTGGTTCAAAAACTGGGTCACTGACAAATAAGAATGTCTTCAATGCCAATATCAGGAATTATTAATTTATAAATATCATTAAGTGTTGGGGGTGTCACGCTACATGACACTGTACACCCTGAACTACCCATGTCTTGTCAGAAAAAGTAAAATTATCTGATATTTTAATCTTATTGACCTTGGGTGTCTATGATACAATCTCTTGTTTTACGTTTTTACATTTACATTTATGCATTTAGCAGACACTTTTAGCCAGAGTGACTTACAAAAGAGGAAACAATCATTGTACAGTAGTAGGCTACACAATGCCAGATTTATTAGGTCACATTTACATTTCAGGTCTTCATGCCCAATTGCAATTTGTTGACTATATCCGTTGTTGTTGTATTTTTTATTTTTTTTGATGACCAGCTTGCATTTCCTTTTACGGTAAAAGTGACCTATATCCAATATCTGCATTTACACTATACTGTACACTTGGCAAAACAACCCAAGGAAGACATACTGACCCGGAAACAGGGTTGCCAGGTGTGCAGAACAAAACCAGCCAAATTGCTAATCAAAACAGCCCAAAAAGAGCCCAATCACACGTGAGTCACATGTGATTTTTCCGTGGTTTTCCCCTCTGTCAGGGGTACTCTCCGTCAAAATCGCATTCTGGGGGAGGGAGAGAGATCACTTTAACCCGCGGCAACAGTGTAAGAGTACGACCTGCACTGAGGGGAATATCCGATTTACTTTCATGGCAGACGCAAAGGCAGGTATCTGAGTCATATCAAATTTTTTTCCAAATATAAAAGAGGCTTGAAACCTATTGGGGTATATCAGAATCCATGTGCTTCTTTCCTGCTTACACATGGGTCATATCTGATCTATGCCACATGGGAGGGAAAAAACGGAATTGGGTCATTTGAACCATGTAATGTAAATGTGGCCTTAGACAACTTGATTAGGAAACCAGCTAGAGAAGAGATGAAATGCAGAGGAAAATTGTATGTGTGTGTGTGTATGTATATGTTTGTACGCACTGGTTTAAGAGTGCTTGCGGAAGGGGTGTGTCTGTTATGGCCTTAGCAGGTCAGTTGGACCATCATTTCACCATCAGTGAGGAACAGAGAGGGTGAAAGTTCTGGAGAGTGACCTTTTGCCTCATTGTGAGGGAACAACAAGGCATCATTCATTCAGTGACCTGAGCTGGATGGAGCATACATTTGTAGTAGTGAGTTGAGGTAGGGGGGAGCTTTTTCAGTGGTAGTCCTGAAAGCCAGTGTCAAAACTTTAAATTTGATTCCGGCCACAACTGGGAGCCAGTGGAGTGAGATCAGGAGGGGTGTGACGTGTGTTCTCTTTGGCTGATTGAAGACTATACGTGCTGCCACGTTCTGGATCATCTGCAAATCTTAGTCGTGCTGATCAGAAGGCCTGCCAGTAGAGCATTGCAGTAGTCCAGTCTTGAAATTAGAATTGCTTGGACGAGTAGCTGTGCTGTGTATTCTGACAAAAAGGTCAGATATTTAAGATATTAAATTTTTCTTAATATCGCAGGGCGCAATCCTGCATGACCAGACCTTTGTTGAGATGTGGATGGATAAGCTCAGCTGGTTGTCAAACACTACACCCAGGTTCCTTATTCCTGAATGTTTATTCCTGAATATTAAATATATTTACAAAACAATAACAAAAATGCCTTCCATTACTATTGTTTTAAGACAACAACAACAACAAAATAATTCAATAAAAAAATCCTGAAATATATAAAAAAGTAAAAAAATAAATAAAAATAACTAAAATAATTTTTTTTAAAATCTACCATGTTCACACTATTTATAATTTCATGTGATTTAATGTGTTTTTAAAACTGCTCTCTGTAAAATAAATACAATACAACTACAAATAATCAGGATTAAATTACATTTTATCAGTACAGGTATTTGTGTTTCCATGGTAACCATCTTTTTGACTTTTGATCATTATAGCTACAGAAATGCTGCTAGTGACACTGTAAATTAAGAATTATTATTATTTTAAAGAAATTGTATTATTCCTTTTTACTCCTTATTTTATTATTTAATTATATATTTCGTTCTTCTTTTTTAACTAAACTACATGGCAAAGATGCTGATGCTGATTAAGATCTAGATGTTTTTGTGCATGTTCTGCCCTAAATATTTTTCTGCTTAGTCACTCCAAATAGTTACTGCTCAACTGTAGATTCATACATAAACATAAATAAAATAGTAGAAAAAGATAAATGTCAAGTTTTATAAGAGTAAGAGCAGTCATGAGTGAGGCTTAGTGCATACTTTATGAAGGTACACTTGGTGTGAGTCTGTGTTAACATAACCAGTGAGTCAGTTTTTGAGGTTATCCCATAACTGAGGCACAGGGATGCAGATGTCTCATGAGTTGAAAAGAACATATTTTGTGAGAAGCCACACATAGTCGATCTGAGAAGCTGTATTGAGGGTTATGGTTTGATTACAGCTTGTTTGTAACAGCAGCTGAAGCAATTCAATTGTAAAGCTAAAACTGTGTCTAGAATTAGATTTTTGATGTCTGGTGGTCATAGATGATTGGTACTAAAAAACACAGCAGACCATGTCCAACACAACCTGCATTGGATATTCTCTTTTATATGTATTGCATAAGCATAATACAGTATAAACTATTGCTTCTTTTTCATAAGGGCGTCATTTTAAATTACCCTTTTTTTTGAGAAATGATGGATTGTATTGTTGTAGATTTTACATCAGACAATCAGAAAACACCTTTGTGTTCTTCCAATGTGGTTGAAGAATGAAGACAACAGCTGTAAAACTTGTCTTTCCTCACATATTTGTTAACCTTAACAAAACAGTAATTTATACAGCAAATTATCGACAGTATAATTTAAAGTTGTGCTATAGATGTGTGGTGGCACTCAGCTGGGTTAGGACTCATGGGTCAAGAGCTTTCCAAGAATCCTTTAATGACGCATACATACTAGGCTGCTATTGATTTCCATCAAAGAGCTCAAAATTAATAAATAATAATAATAATAATTCCTTACATTTATATAGCGCTTTTCTTTACATAGAAGGGGGGATCTCCTGAACCACCACCAGTGGTTGTGAGAGAGATATCTTCTCAGGTACCCACTTTCTTTGATATTCGTGCAATGCTTTGTTCCATAAATAAACACTTTATTTAAGTGCATGTTTTCAGTTTATGTAGGCTGCAAATGATGTACATTGGGAATTTGAGTTTGGGTCTATCCTTCTTTCCCTATTACTGAATATTCTTCAAACGTACAATGTTTTTAGACAGAATATTTTGGTTCTGGATGCTGTTTGTTGGGTTAGGTCCTGTGGGACAGGCTTGAGCTGGTTGCCAGTCCGAGAACCAATGCCATATTCACTGCACAAGACCTAAAGGTCAGAAATGCCATTCATTTCTCACTCTGTTTGAGTACAAGTCCATGTGCAAAGACCAGAGAAGCATTCACAGCTCAAGAGGAATCTTGATGAACTTATAATAAAGCTTAGTGATGGCAATTGGCTACACATCGTCCCTGACTTTGAGTCGCTATCATGATGGCAGCAGCACAACGGTGTAAAGGCTGCAATTAAGGAGCGATTATTCATAATGCATATTGTGGTTTCAAGGGTAAGGTAATGAATGTCAAAAGTTTAACACTACAAGCTTTCACAGAGTGGCTGTGAACTTGTTCAAACAAAGAGTCTTTGATCGTTCACTCAGACTTTAAATATAAACGGTTGCATTTTACAAAGTCTTGCAGTTCTACCAATTATGCTTGTGCTGCAGACAATAGAGAACCTGCTCTTAGACAATAGGTTATTCAGGGCCGGATCACTGCGCTTATATTTGGTTTTAGGGAGTTTAGTTAATAGCAATGAATACTTTACTCTCTGAATCACTTTCTGCTGTTTTACTCTGAAGCAAAATATAAAGGGATTCTAACTACAAAAAAAAGTTATAGGTCAAGTGCTTGAATTAAGTGTTTTGCATGTTGTGTGTGTTTTGTGGTTTTTTGTAGTTTTGAGAAATGGAGCCATGTAATTTCTAATGTGTAAGCATTTAAAAAAACTGTAAATACTACTATTATATTAGTTTACGCGTCGGCTTGCTGACGAGATACTCAGCTACTCGTCCGCAGTCTGACTAATATCATATAGCCTATAATACGCTCTCACACGTTTATTCTTTTATCATTTTAGGAGGAGTAAAATTTACATATGTGGTTTCAACAACCAGATGCATTTAACCTTGTCCAGTTTCGTCTGGAATGCGGACCAGACCACCCCCTGAAGTGGTTTGAGCAATCGGATTTATATCCGTCTCGAATGCGTTTCGGAGGGCATTTACACCTGGTTTTTTTTTACGATCGGATAGCTATCCGATCAGAAAAAAACGCATGAAGTGACCAGGTGTAAACAGGCCCATGCTACACAACATGGGTTCTCTTTCTCAAGTATTTAACGTTCCAAAACTGACTGTGTTTAACTGGATACTCGCCAAGACGGGCATTTTGAAATAATTTTGTATGTATTTGAACGGGTTAGTGCAGTTAGCACTCCATTGTGGTTTTGTGGCTCCAAGCGGTTTGGACTGAGTGCGGCTTGTGTGTGCTCAACTAATATTGATCCAGTTCCGGTGCGCGCGATTTGGTGAAGTGCGAAACCTGTGGGAATGACTAAAATAATGCGCAATACAAGCATTTAACCGGAGCGAATGAGACTGAGAATGAGAACGTGTGAGAGAGAAGGGGCGCGGAGAGAGAAGAGAAAAAAGAGAGCGAGAATGCGTGGCTGACGTTATTGCCTGTGCTGCTGGTAACAAAACGGATTGGCTCGGAATCGGAAAGAAGTGAGACTTAGCAGATCGATCGGTGCATCTCTAATAATATTTAATAAACAACAACAGCCAACATAAAAGTTGCTAGGCAATTCAGTCAAAAGTACAAAGGCAGCGCTCTGATATATAAAGCTATATAAAATATAATGTAATTAGATTTTGCCCTCAGCCAAAACTATTTGCTCTTGAACAATAATAGTTTAATGAGACCAAAGACTGCCTGTTATATTTACCCAAAACAAATTATATCTCATGTTTCTCACATTTAACCTCTATAGAGACAGTCTCAGTCTCAGACGTCACGCCCGCAGACCGTTGACTGAATGTCTGATGCATATGGCACACAAAATTAGAAACACTTCAGGAGTTTCAAAGTCGTCATCTGATTGGTTGAATTATACAGCATTTCAGGGAGACATGTGTATCGCGTTCTTTACCGTTCCACCTGGAAACAAAGATGCCTTGCTGCCAAACCCACTCACAAAAGAAGAAAGCTGTCGTGTTTACAACTGTGACAATGAACGCTTATCAGGATCTACTAAGACTGGATTTTCAAAAGAATGTGAAATATGTAAAGTTTGCGGCATAGTCTCTTTAAAATATGTCCAAGAGTTTTACACACCAGTCTGTTATTGTGGGGACATTTCCACACCCTAAACATGACGCAGCACAAAACGAAACGTGATTGGATGCTTTACCGGTCAGTCATATGGCCTCTTGGGCGGTCCTTGGCCATTCAAAGCAGCCAAGGTTCCCAGACCTTCTGCCGTAATTCTGAAGGTCTGGCTACACGAGACTATAGAGACACCAGAGCCAGCGGCAAATTCCAGAAGAACTGGCCAAGGTAAGGCTGCTCTCGGCAGGTTGCACCGAATGGCCACTGACACCCTGGAGCTCATATCTCCAAATATGTCGAAGCAAATTTTCAAATAGGCATAATCTTTATTAACAAAACGCATATTTGAAGTCTAAACTACATTCCGTGACACAAAAATCAAGCTTTAGCGTTAGTTCTGGCAGGTCACGTGAGTCAAGCTTGCATCAGCTGATTCTCAGTGATCAAATCTACCTATAGAATTACAAACACCTACGCGGCATTACTATATAAAGCTGATTCAGTATTATTCAGCAGCTTTTCAGCTTGTTTCGGAGCAAATTAAGCATCGCCGCTCGAGAGTATCGGTAATGTGCTTGATACTTAACCTGTATGTAGATTTTGCTACTAAAGGTGTTATTAAATGCTAACGATTATCTGGATAGGGCAACATGCTGTTGCCTAAACTTCGGGTATTGACCATATGCTGTACTGCATTAAAGGGGCATGCTGCTCTTCTCAGCTGCTTTTTAAAGAAGAGCACCCCTTCACTGCTTCTCTTCTTAAAGGGCATGCTGCCCCAGTCTATGCTATTTCAGAAGGTCTTCACTTTAAAGCTATTAGGGTATTGGGATTTTACTTGCTTGTTAGGGCTTATCTAGTGTTCAGTATCATGTTTGTCGCTAGACTTGCTTGTTGCTGTAAGCTATTGGTTGTTACTGCAAGTGCTGGTACTTAGTTAAACTTGCAACAGCAAGAAGCTAATGTTTAAGTTGTGGTTTAGGCCATCCAATTGTTCTTGAAATATGCTTGCTGCTTATGGCTCATCTAGTATTGGGAATGTTATTTCCTTAAGTTCCTGACTACTGCAACATGCTGTGATTAAGCAAGCAACATGCTTATTGCAAAGCTATCTAGTGAATTGGTAAGAATTTTTATCTATGCTCACGCGGGTTGTCAGATTGAAGACACGTAACACAACGAGCACAAATGTCAATGGGAGACAGCCAACCTGTAAACTGATGAGTTGATTTGAGTTATTATATGCTGTTGTTATAGTCTTTTTAAATAGATGCTGAAGCTTTTAGGCAAGGTAGAATGTGATCTCTGATCCGTTCATTGCTCGCTTCTATGGCTGCAGTACGCTATGTTTGCTGCAAACTAGGCTGCCAATTCTAATGGTTTTTCTGCAGCTTTTTCAGGTATTGCATTAAAGGGGCATTCTGCTGCTCTTCTTAGCTGCTTATAAATAAGAGCACCCCTTCGCTGCTACTCTCCTCTAGTAAGGGGCTTGCTGCTCAGCTGCTTATAAAGAAGAGCAAAATAAAAAAAACCCTTCGCTGCTACTCTCCGCCGGTAAGGGGCTTGCTGCTCTTCTTGGCTGCTATTAAGAAGAGCACCTCTTCGCTGCTACACTCCTCCGGTAAGAGGCTTGCTGTTCTTCTTAGCTGCTTATAAAGAAGAGTACCCCTTCGCTGCTTCTCTCCTCCGGTAAGGGGATTGCTGCTTTTCTTAGCTGCTTATAAAGAAGAGCATCCCTTCGCTGCCTTCTCCTGTAAGTTGCTGCTGCCCCAGTCTCTGTTATTCCAGAAGGATATGCTTCTTTCAAAATGCCATCGGTTGTGGTTTGGGCGGTTCTGGCCTATCGTTTGTGTTGGGGGGTCCGGGCCTATCGTTTGTGTTGGGGGGGGGTTATTATTGCTGCTCTCCCTGCTCATTCATGACAGGCTGCATGGATGGGCAGGAAGTTTTTTTTGCCCAGAACAGAACATACGCCAAACCAAACTTTATGCTAAGTATCTATCATTTTGACGATAGTGGTCCTGACAGAACCAGTATTACTTATAAAATTATAGTGGATTTGTGCATCTGCCATGACACTCGCTGTGAGAAATACTGCAAGAGGAATGACAATATTTCCAGAGTCAACCTTTTCTTGAAAATGGTATACAATATTAAAAAAACGAATGCAACGAATACAACGAGTACATTTTTTAATTTAAACAACAACAACAACAACTTTGTATGTGTTTCAACCTAGATTTTTTTGATCCTTTTCTTTATTGTGGGCACATTGTTTCAACTAAAAGTAAGCTATTTGTAGCTTGATACCCCAACCAAAGGCAGACGGATAGTGTTTGGGAAACCTGTTTGAAAACAGTAATTTTCCTGCAATTATGTTTGGTGATGCTTGTGACACTAAAAAAAGCAGACTTCACCTTACCGTAACCAGTACAGGGCAACTGTATGATCCTTTCTCGGGGAGATGGAGAGGGTTATTGGTGAAGTGGATGCAGAAGCACTCGAGTAGCAAATTGTTCAATTAAGAGGGCTTGCTGTCGTGTCAGGACTTTGAACCAGCAACCCAAATAGCAATTGGCAGAAATCTATTCCTGTCTGAAACATCACATCATAGGCAGAATCAGAGGAACATTTGTAGGAAACCAAGTGGGACTTATCAAGCGTATGCTGGAAAGATGGACTCAAAGCCAACTGTGCCTGCTTGCACTCCCTGCTTTGTCTACAAACTCCACAATCAATGAAAAGCACCCACATGCATACACAGAAGCAATTTTACCCTCTCACGGTCACATCCAAGGAGGACACCATGCAAGGAGGTGTTATCGCTAAGCAATGATCTGCCACATTTTGAGTTACGTAAACCTATTGGACACAGTATGTGAGAAATGGATCATCAGTAAATCTTTCTGGATGATTCTTCAGAGACTGGTTCTTGTACATTAATGCATAGACATCCACCACAGTAGCACATTTAAAGCTGACAGCAGGAAATTGCAAAGTTAATATCAGCAAAGGTGTGCAATAAGTGCAAAGGAGACATTTAAATGCTCCTATATCTTTCAAACATTTTAAAATTGAAGAGTATACAGAAGAAATGTCCATACACTTTTTTATTTAACAGTCTTGTGCGCTGCATTGTAATAATAGAAAAGCAATATCTTTGCCATGTTGGCAAGGGAATTTCATGGGCATAAATCTTTCATACTGGTCATGAAATGGGATTACATTTTTTAGGTCAGCTGGTACAAAATAGCTGTTTAGGTAAATCACTAATGCCCATATAGAAGTATAGAAAATTGGTCACGCAAGCACCACAGGTGTATAGGTACATTCTGTATTTATTAGTGTTCTTCTGCTGAAGTCAGGGCAGTCCACTGAACCATTTGTGGAAAAGTTATGGAAACTTGCACAATTGATGGTAAGTGTAAATATATCTTATAGTGCCAGCAACAGCTCAATTTTGCATAAAGTACCTTCATAAAGTATGCACTAAGCCTCACTCATGACTGCTCTTACTCTTATAAAACTTGACATTATATCTTTTTCTACTATTTTATTTATGTTTATGTTTATGCTAAAACTTTATGAACCAAAAGCACAAGAAGCAAAATCTTCTTTCCTCTGACTTCTAGATGGTTCATCCAATCCTCAGCAAGTCATGGCTCAGATCATTGTTAGACTATGCTGGCAAAATGTTATGAAGTTGATAACAAATTCGACAGCGAGTAAGCTGAAGTGGACATAGGGCTGTATTTCCATAATACTTTGTCATATTGAGATAAAACTTCTGGTACATTTCATCACAAACATTAGAAGACTGGAGACCTTCAGTGCAGCGAATCCATACAGCCATTGGTGTATTGTTATGAAAATTTATATTTTTCATCACCACCATACCCTGAAGCAGCTTGAGACATTTGGAGATTATCTAGAGGACAAAACATGTTAATATATGCTTCGTTTGATATAGTTGGCATATCAAACTTGCCATGGATTGCCCTGTGACAAATTCACAATTTTGATTTATTGCGTAAACTGCCAATTGCTTCTAGGCTGTTCGCCCAATTGGAATGAAACCACTGAAAAAAATAACCTGGGTGGTCGACTTCTTCAGTAATGAAGGGAAAATGTCTAAGTTTTGGTTCTAAGTGCCAAAGGAACATACAGTAGGAGAAAGCACGGGGTGTTGCTGTCTTTATGTAAATGGAAGCAGATATTTTCACAATTTTTAACATATATCTAATAGATCAATTTGAGGACACAAAAGTAGTGGGGCTTGGCAACCTGCTGGTGCTATACCAAGGAAAAACATGAAATTGTCTCTATCTCTGGATTTCAGTTCACTTCAAAATTGGCATGCAGTGGCTTGTCTGTTATTTGCCATTAATGTACATGAAGACAGTTGTGTTTCTTAAGAAACATTACCACCATTGGCTGATCACAGTTTAGCAGTTATTAGAAAAAGTTAACAAAGGCCAATCAGAACAAAATGTGGTGGATATATTTGACTCTTGGGCTGAAAAAAAAATTAAAAAGCTCAGCAGCCAGGTGGCGCTGTCATTTTTCATACACATACAGTAAATGGTTTTATATAATCTTTTATATAAAATTTTTCACAGAAGCTCAAGGATCTGAGTCTGTAACACTGAAACGCTTTGACGTCTTGAAGATGAAACTTCATATAAAGCCTACAATCATCCAATAATGGTAGGCATATCACATATAAATTTCATCACCAGAATGATATGTTCAACCATTTTTGCTATTAGTGTGCTTGGCCCTGTGATAGCTGCTTGCAGCTATGTAATTAAAATATTTTGTTAAAATATTTTTGAGAATGGAATTATATAGCTTTGTTTTAATATTTGCATATTTCAGACAAACAGCACAGGTGATTGTCACTCAGAGCATCATACATCTGATGAGATGAGACGATGAGATGACCTGTCATAAATTTTCATCTGGGTGATTTTATGTTTAGGAATATTTCACATATGAATCACATCATGGAGTTTAGGTGTAAAAAATATTTTAAGTATCCTATTAAGATAAACTTGTTTATGGAAGTCAATATCTGTCTCAAAACTGACTATTTGTTTATTCGCATTTCTCATAATCACTATTTATCTTTATACTTTCATTTCTTGTAATTTTGACTATTTCTCATAAATTTCACTGCTCATAATTGCTACTTTCTTACAGTGTGACTATCTCACAATGTAACTTTATCTCACAATGTAACTTTATCTCACAGTTACCTATTTCGTTTTTTATACTGAGGCAGAAATGGACTAGTTCTAGTTCGTGAAATTCTCATATCACGTATATCAGTGAGGGTCGGAAAATTAGTCTTAAAATCAGTTTTAATCCATGAATGTTGAGGTTACTTTTAGTTATCGGCCAACTGTTGAGTAACCAAATTTTTTTATTCACCAAAGCCACTTTTTACTCTCATTTGTTGTGTGGTGAATGATCATTTTGGACTGTGTTTGGAGGTTTTCATAAGTAGCAGGCTATTCATGTAACTACAAGAAATCAATCCCACATGAAACATAAAACAGGTGAAATTGTGGACCAGTGACTCAGGCATCCTGCTGTTCAGTTTGGATGTTGAATGATGTAGGTTTTTGGTTTTTAAACGGCTGGTGGCTGCGACAGTGCAATGCAATCATATGGTTTATTGTTCGCTTGTGGATCTGAGAGAGGAATAGGGCAGGAGGATAAATTCACATCACTCAGGTTTCTGCTTCACTGAACTCCCATCTGTTATCACCACAGGGTAAGAAGATGGCAAAACAGACATTTCTTGGGATAGTGGCAAAGAAAAGAGAGAGAAAAGAGCCTGGTTGAGATGATTGAGTGCAAGCCATAACTCTTTCTGCCATAATAATCGCTAAAGTATGTCTGAGTGGCATCTTTGCATTGATTTATTTTCTTGCAAAAGTTTTGGTATAAGATTATGAGTGTTGTTGCTGTTTTATCTCTTAGTGTCTGGCAAGCTTTCAGACCAGGACCAACAAATGTCAGAACAGTTTCTATCTGCAGGTGACCTTTCATAACCACTTCAACAGCCATTAAAGCCATTATTTCATACAATTGTTACATGGCATGACACATATTGTATTACATACTGCCTGTTTTGCATAAAAATTATCATTGTGACTTTGTATCTCACAATTTAGGCTTTTTTCCTCACAATTCTGAAAAAAATGTCAGAATACTGTTTACTGTTAACTTAAATTTGCAACAAAAAAGCAGATAAATGTGGGGAAATTATATCAGAATTTAAGATAAATAGCGCAAAAAAAAAAGCATGAAACACCACTTTTAAATATGTTATGTGTATTTCAGTCTTTGTGTGTGTGTGTGTGTGTGTGTGTGTGTGTGTGCGCGTTTTTGTGACAAATGAGGACATAAATTTGTATAATGACAAAGGTATGACATAGATATTACAAGGAGAAGGTGACTTTTCAGGACATTACCCCATGTCCCCACTTTTCAAAACGCTTATAAATCACACAGAATGGAGTGTATTGAAAATCTGAAAATGCACAAAGTCTCCTGTAAGGGGTAGGTTTAGGGGGGGTAGGGTTGGTGTAGGGCAATAGAATATACGGTCTGTACAGTATAAAAACCATTACGCCTATGGGATGTCCCCACTTTTCACAAAAACAAACCTGCGTGTGTGTGTGTGTGTGTGTGAGAAAGACTGAGAGAGAGAGAGAGAGAAGAAAATGTAAATATGATTTAAAATGAATGAAAGAGTAATTCTGTTGAGCTGCAGAAAATCTTTAATATAATCTTAATCTGTGACTCCTATAATGCTTAGTGGATAACTTTTCTGATGACACACGTTTTCACATCCTATGCACACACGCAGCCACACACACATACCAGTAGTTCAGTACAGTAAAACACAAACTTTTATTTGATACTGCCCCAATAAAAGCAAACAGTGCAGATTAAACCATAACTCAGTTTACATATTTATATACTGTGACATGATATGGGTGTAACAGACAAAAATATGTTTGTAGAGCAGGTAAATCTTATAGAAAGTTAAGATAAACAACAAAAAGGACTCCAGATCACCAGTACTAGGCACTAGGAAGAGATTAAATTCTTAAAACCTAGATCTATAATCCATTCGATTCACTCAGCACAGCAGCATTATCAGACATTTATAATGAGTTGGGTGTTTTTCAAAACTCATTTAAACGAACTGCACTGGCTAATGATAATGAAATGCTCTAGTAGAGCAGGAGAGAAATGTAGGTGTAATTATTTATGTGTTTTTCGCTTCCTGCTTTCGAAGCATACATTAAGATAAGGGGAAATTAAATGCCAATATTTGAAGTAGGCATTAATTTAAGCACTTGTGAAAGCTAAAATTGTTATCCCACAACTAGGATGCGACGTCCAAGGGATGATGCTTTTAAGCGTTTTGTTTATGATGATGGAATAAATTGGCACAGATATACTCCACACAAACACACGTCAAAGGATCAAACCCCAAATGCAAACTAATTCATATGCAAAACAGCTAGCGTTGTGAGTTTAACTTCTTATTTTCCATGTTTCATTCTTTCTTTTGAAAGGGTAACCCTGCCGAGAATAGGTTTCGCTCAGCTATTTATAGAAGACTATGATGAAAACGCTCAGGGCAAAAAATATTTTCTTCTATCTCTATGTTCCACTAATACTGCTCTGATTGCACTAACCGCTGTCTGACGAGAGACGTGATTGTGATCTGCCTTCCTGTGTGGCCCTATAAAGACCAGAGGCTTTGGTGTTTTATCACCCCCTGTCTCGTATCATTTCCCTGAAGCTCCACTCACACTGCCAGAGACAGATACACGAAGGAAACAAGAAGACGAGTGAAGAAACTGGGACTGCAGCTAATGATCTTCCACAGTTTAAATGGCATCATTAGCAATGCAATGTGATGCAATTTTCTGACACCCTGCTGCCCGATTCCTCTGTGGAGAACAAATCGATTTTAACCTGACAGACAGACTGAGGCTTTTTGTACTGCACTAAGAGTTAGATCCATAACAACTCAAGAAATAGACTGGAGTCGAGGTGTAATGTGTGCTGGCTCGGATTCAACCAAGCTGCAATGGTGAAGTCAGCTATTCGATGCAGTTATCATTCCAGCTGCCGCAGAGAGATAACTTCAACTACACAAAACAGGTGGAAGTGCTGTTGCATTTAGTGATACATATAAAAAATTACTCCGCCAAAAATTAAATAACATTCTGTCAAACTGATGAATATAGCCAAGGAATGAGTGTTAGCTCACAAGTTTATAATAATTTTATAATTTAAATGATTAAATATACATAATTTATCGAGCGCAAAAATTAATTGCTGTGGACTGTTAGGCCAGTGGAAATAATAAAACAATATATTGATTCTAAAGAGCGTTTCTTTGCTTACAATAATGTATTTGGATTATCCCATGAGTATATTAATAATATGATAATTGGATCTGTATTCTTAGTAATTATGTTTACAGCAACAATAGGCATATAAGTATTTTAGTATATTATTATTTACTCTTATTTTATTAATCAGCAACGAAACCACACTAACCTCTATGGCATTTACAGTTTAATTTATTGAGTACATCCGATAATCCATCCATCAAAATATACTCAAAATACAATTAGAATAGAGTATATGAGTGTGGTACATTAATAATAAGAAGTAGAAAGAAGAAGAAGTAGACAACGAACTGCTATATCAGTCCAACAAAGCCTCTGCACAAAATTCACACACTTAAAGTGCTTCTGAGGAAATACTTTATAATGCTGTCTCAGATAGAAACATAAAGACATAAATGTACCATTATGAGGATGCATTATATAGAGGATCTGTTGTTCTCTTTGTTGACGTTATCAGTTGATGTGGTTTAAATGACCGCTGAGGCAGAACAATGAGAAGAATCATAGCCGCGTTGTAATGGACTTCCTGTTATGAGGCGTCTGATTGCCCCTGAACACCCGAGCCGCTGTTACTGAGGTTGCTCTAGCGGATCTTTCGCAGGACCCAACAACAGGAACGACCAGACCTCATTATAAGGCCATTCTGTCTGATTCCGGCTGTCTGCCATCGGCTCACACCACACCCCGAAACCAACACCCCCACCCCTCACCCAGGGCATTGTGATTATTAATCTCGATCGTTACCTATTCTGCCCATGTGAAGTTTAATGCAGCGTGATGCTCATATCCCAAAAGTGCTGCTGATTGGGTGCTCTTTGGGCCCCTATGGGAGGCCATACAGACAGAGGATGTGATATAATCATAGAGCTGTTTAAATTTGTATGATGCATCAGGCTGCCCGACACACCCTCTACGCCACCAGCACAGAGTGACCACCACAACCACACAACCCAAAAACTATCAGCTTTGTTTTTTCCCCCCCTGTTAATACTGGACAAAATGCTGAAAGTATGCACCACACACTCACGCCCTTAAGAGGGGACACCACACAGCTTTAACACACCGGATCCAGACTGGTTACTTACCAGCACCAACTGCGATAAACCTCAATAGATGACGTACTATCGCAACCCCACTGGCTCTGGTAGTGTGGTTTAGCAAACCCCAGACCTGAGTACATTTTAACCACACTGTGCAAACCCAACCACTCATGAACATATACCCTGTCACAAATCCGGTCCATGAACTTCCGTCTGCTGGCCATCAGAGGTCACCCTTTCCATTTTATTGACTCTTGCACTACACAAACTGTTGCATGTCATTCCGGACTACATATCCCATCATCCATTGCACTGATTGCACACAGCTGTAACCAATCTCACACTCACTATATTACACCCACTCAGATCCTTTTCAAACTGCCAGTATTGTTTAGCGTGTTTCACTGCTATAGCTGATAGCTACCTTACAGAGCCTGCTTAGTTTTCCTAGCCTTATCTTAGTCTTGCCTCATCTGTTTTCTCATGTTCTGATCTTTACCTTGTACCTGGATTATCCCTCTAGTCTCGCCCCTGTTGGATTACGTTCGCCATCGATTGACCCTCGCTTGTTTACTGGACTGCTGTTGTTTTGTCTTTTATATACCTGTTTGCCATTGCCTGACCCTCGCCTGTTTTGACCATGCCCTTAATAAAGCTTGCAAATGGATCCGTACGTCTCACGTCTTGTTTGCCCCGTAACATATACCTTGTATATTGAAATAGCAAAAGAAAATTATATTATAATTTAATATAGTAAAAAATCTATTTTACTACATGCAATTTAGTCTCAATGGCTGTCCTCCAACAAACAAAACCAATCAAATAATTTCCCAGTCGCCTGTAGAAACTATTAAACTGCTCTTCTTTAGTCACTTATTTGTCATATTAAAGTTTAATGTTTAATTGGTGTGACATTTAAAGCATAGTTCATCCCAATATAAAAATGTTATGTTATAGGATCCTGACAGTATAAATCACAGTCCACTTTTCTTGTATGGATTTTTTCCAATTATTTTTTAATTGATTACTGGATGACTGAGGACTTTAACAGTAAGCTCGCTAACACGCCAGCCCATATACGTATAGTTGATTTAAACCTACCAAATAATTGATGTCTATATTTGTTAAAACGCCCACAAATACTATATGTCTTAATATTTTTTCCCCTTAATTTATTTCAGTTGTCTGCTTTTTTGTTTTAGTATTGGCTAGTGGCATATAATTTATTAGACTGTACATCTGCAGCTGAATTGTGCATTACCACAGCTTTGATCACTATATGCAAGCAAAATTTGTACAGCTCAAAATGTTCCACACATTTTTTTGTCAAGATTACACACCCCATCTGGACCCCACCCAAATCTTACCCCCCCCCATCTTTATTCTGGTGAAAATGAGGAAGCTTGGGCAGACAGGTATCTAGTAAAGAGGAATTGTGAGTAGGCCAGGTCTCCACCCCACACCACACATGTTTGTGTGTGATATAACACCCCACCGAGGCCAACCCTCTAGTGACCCACCCCACCACGACCCGTACCGTGCCCAGATGATTCACGTGGCTAACACACAACCCCACAACCCCCCCGCTGTGTATAAGTGTAGATCATGTTATAGAGCAGCAATTTTCTCTACGTAGTATCTGCTCTCCATTCCAGTGATATAACAAAAAGTATACATCCACAGACTTTCAGCTGGCAAAAAAAAATGGTTCTCATTGACTTCCATTGTATTTCTCATCCATACAGTGGAAGCAAATGGGAACGGAAACTGTTAAGTTACAAATATTCTTCAAAATATCTTCTTTGTGTTGCCACGCCAGAAAGAAAAGCCTACGTATTTGGAATGACATGAGGGTGAATAAATGATGAAAGAATTTTTATTTTTGGGTGAACTGTCACTTTAACACCAACAAGTAACAAACTCCCAACATTTTTAAAAGTAAACTATTTCACATTTTACTTCCTCTCATGTTGACTTTATTCGCACACCCAACATATCCAAATATTCACCCCTGGATGACAACCAATAAACCTTATTTTTCAATGCAGACATAAGCTATATCATGTAAAAGTGCAAGGTTTACAATTCAATAACAAAGTGCAGTAAATGGAAAAATATATATATATATATATTTGTGCTACAAAGCTATATGTTTATGATTTCTAAAATACATTAAAATTACATGATAACCACAAATATTAGAATGTGCTGTTTGTAATATCAGAAGTCAGAAAGAGCTGCACATACAAGGAATTTGTTCTGGTGACAGAAGCTTCCAGTAAACAGAGACAAGAACAACACACAGATAATAAAAAATAAAGATATATGAATAAAATACACATATGTATATATAAATGTACAACAAAATTGTTTGTACAGGTGTGCTATAGATGGAATAGAATCAGATGTAGGGATGGACTAAGATGTGTGGTACCAAATAAATATAAGTGGTAATATTGCACATATTTTTATTGCAAAATGGGGAGATCAGGCAGCATAATGGACTATTTTTGTACAGCTAAAATAACTGGAAGTCGCTGCCATAAGAAGCCTTGCACATTCAAGCTAAACATGGCTGTGCTTGCTCTTAAAGGGGTCATATGATGCTGCTAAAAAGAACATTATTTTGTGCATTTGGTGTAATGAAATGTGTTTATGTGGCTTAAAGTAAAAAAAAACACATTATTTACCACATACTGTACATTACTGTTTCTCATCTATGCCCCGCCTTTCTGAAACGCGTCGATTTTTACAAAGCTCATCGGTCTGAAAAAGCGAGGTGTGCTCTGATTGGCCAGCTATCCAGTGCATTGTGATTGGCCGAATTCCTCAAGCATGTGACGGAAATGTTAAACGCCCCTACCATACTGTGATGCCCTTTTTGCCGCAACCACATGTGACTACCCCGGGCTGGACTCCGCTTTGTCCACGGTGAAAGCCGATCCGGCGATCGACAGCGCGAAGCGACGTACCTTTTCTCAAAGATCAATCGCCGTGGAGGTCTGAGCTTTCCTTTTTTTTGACCCAGCCGACCCCAGTCGACGCGCAGCAGCGCCCGCATCCGGGCCAGCGCACGAAGCGAATCATCCGGCTGTTTTGTTCTGAAGTAACCTAGAATATACTAAAGTTTATGTTTCGCTTCACAATGATACCCCGACCCCCCACCCCCCACCAGCTTATGTTCTACGCATCCCCACCCCCACCCACGCACCTTTTTTGCAGCTTCCGTCTTTTCCCCACCTTTTTCCCTTTCCCCACTTCTTTGGACCGGCTCATTGGGGCAACAACAATACTACAGCGAGAATAAAAGTTACACCTTCTTTCTTTGCGTGAACATTTGGGCGCATTATGCAAATATTTCCCCATAGTGATGTAGATATGTGGGGCCGTGAGCGGTTTTAGGTAGGCGTGGCTGACTTTTAACTTTTATAAAGAATATCTCTTTGGATTTGAGACTTTAGTCTTTGCAACTTTACAGATCTTCTTTATGCACAAAGAGCTTGTAACACTCCAAAGAGAAAGGAAACATTGAAATCGTATCATATGACCCCTTTAAGTTCAAAAACAAGGTGGATAATATACTGCTGATTGTTTTTTGTATATCAGCATACTCCTGTCTAGATAGACATCTTTTACTTTTGCTTCTTACTGCTCACATTATGAGCGCTGCGTTTTTAAGACACTCAAGAAGCCCAATTGAACGGCCCCTGAGCTCTCCTTTTGTTTCACAGAAGAAAGAAACTACACGAGGTTAGCAAATAATAACAAAATGTCATTTTTGAATGAACAACTTTCAACAGTTGATTTTATGTAGTCATTGATGGGTCTTTACGCTGCGCGGTCCCTTTAAGGCAGACAGCACGTCGTACATTCCTATGAAAAAAGCGGCGTTTTAAATGCCCGGTTGACGTCATTAAACTTTTTAAGCGGCTGGAGTGCGCGCGGAGGGGAAGGCAGGCAAACACGCGCTCGCTTTTCCAGCCATTCTCTGCAGATGCGACTGGACGGGCTCCGGTTTTCTGGGAATAAATACAAAATCAACATTCCTTGTAAGAGAACTACCGTTTCTTTAAATAGATTATTATTGCGGTAAATACATGGTTTATGTTGTGCCCTTTTATTATAGGCATGTTTCAACGATAACAGAGGCACACAAATTGTTTGCTTGAGTGTGAATCTGTTGCATGCTGTGTTTACGCGTTACATGTATTCTATAACTATACTGCTGTTTTACTTGTGTTATAGATAACAAAGGGAAACAGTCACAATTAAATGGGCTTTTCCGATGTTTTTTGTTCTAAAACATTTTCATTTACTGTATAAGTAGAATGGCAGGTGTATTAGTGAAACTCGTGCATGCGCGTGCATATTTGATCGCCGTGTTGTAAAGTTAGTTCTGTTGTTCAGTTCATACAGCTAACTAACTGTTCCGTGGTTTCAGCACTGTTTTGCTGTGCATTAGCCTAATGCATTGACCCAGAGCTCAGGCACGGACCCCAGCAGTCACACTGACAGAATAATGTTCATAATGATATTGCTGACTCCGTGTCCCTCTACGTTTGCTGCCCTTAACAGAGGAAAACGAGAGAACAGGATAATGACATTCTGACATTTTCAGGCAAGCTGCTGGTGTTGTGCTTTAATAACTGAGGCTGCCAGACTCTTTCCACAGACTGTAAATCCATTTGCTTCTGAGAAGGATTTCAATCAAGTGTGAACTTGCTAAATAAATGCACCTTCATGCTCCTCATATAATTTTATTTCGAAATGACATTTCATGATTAAAACAGCTATAAAGAATTGTTCATGCTTTGTTAAAATTAAAGTCTACAAATTTACAAACCCTATATTACTTAGGTTTTTTCTGTGGAACTCAAAGGAGATGTTTTGAAAAATGTCCAAGGCAAGCAGCTCCTTTCCATAAAACCAAAGCATTCCAGTGCCTCCCAATCTCCGTAAAGCACAATAAAAGCAGTTCATATAGTTCATGTCCAGTATTTCTAGACTTCTGAAGCCATACCATACAGTAACTTTGTATGCAGAACAGATGGGAAGTCCTAATTACCTGACATCTATCCCTGTTACATCTCTCAGATCTCATTCACACCTCCATATTTTTAAACCTTAAGCATCATGATCAGTCAAGAGACAAATTAATGACGTTAAGCATTTGATATTAACATTCACATTTTATGACGGCTTTCACATTGATCCAGAGAGACATGCTACCACTGAAGTGCCATTTCAAGCACATACAGTACACTGCCATAGAAGAACCTTTTTGTCTAAATGGTTCCATAAAGAACCTTTAAACCTTTAACATCTGAAGAACCTTTCTGTTTCACAAAAGGTTCTTTGTGGTGAAAGAAAGTTCTTCAGATTATAAAAAGGTAAGAAAGAGATGGTTCTTTAAAGAACCTTTGACTGAATGGTTCTTTGTGGAACCAAAAATGGTTCTTCTATGGCATCGCTTGAAGAACCTTTTTGAAGCACCTTTATTTTTAAGAGTGTATGTTTATTTTAAATAACGGATTATGCATGATTTAAATTTATTTCAGGTGCCATCAAAACTCCATCTGGGGAACATTGAGAGTATTTAGATCATAAAAAGGTTAAACCGATAGGGTTATGCAATTCCAGGGAGGAATAAAATCATAAAATCATAACTCTATAAATAAAAGGCGTAATGGCTTCGGAACAGATGGAATGCAACTACTACTTTTATGGTACTCTTTTGAGCGTGATAGCTACACGTCATTTGCAGTTTGTCTTGTTTTTTGTTTCACTGAAAATAGAAAATCATATGGCTTTCAAACACCTTAAGGCTGAATAAATTAAAATATTTCTTTCATTTGCTAAGATCGTTCGCGTTCGTGAGGATGAATATATTTTTGTCATAATTCTTGAAGAGCCATGTGTCATTTACTTAGACAAGACATTTACATAAGGCTTTGAATGCATTTTAATGGAATGATTAACAGGACCAGGGAAAATCATTTCTAAATAACACTGATCTGCAGGTGTTATTCAATCAAACTATTAATAAAATGTCACAAATTGCATAATCTTCAGATTACACCAGTCTCATATTTCTTGAACATGAGATTATTTTATTCTAAGTGAAGTTAGTAAAACGCATGAGCCATGTCAGAATCACATGCTACAAAGTCTGTTTCTACCAAAACTGATGCTGTAATGTAATGACAACATGATCCACGCCGGGTAATAGGAGATAAGCATATGTGAAATCCTTCTTTGGAACTTTGCCATGTTCAGCAGGATTTATAATGTACTCAGGATCATTGCTGTCAATTATGGATTAGACTTGCTTTATTTGATGATTTGACACAATAAAATAGGCCTAGTCTTATGCTGGAGTGGTCTGGTTCCAATGAGGGATTGGAATACTTGGGATCTGTTCTTGTCTGGGTCATGTGGAATTGGGTTTTGCCATGGGATTTGGACTCTAGAGGGGTTATAGATTGGAAGACAGGTGTGATGGCCTTCACAGAATGTTTTCCCAGTGGAAACTTTATTGCCTTTGTCTTAGGAGAATTGATATGAACACTGGCTGCTGATTACTTCCTGATGTTACAGGCCAAAAGGAAGCAAAGCACACACTTTTTGCATATTCTAGGAGCCTCTTCAGCCTCTTCAGTAAGATTGATTTTATGAGTATGCAGTCAATAAATAAGGTACAGGAATAATTTAAGAAAGATGTCTCTAGTCAAGTCAAGTCACCTTTATTTAAATAGTGCTTTATACAATACAGATTGTGTCAAAGCAGCTTTACAGTATTAAACAGGAAAATAGAGTGTTGATAATGCAAGAGGACAATAGCAAACACTCAATTTTTCAGTTAAAGTCAGTTCATCATTGATTCAGTGATGTCATCGTGCAGCTCAGTCTCTATAAGTCAACCGTTTTATGTTGATTTTCCCTAAAATCACTGTGGTGCTATCTAAACTTTGCAGTGTTTCCTGCACCTTTCTGAATCTTTAGCACAACAGCAAAAAAACAGTTGTGAGTCTGATTTAATGTTATAAATTTAGTGTATTTTACAAAATGAACTGAACTAAACCCTTCAAAGCAGTTACTGAAAACAAACTGACTCACTGAAGTCAGTACCATTACAAGCTACATTTACATGCAACCAAATAATATGTTTATAATAGGCTTTATGGCTCAGTCGGACTGAAAAACAATCATATACGCACCTCAATTAACCGTAAAAATATTGCCATCAATGACAGATGAGGCAGGGAGTGTTCATCAAACCTTTTGTATAATCATTATTTTTGCTCATTGTGTTTGGCAATGCTACTGACTCAGAAATTTAGCTTTAATCAGTGATTTATATGGGAGCTCTTCAACAAAACTTTACTGTGACAGTAAAAATTAGTGATAGTAACTAACTAGACGAAAAGTGATTAGACAGCTTTTCACTCTCACACTCATTCAGTTTTAATAAAGTACACCTCAAATGAGACATAATTTGAATAACAAATAAGATGCAATGTTTTTGTCTAGAGAGATCTGATCCTCTAAATTTATCCTAGATTTGGTTTGTTTTACTTTGACATTAGGTCCTTAGTGCACAGGGAAGTATTATTTATCGTGTTTGCCAGCAAGTTTTACCCTGAGCAAATGAGCAACGTGTCTTTTGTTGCTCGATAGAAACCTATACCAAGGAATACTAATGTAGTAAAAGTTGAGCATTATTTCCCTGGGAAGTACAGCTTTTATCACCACACATTTTGCAACTTGCATGCAAATTGAAAGTATGAAAATATTTCAAAAGATGGCTCACAAATTCAATCTAAACAGATGTTTCTGACATGATGATCTGCAGAAGCATACAAATTACCGTACACATTTTAAACTCTGCTCTTGTTCTCCAGACATTGATTAGTAACTCAGAAAATCTATCTGTCTCTTAGCTGTAATTGCCAACAACACTTTTGCATTCACAAACAGCATTCGACATGCACACAATAGAAACGAACATGTACAACACAAAGACTGAATGCTGAGAGGGTCCATACCCCTCTCATTCAAAACATCCAGACAGAAATAATCACTCAACGGCATCTGATGCTTCATTTCCTGCCAGTGAATCAACATCTGACTGCGTGTCTACGTGCTGTCTCTTCCAAATTAGATTAGAGTTTTTTTTAGCTTTAAATTGTAATTGACTGGAGCAGGTGCTGCATGAGTCTAATGGTTGTCCATTTGAATTCACTGAAGCATAGAAACCAATAAATTCCTGTTTAAACTAACAATGTGAATTTTGAGTAAAGCAACCGTTTTCAAGCCTTTGTATGAGGAACAGGCCCATGCCTGATAATACAGCACACAAATTCTATGATCCTTTACAAATCTGCCCTCAGCGTGGTGCTGTATCGATCTAAAAATAAATGAGTAAACAAGTTATGACCGATTCTTCATTTTTATTTGACTGCTTAATGACATTTTGTTATCAGGAATGTTAGTATTGAGTCATTAGGATAGTGCAATGTGACTCATTTACCCCCACAGTCATTATAATAATACAAGAGATCATGTGTGACTGTCAATATGAATGTAACTATAATTATAAGTGTGAAGTGGGGTGCTGGGCAAAAAAACCTCCAAATGAAATTCCAAAACAGGTTTCCAGAACACTTTCTCATCTGTCATTGGCCGGAAAAGCAAATAGTCTCGGCCCAAACTAGCCAATGTTGCTATGTTGGCCTAGTCAGGATTCTCAAACAAGCAGTGCCTTAGTCTCTTTGTAATTTTTCAAGGAATTTGACCTACGAATGCCCTACTTATAGTTAAACTGGAATGGGATAAAGTATTTTAACAAAGAAAAAAAATACACATTTAAGTTTAAAAGAGAGATCTGTTTCAAATGATTCTGATTTGTTTTCACTTCTTGACTATACTCATAAAATCATCCTTAAACTTTAAGAGGCTAAAGAGGTTTTTTAGAATATGCAAAAGTGTGTACTTTGCAGACAGCATCTTTGTTCCCTTTTCGACGTCACTTTTAATCTTTATCAACAGCATCATGGCATCTTCCAGCCCAGCCCAGCCATCTTCCGTGGTATTATGCTGATTTCCTCACCCTGATGTTGTTCCAAATTTTTATGACTTCCTTTCTTCAATGGCACACTAAAGGAGAAGTATTGAACAATGTACTAATTACTCTTTTTAATTGTTGAATGGAGGACTGTGGCTGTCAAACTCCTAAATGACAAAAGGCACTACATAGTTGTCTTCAAAGTAGTCCACATGACCTGTGTATTGTATTCTAAGCCTTCTCAAGCTAAACAATAGCTTTGTCTGAGGAATGTCTTGTGTCGCATGGCTGATCATGATGTTGCAAGAGTATCAAATTAACTTTTTTACTCAACAAGCCAATTTGGCTACCAATGTTTGGACTACTAAAGAAAACTTTATAAAGTTACCTGTCATTCAGTACCTAATGTAGCCAAAACAAAATAAATATTTAATGATTTACAATGAATACTGTACAAATAAAAGAGTAGTGCCATAATCCTTCTTATCGCAAAATTCATTGTGACTTTAATTATAAAAGAGCATTTTGTTGCAAACTCCAAATACAGCCAAAATGAATACTAAAAATAAACGTTTGATGGTAAACATGCTTATGCTTACCGCATATGGTGTCAAATCACTCCAATAATGAAAATCATGCATGATAATATCATCTCATGCCCTTTCATTCGCTACTGTATACTGTATTGATGGCAAGTGATTCTCATTAAAAAGCAATGTGATTTCCCAGGGTTTGGCCTACAAAAACGTCATCCCTGTAGCACTCTACTGGCTGGTGAGTTGGCTAGTGATTTCAGAATACTTCAGTATATAGTGCATAAATCATATTAACTAGTGTTATAGTGCTTTTTTGTTATTTTGAAGCTCGACAGACCTAGTTCACATTTACTTTCCCTATGGAAAAAACTGGCCAGTTCATTAATATTTGTGTTCCAAGTGAGAAAGAGAAAGTCATAAGGGTTTGGAATGATAGTAGTAAATGATTTTAATGTGTAATGAACTAATCCATTTATTGTTTTCCTCATGCATTCATATATTTATTTATTTTCAGAAACAGGCAGAGTCTGTTATGAGAATAATATGAATCATTGTATATTCACTCATCATTTTGGTAATGATTTGGGAGAGCACTACTGTGGTTTTTATGTACATGCTGATTAATTGCCTTGTTATGATTGTTTAGCTGAAGACACAGAGATGCTGTGAGGATTAGTTTAATTGCTTGAATGAAAAAGTCATTTGGATGTGATTCACACATCTGAATGAGGGAAAAGAGACCAATTTCATTACATCCCATTGTGCCTCAAGTGGTCTGAAGGACCTGTCATTTTCCGTCTTTAGTTTTCTGTTTTCTGTGACCGATCCTATGACCGATCACACTGGAGTGAACAGCTGGTATGGGCTGGATGATTTCATGCATTTATTCTTCAGGAGGATGTGTTATGCCCCACCGTGAATTTACAGTTATTTTGAGCGGTAGATTTACAATATTGTGAGTGTGTTCCAGAAATGTCCCCAGTTCTATCATAGGGCTGTCGTTATAGCACTATAATTCTGTCAAAGACTATGTGAAAGTAAGTTCAAAGCTCATGGTCACAACAAAATGTACATGATTTATAAACTGCCTTGTCTTCAGTGCAAATAAAGCATTTTGACACTCATGAACCCTCATGAAATTGTTGTATTGGCCTTCTGATGGCTAAATGTTACCTGAATAAACATGATATATTACACAGTTGTGTTATTTTTGATAATGCTTCTTAACCAAGATCTTGAAGAAAACATTTATTTTATCTGTGTGTATTAAAGTGATAGTTCACCCAAAAATGAAAGTTCTGTAATTAATTTCACACCCTCTTGTCGTTCAAATCCCGTAAGAGCTTTGTTCAACTTGGGAACACAAATTAATATTTATTTGATGAAATCCGAGAGCTTTCTGATTCTGACCCTGCATAGACAGCAACAGAACTACCACTTTTGTGTGCAAAGGAAACAAAAACAACAAGTTTATTCAACAATAATTTTCTTCCGTGTCAGTCTCCGCCACCATTCACGAGAGTACCATGACGCATTCCTCTGCTTGAAAACAAGCCGCAGCGCATGCGTGTTCTATGTCAGAATGCCGCTCCGACGTCAGCATGATCACACGCATGCGTCATGGTACTCTCGTGAATGGTGGCGGAGCCGGAGACTTACCGGAAGAGAAGAAATTGTTGAATAAAGTCGATATTTTTGTTTTATTTGAGCACAAAAAGTATTCTCGTAGCTTCATAAAATTACAACCACGGATGTCACATGGACTATTTTAACGATGTCCTTACTATGTTTCTGGGCCTTAAATGTGGTAATTGCCGTGTTGTCTATGGAGGGTCTGAAGACTCGGATTTCAAAAATATCTTAATTTGTGTTCCGAAGATGAACGAATGTCTTACTGGGTTTGGAACGACATGAGGGTAAGTAATTAATGACAGAATTAAAATTTTTGGGTGAACTATCCCTTTAATAAACAAATTTTCCCCTCAGTAAATTGGCAGAAATTTCTCTCCTTCTTTGAAGCTTTGTTACTATAGCATTAGTATATATTAAGAAGATATCAGTATATAGCAGCTCAAGGCACTGGGAATAAAATGGTCTTTTTTGATGGTGATGGGTTAGTAGACAGATAGTAGATTAGCTTCTAAAAGCATTAGGGACAATGAAAACAAAAGTATAATTTTGACACTATACACAAATCCTTTTTGTTTTTCAAATCTGATGTTTATGTATTCGCTGTCTGCACTGTCATTTCGCAAGTGAAATCTGATCCGTTTGTTCAGTCAATATATGGTGTATGTACATGGGTTGCTAAGAACAACGACAAGAGATTTTTTCATAAAATAACTGAGAGTCAGTTTGGAAAGAGGAGGAAGTCTGGGAATGTGCCCCTGTAGTCTGATATGACATTTCACTGCATTGCTGAACTCCTGAGCGGCAGTGTTTTACACATATTCATGTTTACTGCACTCTTAAAAATAAAGGTGCTTCAAAAGGTTCTTCAAGCGATGCCATAGAAGAACCATTTTTGGTTCCACAGAGAACCATTCAGTCAAAGTTTCTTTAAAGAACCATCTCTTTCATACCTTTTTGTAATCTGAAGAACCTTATTTTCGCCACAAAGAACCTTTTGTGAAACAGAAGGTTAAAGGTTCTTTATGGAACCATTTAGACAAAAAGGTTCTTCTATGGCATCGTGAATCACCTTTATTTTTAAGAGTGTGTGTTCAAAACTGTTAACTCATTCGCTACTCACTAGGCAGTGAACATCATATAGTTCGCTAAGGAAAGAGTGAGCAAAAATAAGTTAGTGTATTTGGACTAGGGCACGAATAATTGATTAAAAAAAACTCTGTTACAATTTATCTACTTCAAGTAATTAAAAAATACTAGACGTTGCACATTTCAGGTCATAAACGGTTACATTATGTGCATTATGTGTATACCATAAGATGTGTTATTTTTATAATATCTAAACATTATTGCCACATGTCTTCTAACAAAGAATTTTTCATTCTTTAAAATGCAAAGCATAAAATGTTGTTGTTCACTTAAGTCTATTTTTAATATTTGTTTATTTTTATTTTTATAAGTATTGCCTGATTATTTGATTAGGCTAATTGACAAAATAATTAACCAGTTTCTTAGTTACCAAAATAGTTGATGGTCCTAATTTGGACACAGCCTTGACAATATTGTGCACTGTTATGTGATGATTTTGCTGTTAATTTTTTTATTTATTTGATTACTGTTTATATTACCAAAAACTAAATGGATTTGCATCAAAGTATTCCCAAAAACAAAAAAAACAATTTCTGAAAAAAATATATTTTCTGAACAAAGCCTTAAGAGTTCTAAAAATAGTCCATCAAAGGAAGTATGAGAATTTACTGTCAAACTAAATCCAGATCGGTGTAGAAGTGGTATTAAATTGTTAAAAGAGCCACTGTCTGACAAAGAGCTAACATGATGAGTTTTTAAAAAATTAGAGGTGCTTTGGAGGAACACAAGCTGGGCGAGATGAAAGGCATATGGTATTGTTGCTTGAGAATGTGCGCAGGAAGAGACTGAGGGAGACCTGTGTCCACCCTGAGACTTCCTGGGAGTGTCTCTCTGGGTGTGGTCCAAATAACATTGTACACTTTGCCAGCAAAGTCTATTTTGCTCTTGGAGACGCCCATAACCTCCTTTAGAATGCACTCATTTCCTCTCAAGGAGAAAACAGGAAGCATAACGCTCTGGTTACTAATGTAACCTTGGTTCCCTGAGATAAGAGAACGAGCGTTGCGTTGACATGCTTTGGGGAAACTCGGTTCACGTTTGTGTATCTGCACAAACCAATGGAGCTCTAGCCCGCTGAAAGGGGAGGAGCCTACTGCTATATAAGACGGCTCAGAGTGCCATTTCATCAGAATCTTTCGAATGACGTGACAGTCATTGATTCGCGTCCAGCCTTATAGCACAGCAACTTTCGCAACTCATTACCTTATCTCAGGGAGCCAAGGTTACATTACTGTAGTAACCGGAGTGTTTCCTGAGATAAGGGAATGAGTGTTGCGTCTCATTGCGCTATGGGGAACGCATTCAATAGAGCATCGCTATAAGCAAGTGCAGAACGAAGCGCCCTGCGAGCCCAGCCATGAAGCATTCTACTGAGGATTCCTGTAGGCATGAGCCAAAAATGATACCTTAATGAAATTAATGACCTGGTAGTTCTTGCCGACTGACCTGCCAGCCACGAGATAATGATTCACAGCGTTAGCTGCCACATAGATTTTGAGCGTGAAGGGGGTGTGTCCCTTATCCAACAGCTCTTGTAGAAAGGTTAGCATGTGGGACACATTACAAGAGGATGGGTCCAAGCTCCATGCTGTACACCAGTCAGAGAAGACTGACCATTTAAGGGCATAAAGGTGTCTTGTAGATGGGGTATTCACCACACTTGCGGGGAGCTGCAAAGGCTCCCATCGAGGGGCCAAACATGAATGCTCCACAACTCTGGCCGGGGTTGCCAAATCATGCCCTTCGTTTGCGAGAGAAGGTCCTTCCTCAATGTTATTGGCCAAGGGGCTGCCGATAGCAGCTGGATCAACTCAGGGAACCATATCTGATTCCTCTAGAGTGGGGCCCCAGAGGACTGAGCATATGACTTCCCTGACATGTCTGATGACTTGAGGAAGCAGGGCAATCGGGGGTAAGGCGTATAGGCGAGCGCTGGGCCAATTGTGGGCCAGGGCATCGCGCTGTGTCGAGAAATAAATTGGGCAGTGAGAGTTTTCTTCTGAGACAAAGAGGTCTACCTCTACCCTCCAAAAGACAGACCAAATAATTTGAACCATTTGTGGATGTAAAAAAATCCCCTCATTCTCCTGAAATACATTGTCGCTTACAGCATGTCTGCCCCTTGGTAAGTCTGCCTGGCACATAAATGCCTCTTAGTGAGAGGAGGGTTTGCCCTGTGCCCACACAGAGGCGTCAAGCCAACCTGTTGAAAGGGAGCATGACCTAAGACCACCTTGGTGATTGATGTAGGCTACCATCATCACGTTGTCCGAGCGGACCAGCACATGGTGCCCATTTAAGGCTGGCAGGAAGGTTTTTAGGGCCAGAAAAACCACCATCATCTCGAGGCAGTTGATGTGTAATCACAGCTCAGGTTGACCAGAAGCAGAATGTCGGTCTGCCCTTGTACAGAGCTCCCCAATCCAAGTTGGAGGCATCTGTCGTAGCTACCTTCTTTTTGGAGAACCCATTTGAAACAGGTGTGAAGTTTTCCAAGGGGCCACGGCTCTGATGCAGCGGTGGGTTACCCCTGGGTTAGCCCCAGAGAAATCACAGAGGAGGCGGCCGACATGAGGCTGAGCATCCTCTGGAAAGCCCTTAGGGGACATGAAGTCCCTAATTTGAATGACGCCACTAGCCACTGAATAGTCAGGGAGTGTTCCGATGTAATCCATGCCCGCATTTGGGCGACGATAATTGTCCCCAGAAAGACTACTCGCTGTCTGGAAGACAAAAAACTTTTGACTAGATTGATTTTCAACCCAAGGCGCTCTAGGTGGCTGAGCAGCAGCGACCTGTGAGCAATGAGTTCCCATTCTGATCTGGCTAAAACCAGCCAATCGTTGAGGTAGTTCAGAATTTAGATTCCCATCTATCTCAGAGGGTAAAGAGCTGCGTCTATGCACTTCATGAAAGTGCGTGGAGCCAGAGACAGTCTGAATGGCATGACTGTGTACTGATAGGCTACTCCCTTGAATGCGAATTTTAAGAACGGTCTGTTATGGGGGCTATCTGGATGTGAAAGTAAGGATCTTTCAGATCCACTGACAAAAACCAGTCCTTGCGAGGATCTGCTTCAAAGTTAACATCTTGAACGGCCATCTCATAAGCGAACGGTTCAGTCTGAGATCAAGAATGGGTCCGCCCTTTTTTTTTGGTAATGAGGCAGTAGCAGCTGTAAAAACCTGACTCACTGTTTCCACGGCTCCTTTTGCAAGCAAAGTTTGTACTGCTGTACTTTGCCTGCTGTATCCTCTTTCTTCAACGCCGTAAAAACAGTGGTGAGAGCGGTAGATGTAGAGGAATTAACACAGGCCGAGTAGGGGGCACGCCACGTTCTGGTGAGCTCTTCGTGAACTGCCGGCAGGAATGGAGCAGGCCAATGGTTGCAGGACTGTTGACGCCATCCCTTCAGGTACCACTCATCAAGGAGGCCATGTGCAGGCTCTTCTGTAGCCGACCAAGCCAGGCCGAAATCCTCCACAGCCTTTGTCAGAACGCAGATCAGCTCTCTGTCCATGCTGGGCTGTGTTGATTGCATCAGGGGAGGGGTTTCAGGCTCTTCAACAGAATACTCCCACTCTTCATCGTCTGACACCGTCAATGACATGGAGTCATCAGCCGCGATCTGGCCTTTTGCAGCCGACAAGGGGCGTTGATCCTTCTCCTAGGGGAGAGAGGAAACGGGAGAGCAGAGCAGGGAGGACCGCCTTCATGAAAGAAGGCGATCTGCAAGCGGAGAAGGGCGAGAGCACACAGTCTCAGTGAGCACAGCCTCTGTGTGGCAGGCGACGCAGGAGCCACGCTCGCGGAAATTTGCGTAGATATTTGCCCTTTCAAGCGCCAGATGGCCACAGGGGAAAGCTTCTCGCAACTTTCTCTGCCAGGGCTCCTTCTATGGTGGCAAGCAGCAGGCTGAGCAGAGCTTCTTCGGCTTCTTGATTGCAGAGTCAGCGAAGTGATGATCTCGTCGCTGAAGGAGAACAATTCTGATGAAATGGTGCTCTGAGCCGACTTATATAGCGGTTGGCTTCTCCCTTTTCTGCGGGTTAGAGCGCCATTGGTTTGTGCAGCTACACAAAACGTGAACAAATCAGGCTTCAGTATCAGAGTAAACAGGAGTTTCCCAATAGCGTGTTAACGCAATGGGGGAGACCGTTCGAAAGGGCACTCTGGGGATAAGGAGAAGTGGAATGAGGCTTAGATTAGCAAAACAAAAATCCCTCTCAGCATTTCGGGTATCGTGGCATATATTTTGCATTGCTGTTGTTGAGGCAACTGTCACATGTCTTTACTGGGTCAGTTTTTCCTTTGAGTACTGTAGGGTATTACTCATCATGTTCAGGCATAATGCCAGTCAATCTGATTAAATCTAACGATTTTGGAAGTACTTTTTGTGTGATATGTATCAAGATTAGTCCATGAATAGACTGTGGGCTTTTGGTAAGGTCCCTTTAAGGTTAAATCAGACCTTTACTCTTCTGTCTGATTGAAAACTTTAGGTTTGCAGCACAGTACAGTGATTTACAAGCCAGGGTTCAGTCCAAGTGAACCTACCACTATGTTTTGACTGTTGACATTCTGTTCAAGTTCAAGGCAATTCAAATAAGAGTTATGAGCTGCAATGTGTTCAACTTCGGTGTTGAAATCATTAATAATGCATTGTTTAGGATTTGTAATGAAATGTATAGCTGTTTTTTCATACATTTCTAATTTTCAGATGCAGGAGTTTGCCTGTCAGTGTATGAGATTGAGATGTAAATCCTGAACAGTGCAGCAAGTTGCACGTCTTTTGGGGTTTCCCGGTTTCCATTCATATTTCTCTGGTGTAGTTTGTGTTTCCATTATATGAGTAATCAATATTCAGACAGAGTGTTATCTTATGCTTTGAGAGAAAGAAGCAGACAGAGACAGAATGCTATGAGGTGAACAGTAAATGTGAAATGGAAAAGCAGGGAAAAGAAGACCGTCAATGTGATATTATGGGAAAAATGTGGAGATAAAGAGCCAGCTGTGGAGTGAATCCATCATACAATAGACTATTATGAAAATGTAATGGTTGCCTTTAGATAGCAGGTGAAATGATCTGCATAATGTGCACTTTTCAGCTCTGAGTTACGTTATTCTATCTGGATTTTTTATTTCTTGGAATATTTGAAGGCAAACAAGTTTTCCATCCACAATCAAAGATCATATACATATAAAAGAACAGATGCATAGCCTTGCATGGCCCCTCATTCATTACCATTGTTTGATGAAACTAGCTATGTTTTCTATACAACTATGACATTTGTTATTATGACACATGCTGTAGTAACGTAAAGATGTTTAAAAATACAACTGGCAGTCTTACAGGGATATTTAACCCAAAATTATAATTTTGTCATCATTTACTCACACTCCTATAATTCCAAACATGATTTAGTTTCTTCTGCAGAACTTATAAGAGGATATTTTTAGAAATATTTATGTGTCCGTTTTGTTCATACAATGGAAGTCAATGGTAAACAAAACTGTTTGCTTACCACCATCTTTTTTTTTGCATTCTGGGATCACCCATTTGAGCCTTCAGTTGCCAGTTCACATGTTTAACTATGCCACATTACCAAAACAATGAAGCACTCTAAACTCTGCAGACTAACTAATAATCCAGGTATATTCGCCCATAGAGAAGCACATTCTAGTCTGCACTGTACATTCCAGTGCTTGCTGCCTTTGTTTATGTAACCACTGGTGTGTTTAGTCAATAATGACTTAGACATATTGTAACTCTCAGGTTTTTTTTCCAACCCTAATCCATTGAACAGCCCACAGGGTGACTTTACAGGTGTTTTGTATTACCTGGGCATGGAAGAGGTGTCTTATCTCTCCTGTACCAGACCTGCTCTAGAGAGAAAGAGCCATAAATATATCTCTACCCTCTGTTTAGCTGGCCCATTCACCATTGTCTATCAAGACTCCCCAGTTAGTTTAATCATGGAGTTTTATTGTCCGTATTCATAATCAAGTTTATGTAGTACTCCGTTTGTTAGGTACATGCGCTTTTGTCACACAGAAGCTTGGTTGTTGTGTTTGGTTTTTGTTGACTGCACAGCTTTCTTTTCTTCCCTCCGGGTCTTCTCTGAATTGGGGCCAAAGAGGATCTGGTCTGGATTCTGGAAGACATTCTAATTTACTGGTGGCATACTTACTCCTCAAACAAATGCTTGCCCTGGGTATATCTGCATTAGGCAGGACTGAAGCAGAGGCTTTATGGCAGTGTCTAAATAAAAGCTGTTGCTTTTGATGTGAGCTGTGAAGCACTTGAGCTGGCTTGGTTCATTGTCATTATGTCCTTTCCCCTGCTTTATATGTGCCGAAAATGTTTATGTGTGTGTGCTTGTGCATTAGACAGCCCTTTATGTGGCTGGCAAATGCTCTGGTCTCTATTTGGCATTGACTTCACAGCCTGCCTTTGTTTCTTACCCAGTAATGCAACTTTTATGTGGACAAAAATGCATTGGTTGGACAGAATAGCATGCATCAAGAAATGATGTCTGCTTTGGATTATATGAATTATACAGTAACCCTCATTAAGTGCAAAATCAAACCAGCATCATTCACGAAAACATGATTAAAAAGCTACATGATGCATTAAGATCATTTATGAACCGGTATCCACACGGCCGTTGGGTTGACATGAATAGGTGCGCTGCACAAACTAAGATGGATGGATATAATTTTAAACCTATTAGTTTCCACTCCCCCTCCCCAAAACCCAACCCCTCCAGAAAATCACAACAACAGTTGGCACTGCTCATTTTAAACCCTTACAGCACATCTCATTTCTGCATGTTGCATATTTGCATGTACAAGCACAGTTGTACACTTTTGTATCCATATGAAGCATTTTGAATTCATTTTACTGAATCAGTTCATTCAGATGATTCATTTACTACAAAAAAGGATTCACTAATTCATTTGAGAACCTACCGACCACCTTGGAATTTTATTTTAAATAAAATTGAATATTTAATTGAATTTGACTGTTCATAATAGTATAAAAAAATACAGTATATAAAGTGTTTATATACAATTCAAAATAGTTGTGAATAATATATTTGTGGATTAAAAAGTTTAAGTTTAATTGGCAGGGTCATCTGCTGAATGTAAGACTAATTTCTGTCGGTCTGTTTTCACTAGAATGACAGCACTTGTTCTTTCCCACTTTTGAACAAGTGATGAAAAGATGAAAGGAGAAAATAATGAATTCTTATTCAGATATGTTTGGCACTTATACTGTGACTGTTACTAATCATTGCTTATAGCAATTTCTTAAAATACTGCATAATTATTACTTGATGAGGCGGCACCATTGTAAGCCATTGATAGCCAGTTTAAAAATGATAAAAGTATCTTGAAATGAGATAAGTACCTTTGAAAGTATTGCATATATGCATAAATATTTGGCTATATTATCACCCTCTTTTCTTTTTGCCAAGAATAGTTTTTGAGCAACTTTTATCAAGTAAATGTAAAAAAAATTATCAAGTAGAAGCTCTTTGATATGCTGCAAAAATGTTTTGTTTCGTTTTTTTTTTTTTTTTTTACACTGGTGGTTTTTTCTAAAAAAAAACAAAAAAAAGGTATCTTAAGTTGTTAAACTTTTTAACATTACAATTAAATTGTAATTTGACAAGCTAGAGTGATGTGACAGACAGGCATGTGCTGTACTTTACCGTTTGTGCTGGTTATAGCTGAGATGTGCCAGGTATTAGCATGGCCTTTCCAGGCCACCTTTTATCTGCTGTCTGGGCTTATTTTTGGAACCCTTTATTATTCAAGATTCTAAATAATAAATGATCGCCATTTGCTTTTTTTTTTATGTAATGATGGCATTGTTGCCAAGTGGATGGCAGCATGTGCAGAGACATTTGTTGCTGTTATTGTTTGTTTCTTGGCCTGAGTCACATTCTAGCATGGCATCTTTTAAGTGCATTCCAGGACTAATGGAAATTCATGATAACGTATATTCACAATTTTTTTCCACAGATACAACATTTTGAATATTACAATGATTTTAATTCACTTTTACTTAGCCATTAAAAAGCATGTTATTAGTCCTGTCTTATCTCGCAAGTATGTTAAGAAAGAGATCTTTTGAAAGTCTTTTTTAAATGCATCAGTAGCAAAAATAAAATTCTCTCATTATTTACCCTCATGTGGTTCTAAACCCTGACTAACCTGAATTCTGAGAATTTCAGTGATTTTTTTTGTCCATACAGTGAAAGTCAAAGGTAACAAAACTGTTTAGTTACCAACATTCTTCAAAATATCTTCTTTCATGTTCTACAGAAAAAAGAAACTCACACAAGTTTGGAATGATGCGAGTTAGCAGTACATTTTTAGTAGTAGATTTTTTACAGTTTTATATGTTTATCTTTAGCACACTCATTTACAGGGACAATGTATTTTAAGGGATTATATGCTCTGTTTAGTGTTCTGTTCTAGAAATGCAGTTCTTTGAGCTCTACCATTTTTTTTTAAATGTATATAATATATGCACCTCAATCTAGTTGATTAATCATAAAACAACTGTATCTTGTGGTGAGAGAAATGGTTCAGAATATCAACAGTGCTGAAAATGAGCTTATATGTGCATATAAATGGATTTTCAGAAGACTTCTGTTGCTTTGACATGCGCTGTTATTTATTCCCTCCCTCGGTAAAGAGACAATATTACACTGGTATTAGCACTATTCAGCATGTAATTGTTTCTCAGTGGAACTGTGAAAAAAATATATTTGCATGGCTCCTTCGTGATGAAACTCATGGGGGATGAGGGAGGTTTTTCATACAGGCAATGACAAATAAACACTGCAGCTAAATATGGTTGTAAATCTTCTTGTAAATGTTAATCATATTCTATATAAGAATTGTATAGTGGTTTACAATAGAAAATGCCAGATGGTAATACATCTCCTTTTGTTAATATCCCAAAACATTGCTATGGTTATCAATATGTCAATGATCACAGGTTTGGTACTTCTGTACAATAGAGTTACAATAATGTTAACCTAGGGAAATCATGCCCATATTTAAAGGCGGTTACTCACAAAACTTTGCACTTTTGCATTCATTTCAGTGTCAAATGATTTGACAGCAGCCTTAGGCCAAAATCCTCAATGTAAACTCAGAGATGATGATTCAGTTGGGAACAAATTACCACACAATGCAATGCTGTTCAAATTTCTGATATGCAATAAAATCACAAACTAGCTGAGCAAATTCACATCCCAATGTAAAACATTTACTGCCCAAATAGGGCTGCAGACTCATAAAGGTAAACTTGTATTTTGTATACTTGTATCAGTCCTGTATCTTTGCATCTGTATTCCTGCCCTTCATTTCTATTTAAGCATCCTTTACTTTATTGATAATGTATTGCAAAGAACAATTGTAGAATGTCTACACTAGTCAATGTGAAGTCTGATACACCCCTTATTTACTTGCTGTAAATGTGTCTCCTTTAGAGAACCTCAGTACATCTCGTTATTTGATGTTCCTTTGCTTAATAAAAACCAGCAGTTATTCCTTCGGCTGGCGTGTTTAGCTCAGTCAACTTTGACGGGACCACTTGAACATCAGATTCATCAGTTTGCTTTTGCTTTCTCCTGCTGCCTCTTGCTCATTCAAATTTATTTGGCGAAAAAAAAGCCAAATGGCTGAAATTGCTTTAGTCTGTCCTTGAGCTGCTTTACTGCTGCACATAGAGAAGAGGAAAACGGCCCCTCAGAAATCAATGCCTGACAGTAAAATATGGGCATATTTTAAGTGACTGGAGAAGTTGCAGCATTTCACCAGGGGAAGTCCTTATCATGCAGAAACAGCCATGAAGATTAGAGGTAAATTATTAAAAAAAAGAAGGATTTAACGCATGCTCCAAGTCACCAGCTAAGATTTATGAACCTACTTCATTATTCCAGGGTGCTTTGTCTTGTCGAGTGTAGGCACTGCCCATGAGACCTGAGCAACGCTGACGTGCCTCTTGGTGTGTGTTCGATTATACACTTGGACCCTAGAAACGTGCCAGTATGGCTCTGATCAGTTCATTAGGACTACAAGTGTCACTTTCTGAATATAAGTCAAGTTTGCTAAGTATGCTCCTTACCAATCATGTCCTCTCCTTCATATAACAAAGCCTTCATATTCTGCATGCCACGTCCAAAGGCAGATTTCAACCTTGCAAACTACAAGGATGGATTGCACCCTGAAAAGCTTCTGTCTGTACAAAGAGTTTGCATTTCATTGAGACTATTTGAGATTACCTTTTCTGTGTTTCTGCCAATACAGCAGGACATCTCGCTGCATATTCAACTTATCCAGAATTATCCCGTCTGCTGGGTTACACCCTAATTGGCTTTCTTAACAGTCCTGATAATGAGATTATATGCTTCATGGAGCAGTGCATCCCTTTTGGTCTCCATATCTGCAATGTAAAACTCCTTTTTCGGATTTATTAATAGTTTGGTAGCAACTAAATGTTAGAGCCAAACTATGCATACACACAGATGGCTATTGACTTGTTTTTTCTTTACTAGGCATACAACTCATGGGTTGTGTTTGTCTTTTTCTATTAAATAGGTAATTTAGGACATCTGGTTTAGATAAAGCTATTTAAGCGTATACAGTAACCTAGCTGCAGTGACTACAAACACTTTCCATCCTGGTCTAGGGTGTTTTCTATACATTTAAATGCTGGTTGACCAGCACTGCTGCTGTTTACCAAGAAAACGTAGATGGGGAAACTCATTAACTGAAAAAATCCAGAAAAGTCTTGGTTAAGCTTCTTAAGAAAGCCTGGCACAGACTCCAGCAGCATCCAAAATATGGATTCAACATGGATGTGAGAGCCTGCATTGATTTTGCTTGTCTATCTGCTAGGTGAACATTTTTCTGAGTGATGACCAGACCTTCCTCAAGGTGCTCTGGATGACCCCTCTCTTCTCTTTTTTGTAGTACTGGTTCTCTGGAAGCTTGCAGTGGATCGGTCACTGTAAGAATATATGTGTGACTGATTGATAGCAATGTCCTTTTTTGCTTAATAGAGCTGCAGGTCATGCATTTTTGAGGCGATGCAGAAAAAATAGTTTGTCCTCTGTCTTGAAGGAGAAAACCTGTAGTGATAAATGATAGATTTTTACATTTTAGCTTTATAAGGTTATTAATATACTTATTAATCTGGTCATTTTATAGTCAAAATCTTGTCAAAATGTATTTTTGACTTTGCTCAACATGTACAGTGCTCTGGAAAGTAGCCAATAGGCAGTGGCAATGTTTTATTATTAATAAATAATAAGATACATTTACTTTGTATAGTACTTTTAGGGGGGGAAATAGAAGAAAAAAACAATAAAAGAACAAACACATGCTAAAGACTCAGCATAACAATGGAGGCCCAGTCAGAGTGATGGAAAGGATCAGCATGTGTGTGATCCATCAGTCAAGCAAAATGTATATGAGTGGAAAAATGCCCATATATCATTGGGACAAAGAAGAGCCAGCAAAATAATAGACAGAACTGTACTGTATGTCTATTCATCACACACAGGCAGAGTTTGGGGTTTGCCTGGTGTGTTGCAAGTTAATAGTAATTTAGCTTCCGTCATATACAAGCCATCATCCATTTGCAAGCGTACCATCCCTGCAAAGATTACGAATAATCAGCATATAATGTATGAAAAGACTGAACAAGTGCACCCCATTAAAACTCCATGAAGATTCAAGACATCAGGCTCTCCCGGTCAAGATCTGATCCCTGTCAGTTAATGGCATGTGCATTTATGTGTGCACACCATTTCACTTTGGTCCTTGGAAATCACTACACTTATTTCCAGCCCCATTTAAAATCTGCAGCTAAATGTGATTTGATGTGTATCCTGAAATGGAAGATGATTGGAATGAGATTGCTTCTTGTGCTCCCCGTTACCCATCTCTCGTTTCACACCTCAACTTTAAATGACTTTGTCAAGAGTGTTTTTCAGTTTCAGTCCACTGAGCTGTAAGTCTCTGCATAAGGACTATAATTAAACCCATTATTTTTACATTTGTCACATCATTTGTAAATATATAAAATCATCGTAAAGCCTTATCCTTCATTGATAACACATATTTCCAATTTGTCAAAAAGCTAGTGTAACACTTGGCTGAGACACTCGTATAACATCGGATATAAAAGTACATTTTAAAGGGCTTGAATTAAGTGTTAAGGTCTTGTAAAGAAAGCTAATTCTCCTTTGCTGAAGAAATGGATTTCTCCTGAATTATTTTATATATATCTTGTGTAAGTCTGGTACACTTGCTAAAAATACTGTGGTGAATGGACTGAATAATCTTTAATGGTAAGTTCCATTGTTTGTGTGTAGGCTCACGGCTTTTCAAACATTAATCCTAACATTTAAATTAGGCATGAAAGTAAAATTCACCATATTTATTTTTAAAAAGTGCATCTTTTTTATTTTATTGTGAACGATTTTAATTTTGTTTTATTTTGTCCTCATAATTTTAATTAAAATATCTATTTTCCAGAGAAACAACATTTGTTTGCTTAAAGTGCCATTTATTTTAAAGAAAATTAATTTTTCTAGATGTCACTTTGTCTTACATCAAATGTTTTTATACAATACATTAGCTAGTACAAAGAAATTCATAGATTTCCATAAGAAATGCATACTAAAGTTTATAATTGCTTACAGTAATATTTCCTGCTTCTCAGGATTTTCTCTTGGAAAAAAAAGGGGGGCGGAGACTAATTTCTCTCTCATATCTGCTGGAGTTTCACATCTCAACAATGATTTTATCAAGTGTGCCCAGATTTGACATAATCAAAAATTAGAGATTTCAGTTTAAACTCTCATCCTCGTCTCCTCACCAGTGCACTGCAGTGTTGTGCCTATTTTTATTTATTTTTTACTAACCTTGCAGGCTTGCTTTTAAAGGGGCTCTGCCTGAAGACCTTGATTAGCTGGTTCAGGTGTGTTAAATTAGGGCTGGAGCTATACCCTCCAGGAACAGGACTGGACACCCCTGACTTAGAGAGAGATATCTTACACATTTATATAAAATGTATGTAAAATATAAAATGAGTTCTGAAGAGTTTTCTCTATAGACATAAAATAAATACGGGGGCTTTCACAGTGGTGCGCACCCAGGTTTGTTTGGTGTCACAGTTCGATTCGTTTGGATAATGTGAAAGGTTAACTGGTTCGGACCAGGCAATCAAACCAAGTGTAAAAGCACCCTAAATAATTAAGGCCATTCGTTTTGGAGTTTCTCTTTTTTTAATGTGTTGCCTTTAAACCTCTGAACTTGGAAAGGTTACCATGCTTCACGTCCTCTCTGCCTCGTGTCAAAGTTATGAGATTTTATGTGTCATTTTAAGACATAGGCTGTCATGGTCAGTCAAGAGTAATACATCCTTGTGTCTCATTAAACTAATCCTTCCTTAAATGCATGAGTGGCCTCTTTAATGTATCACTTCATGCATATTATTAGCATGTTGCTCTTCCCTCTCATTTTTTCTAAGATCACATCATTTTTTCACTTTCACCCTAAATGGAAGACTGTCAGAACTGAAAGATTAAGCATCACTTCAAGCAGAAAACTCAGGCTTAGCCACTTTCCTGAATGCAAGCTGTCAAATTGGCCCTCTCTCTTCCCCACATTCTATTTCCGTTATTTTCTCATTCTTCCATTCCCTTCTCTGAGGATGATTTTTGATTGACGGGCTGAAGTGCTGGCGCAAGATGAAGTATTTTGAGCTAAGGGTCTTTTGCCCTGCAGTTTAGATAGAGAGCATAGCTTTCACTTTGATAAAAGGAAGTGATGTGTTTCCCTGTTGTTCAGGGTTTCATAGAAGCCACTTGACTCCTGCTCCTGTCATTGAGCGATCGAGCCAAACATGGCACAGCACCATCAGAATGCTCTGGAAGCTTTGCATCAAATCAAATCAACTGAAATGCTGAAAGCTTTTAGTAGAGATGACATTGAGTCTGATGATTGCATTGTTGTCTTTGCTGTGTCAAACCTTAATCCTATAAAGCCTTCTGTATCATATTTGATAGGCAAATTTCTAAGGCCTCTAAATTATCAACATGATCAAAACATTGCAGAAAAACATGTTGTACATGATCTAGTATATGCCTTCTGTCGTCTGATTGATAGTTTATGCTTTTTAGCAAGTACAGTTCCTTTTAGTATAATTGTGTAAAAAAAAAACACCACATCAAAAAAAAAGTAAATGTAAAAAAAAAATGGTACACGTGTCTTTTTGCTGTGAAATCTTTACTGATTTTCATTTGTAAAACATAAGAATGACTTTTATATTGTTAGTAATAGTTAGTAAGATGAACACTTTTAAGTAACTTAAATTTACTTGATTATACATACTTTAAAAAAAAATCATGTTAAAATGTGAGTATCAAATATGATGTATCAAGCTTTTGAGAGATCTTTCAGTCATCATTGTATTGCATTGCATTATATGTAATGAGCTTTGTTTATAAAACTAGGTATTTCAATATCTTATTGAGACATTGGGAGATATAGAGTGATGATCTATATATTCATTTTATGTCAATATTTATTAGTTACTTATTTATGTTATAATATTTATTACTGATGTATTAAATATGATACTGAGCAAAAAACACATATGCAATGTATATATATTGTCTAAAGTTTCAATTAACTGTTCTATTTCAGAACAATAAATTGTTCTCATTTTTATATGACAGGCTGTAGAGGTTTAAAAGAAAAAGACAATGTTTTTGCATAGCAACAAGTTGAGATTATACGCAGAGATTATACAGCAAGTCAGTTGCATGGGGTCTCTGAGGTGTGTTTGTTGTAATGTAAAAATATCATCCGAAAGGAATCGTCTTTTTTGATAGTGAGTTTGTGTTTGGTTCAGAGTTTTGACATCCTTAGCCTCCAACGTTTCTTTGAGACTTTGATCTTGCGTACTTCTGTGTCATCTCACTCATTGACTCAACATCAACCAAACACTTCACACAGCAAAAGTAGGAATTACGGTCACCTATGACTAAGGGTGGCTATATTCTGAACCACAGAAATCCTGTTTCTACACTCTGAGCAAAATATGCCAAGATGCACTTTTAAGCATGTATAAAATATTTTTAGTCAGCTTTGCACAGGATTGTCATCCAGCACTCAAAGCATAAATGACATATACTGCACTAATTGGCTAGGAGGGTCTAGTTGTAGCAAACTCTCCCTGCAGTTAAGTGTCTTGCTCTAGGGTGCGAATAAAATTGCAGGTTTGTAATCTCAGTAACTCATTAATTGCTGGATCACCTGGGATTGAATCTACAACCTCCACAGGACATAGTTCTGCCATAGTCACCAAGGGGCACTAAGTTCTTCACTTGTGATTAACTTTTAAATTGGTAATCGTTTGCCTGTATTTGTGTGTACTTACTCACAGTGTAAAGCCGTGATCACAGTAAACTGTTCACTCTATTAACTTTCATTATGCATGCAAACACTGGAGACATAAACCGCAAGCTTGTGTGGATAAGTGTTGCATTCTGCAATGTAAAAAAAGTTAAAGTTTGTTGAACTCTGACCTGTGAATTTGTATGACGACTAATAATGGATCTGCAGTAAACATCACAGATGGACCTCTTGGGTGAATTCAAAGAACACAAACTTAAAACTGCAGGTTTGCAGTGTTGCTGGCATATAATTTATTATTGTTTAATTATGATTTATTATTTATTCTAAACAAAAGCTTGACATGTTATCCAGGTTTGTTGCAGTCAAAGTAAAATTTACTAAAATAATAGTGCTACATAACTTTGTTCATATTCCCCTGTGAATTTTTTCATTGTCTGTGCAGATTTAAATTGGGTAACACTTTAGATTAGGGAACACATATTCACTTTTAACTGTTAAGAGTTTTCCCACAATAAACCCTTAATTTGCTTCTTATTGATAGTAATTAAGGTAGTTGTTTAGGTATGGGGTAGGGTTAAGGGACCTATGGTCATGCAGAATAAGGCATTAATATGTGCTTTATAAGTACTAATAAACAGGCAATATGCTAGTAATATGCATGCTAGAAAGCAACTAGTTAATAGTGTTACCTAATCTAAAGTATTACCTTAAAGTGTAATATTTATTGTAAATATAGACTATATGTCTTTTTTTACTTTTGTTACTGACTAAATCAAAAACCATTTGTCAAGAACATTTCATCAGATTAGTACTGCTTTTTCACAATCAATCTATTTCTCTGTGTTTTTTCTTCAGGTGGCTTCTCATTGGAGTCCTTCCTCAGCTTACAAGCGCTTGTCAAACTCTCCAGAATGAACAGGGCATTTAACAGGAGAAAGGGTAAGGGAATAGAGTTGATGGGCATTTAACAGGAGAAAGGGTAAGGGAATAGAGTTGATGTTCCTGCAATGTCAGCTGTCAATATGCCAACAAGCCTGACTGATTGATGAAGACAAATGTTCATTTATGCCAGCTGCCTGTACTACAGAATTCACTGTTACATTAAATTGACCTGAAACCAAAGTCTTTGAAGAACATGTTAGCTAAATGTTTTTCATTTGATAGCTAATTAAGTTTTTTAGCTGCACCATAAGGGTGCATTCCTAGAGTTTTTAGCTCCCTGTAAAAACAATGACTTATTTTGTTTCAACACATTTTCTTCGGGGAAGTAATGACTTCCAGGCCTGAATTAAAGCTTGCTGAAATGGGACGCACACTCAAGTTTCACCCCCACACATCAGGTTTTCAATGCTTCATTTCTGGCACTCATTTCTGCACTTCGTTTCCAATTCCAAACCTCCCCTATACACGCATTTTGCCTAATTTGAATAGACCTGCGGACAGACCTGGATTCATAGGTGACACAGGTGAGCCTACTTCACACAGAAAGTGTGCCTTCTAGGCTAATGTTTTATTAATGGCGATGACAGAAGAGCCTCTGGGCTTGCTTGTGTGTTCACAGCCCATATTTGGCGAGTTTATCTCCAGCCACAGACACTGCAGTAGTAGGTTGCTTTGAATATTTCATAGCTCTCAATTGGGATTCACTCTTTGCCTGAAATTATTGTTAAGTCCAAACAGACACTTTTGCACACGATTCTCTTTTTCAGAAGATGATAATGCTGCTTAACAAACTAGAAATTATGTGAGACCTCACATTCATTGACCTTTATAGTCAGCAAGGGACACTTTACTGTGTGTAAACAGTTCTGCTGAATGCACAGTGTTAATCAAAAAAGGTTCAAAAGGAATATTAAAGATTTTAGGCAAAAATAGAAATACTGTATGAGTTCGAATGATTCATGCGTCTGCATTACATACATATTCTGAACCTGTTAAAGAATGTATCCATGGTTACATAAAAAAATTCCTGCAGTTCAGTCGGAAAGCTAAGTTTGGACTCATATTATAGAACAAAACATAAGTTTGAAAATTGCAATTCTAAAAACCATTGTAAAAGTTAACCTAGAATGTGTTTCATTGCATTCTTAGGTGATTATGTGATTGAAAGACTGGTGACATTATAACATGATATATTCTGACATTAATTAATTTAAATCAAATCAGAATTTAACTGAATCAGGAGTTTCTGAATGAGAACTGAATTAGGAAATCTGTGGCTGTTACATAAAGTAATTAAACATTTCCAAATAAAAAAATAAGACTTGCTTTAAATTTTGAAAATGTTTCGTATGTAATTTGATGTAAATTAATTTTTTTATATTGTAACAACAAAAAGCTCATATTATTTTTTTTAAAGTCCTTGTAGAAAGCTCTTAGTTGGTTTAAACTGGTTTAAATCTCCCTGACTGAACAAAACCCCCTGAATAAAACTCTCAAATCAGACCTGGCTGTCAGGATCATGAACCTGTTTTGTTATGTTTTGCCCGTTTCTGTTCCTGTATTCCCTTATTTGGTCCTGTCCTCGTTTAGTTAATTAGTCATTCTGTGCACCTGTGTTTGGTAATTGTCCTGTGTTTATAAGTTCTTTTCTGTGCATTTCTCCTTGGTCAGGTCTATTGTTGTGAATGTCATCCTTGTGCTCTGTATCTCCCTATTGGATCATTAAAAGTGCCTGTGCTCCAGCGTATTGTGACACTGGCTGACAACAAACTAGCTTTGTGAAACAGGCTGTTTTTGCCACTATAACGATGACCTTTCTTTATGGAAAAAATAGCAAGTTTTGCTATTCTTTAGCAAAAGGTTGAATTTAAACTAATGTTCATAAGATAAATAAGCCTGGCAGGGTAACTTTGGCAACAGGTTGTATTTTAACATTTAATGTGCATTAAGTGATCTCATCCATGCTTTTGCTTTTTTCCAGTTGTTTTGAATGCTTACCCTTTATGATTATTTGTGTTTAAATTGACAGCTAATCGGTGGGAGCATTACAAAATGACCTTTAGACCTGAGCTCTGGACAGAGATGTCCTGCGGTGCAGTAACCTTTTCATAATTCAGCAAGGTACAGGGAAAAGCAAAGGGTAAAGCTAAAAAAGGGTAAAGCTGTCTCCTTTGCCCCACGTTTGTTATTTTTGGTTTGTTAGTTGTGGTTTCACTCATTTTCTTTAGTATTTAAAAATACTGCAATGACCTAGTAGATTGCTGTTATTAATTTTGGAGGTTGCATGCCTCAGCAGTTTTCTCCAAAGTACAGACTCAAATCTTCTGAACTTGGAGAAGTATTCTCTCTATAGTTTTGCAGTACAAGAGCTGAACTGTAGTTTTTTGTTTTGTTTTGTTTTTGCTGTAAAGTGTTGTGATTTTATAAGAATGTATGTAATATCATGGAATTATTGAGATGATCATAATCTGCTTAATATGTAAATAACATTGCATTAACCTTCATTTAATTTGTGGTGTTTGCTAAGACAAGCATTACTATTATTCTTGCTGAACAGATTCCTAAAGCCCCATTCAGCTTGAGGAGAGTTTTTAGACTGGTTAAAGTCCAATAGTCAGAGTTTCTGACTCTAAGGGGTCCCCGGTTATATCTTTTGTTTTAGAGGCCCCTTGTTGGCACATCATTTTGGGGATCTAAGAACCTTTTTTCTTTTCTTTTTTAAATGCTGGAATTGAATGATTTTCATGAGGTTTGGATCTATTAATGGTTCTTACATGCTACGTGAAGCTACTACCGAGCAGCAATGTACAGCACGACCAGTGTAGTCTGATCACCAAATGAATTATTCTTTTGATCTGTTATTTTTGAGTGAGAACTTTTATTTGTCCGAGATCCGCAGCCCTGCAGAATTTTGCTTCAACCCTAATCAAACATACCTGAACAAGATAATCAAGGTCTGAAGGGTTACTAGAAATTTCCAGGCAGGTGAGTTTTAATTAGGGTTGGAGTTGAACTCTGCAGGGCTGCGGCTCTCCAGGACCAACGTTTGCCACCCCTGGCATAAACAGTCATGGCCAAAAGTTTTGGCAGTGACATAAATTTTGTGTTTTGCAAAGTTTGCTGCTTAAGCTGTTGTGGTGTTCATTCACATTGTTTCTAGATTATTGTGTAGAGTGATCAGATGCATTTTAAATAACTGCTAAAAGCTTCATTGGCCAAAAAAATTTACTTTTCACACAAAAACTAATTTCACAGCTTTTTGATCCTGACACAAAATGACCAACTAACATTAATTGACTAATCATATCAGCAGAACATGTGAAAGTGGGAATGCGTACTAGTCAGGTGAAATCACTATCATACTAATTAGACTGTAAGAGCAGACTTGATTGCTATAAAAGGTGGGAAGAAGTGCTTCCAATCATTGTGCTCTTGTTAGTAATAGTTACCTCCAATGAAACACGTGCAGCCATCATCGCTTTACATCAAAATGGCCTCACATGCAAGAAAATTGCTAAATAGAATATTGCACCTGAAAGAACCATTAACCAGATCATCAAGAACTTCAAGGAGAGAGATTCAACTGCAGTGAGGAAGTCTTCAGGACGTCCCAGAGTGTCCAGCAAGCGCCAGGACCGTCTCCTCTTGAGGAGTCAGCTACGGAATCGTGTCACCGTAAGTGCAGAGCTTGCTCAGGAATGGCAACTGGTTGGTGTGAGAGCATCTGCAAGCACAGTGAGGCCAAAACTTTTGGACAACGACCTGGTGTCAAGAAGGACAGCAAAGAACCCACTTCTCTCCAAGAAAAACATCAAGGACAGACTGAAATTCTGCAGGAAGTACAAAGATTGGACAGCAGAAGACTGGTGCAAAGTTATTTTCTCTGACGAAGCTCCCGTCCGACTGTTTGGGACATCTGGAAAATCGATTGTTCAGAGAAGAAAAGGTGAACGCTACCATGAGTCCTGTGACATGCCAACAGTGAAGCATCCTGAGACCATCCATGTGTGGGGTTGCTTTTCAACCAAGGGAGTGGGCTCTCTCATAATTCTGCCCAAAAACACTGCCAGGAATAAAGAATGGTATCAAAACGTCCTGCAAGAGCGACTTCTTCCAACGATCCATGAGCAACTTGCATTTTCCTGCATGATGGAGCACCATGTCACAAAGCAAGAGTGATAAAGAAGTGGCTCGAAGATCATTACATTGAAATTTTGGATCCGTAGCCAGGCAACTCCCCGGATCTCAATCCCATAGAGAACCTGTGGTCAGTTCTCAGAAGGCGAGTGGACAAGCAGAAGCCCACAAATTGTGATCAACTCCGAGAACTAATAAGGAAAGAATGGATCACCATCAGTCAGGATTTGGCCCAGAAGATAATATCCAGCATGCCAGAGCGAATTGCAGAGATTATGAAGAACAAAGGTCAACACTAAATATTGACTAATTATATTTCTTTGCCAATAAAAGCCTTTAAAACTGATATGCTTATCATTGTTTTTCAGTATACCATAGAAAAGTGGAAAAATAATCTACAAATACTGACAGCAAACTTTGCAAAACAAAATTTGTCACTGCCAAAACTTTTGCCCATGACTGTAGTTATGTTTGTCCTGTTCAAATATGTTGATAATCTCATCATTTGGCAGCAGCCTACTGAAGGCAATAAGTATAAAATTAAATATACTTTTTGGATTTTTTCCCCCCCAAATATTTCTCTATTAAAAGTACTACAAGAATTGTTAATGGAACCAATAAAGAATTGGAACTGAAAAGAGCGATTGAAATCAGAACCAGAATTTAAAAATTCCTTTTAATTCCTATTTCCATTATAGGAATTCATAATGGGAAATTTGTCAACTGTGCTAGTAAGTTTTGCACAGGCAAGCACTTTCATCTTGAGAAACTGTTAAAATCTAGTTTTGTTTGAAGACGTTTGTGCCACCCAAACTATAAGCAGTTGAGTTTTTCCAGTGTCCACATGACATTACTGCAGCAGGGAATATCTGAGTGCTCGTCCTCTCTGTGTCGAGCATTAATTGGTGTGCAGTACCGTTGAGCTGATCAGAGTTCAGCTGATTAAAGTGTGAGTGTGTGTGTGTGTGTGTACACACCTGCGTGGCGATGAATGCTGAAGAGCCTGTGTTATAAAGGTGTCAAATAAACTGTGAGAGAGCCGTCTCCTTTTTGGCACAGGATTGGATGGCTTGTCAGCTTCATTATATTATTGTTTTTTTTGTCTGCATTGCACTTCTTATACTCTAAGGGCCATCTCTCTTACTTGCTGTCTCTCTTGGTCTCCTTCTCCATCCCTTAATCTTTCATTCGGTCTTCCTTCCTTTCTCTCCCACTGTTTTTTTATGTTTCTCAAAATTTTTTTTGAAGACTGCGCCCTGCTGAGTCTGGTCTACATCACGGCAGCATGCACTGACCATAGAGGTCTCCTTTTGCCAATTCATAAACCCACAATGGTTTCAAGAGAGAGAAAAAAAAGAACAATGATGAGCTTTTCATCAACATCTACACAGACAATAGAAAATAAAGCACAACATGTCAGTCAACCCGGTAGGAAAAAAAATAAAAATGCTGCTGTCTTATCAGGGTTATCCCGCCCTAAATTTAATATAGGCATTCGCAAAGGTCCCTGAAGTACAAAGAGAGCCCCTCAAGGAATCGGTAATAAATAAGCGACACACTTGCGAGTGTCACGTCACGCTATTGAGGAAGCACGCAGAAGGCACGAGTAAACGAGAACTTTTCTTTAATCAAGGAAACATAGGAGATAATCCACAATAGGCGCTTGAGCCAACACGCGTAGAGAACGAGTAGACCTGACAAACACAAACTGAACAGACTACACTCTTAAAAATAAAGGTGCTTCAAAAGTTTCTTCAAGCGATGCCATAGAAGAACCATTTTTGGTTCCACAAAGAACCATTCAGTCAAAGGTTCTTTAAAGAACCATCTATTTCTCAACTTTTTGTAATCTGAAGAACATTCTTTCGCTACGAAGAACCTTTTGTGAAACAGAAAGGTTCTTCAGATGTTAAAGGTTCTTTATGGAACCATTTAGACAAAAAGGTTCTTCTATGGCATCGTGAAGCACCTTTATTTTTAAGAGTGTAGGGCTGTGTCCGAAATCGCCCCCTATTAACCTAAATAGGGAACTATTTGAGGGGACAGCCATTTTTAGTGGTGTCTGAAACCATAGTGGACGTTCTCGAGTGTACTCATTCAATCCCACAATGCACAGCAAAAACGAGTGTACAACTGATATATGCTCAACAGCTAGAGAATACCCATAATGCAATGTTAGGGTTGTGCCGAATGAATTCCCGCATCTCGCCAGAAGATGGCACCCGCAGCTGAATAATCAATCCGTTCATTTTTACAAAGCGCTCATCCATGGCATACAGCATAATGTACAACACGGGTATACATTAATTGTAAATTCATTATTAAATTGTTTGATTAGGGTTTATACATAATTTCCGTGACAGAGTTCAAGATAAATCCTTTAATCTTACTACTGGAGCTGCTAGTTTGCTAGTTTCAAATGATTAATAAACAACAAGCACAAACTATGCAAAAAAAAGCGGCATTCCTTCCGGTGCACTCAGTGTCCGAATTCACTACTCGTTTTCATTCACTCCTTCTAGTGAACTGAATTAGTGACCTAATGTAGGGAATAGTGAATGAGGGTATAGGGGGCGATTTCGGACACAGCCTAGGACTTTTAAACACAGGGCAATCAGGGGAACACAGGTGACATCATTGGAACATAATCAAACTAAACGAGGACATGAACTTAACCAGATAAGGAAACACAGGAAGGACTACGGGGGCAAAGCAGGTCCAAAAGTCTGACAGCAAGGACATGTGACAGCAAAACATGACAAAACCATACCAAACTCATATTATTTCATTTTCTGTTCCAATCTAGCTTCCACGATTCACAGTACACTAGGCAAGGCAAGTTTATTTATATAGCACATTTCATACACAATCATAATTCAAAGTGCTTTACATAAAATCACATCAATAAAAGCTGAGAATAAACATTTTTAAATGATTAAAATAGTATTTAAAACATATTAAAACTGTTAAGAATAAATAATGAGGATACATAAAATACAGTGCAATAATTCGGGCATAACATAGCACAGGTCTCATTCAATAATGCACAGCTAAACAGATGAGTTATGAGTCTAGATTTAAATGTGGCTACTGTTTAAGCACACCTGATCTCTTCCGGAAGCTGGTTCTAACTACGGGTAGCATAATAGCTAAAAGCGGACACCCTTTGTTTTGAGTGAACCCTTGGTATTTCTCACTGACTTGATGTTAATGATCTGAGTAGTCGGTTACATTTATATTCAGTGAGCATATCTGCAATATATGAGGTACGGAAGACCAGTGTAAGGGCCCTGAGGATGGGTGTGATATGCTCAGATTTTCTGGTTCTAGTCAGGATTCTGGCAGCAGCATTCTGGATGAGCTACAGCTGTCCAATGGTATTTTTGGGAAGGCCAGTGAGGAGTCCATTACAATAGTCCACCCAGAGCATGGACAAGAGAGATTTGCGTCAACGGAAGTACAAAACGCTCGATCGTCACGTGATTCACGTAGACCTCAAATAGTTCCAGGTAGTTCATAGCGGGCAATTGAAATACATTGAGTTGGAGAGACAGAACTGTGATTTTTTGGTAATTAGTAGACAATAAAATAATTTATTTACATTATTTATAAAATAATGTATACGTAGTATATATATATATATAGATGTAGGCTATTAGTGTGGTTTTTAAGATAAAATCCTCTAATATTGAGGATTTAATGTGGTTAGCATCCGTACCTGCCTTGTTAAATATTTAGCTTTAGTTTTTAACCCACCCCCCCCCCCCATGGTAAAAGTCCGTGTTTGCTATATAAAAGACATCGTGGTCTTCTGCCAAGGTAACTTCCCTACTATATAAAATATAATTATGTTGTGTGTGTGTGTGTGGTGCTGTGTGTGTGTGGCTGTGTGTGTGTCTTACAACTGCTGTTAGTCAAGTTCAATCACAATATACCTGTTCATTATCGTTTTACTAATCTCATGGTAAATGTTAAGTTTGTCTTAGAAAATTCATTCCAAATAAATGATATTTTATTAAGTGAAAACTAATCTTGTGCAATGTTTTTGATTCTTGTGCACCCCTCAGTTAATATATAAAAATATATTTGTAGTATATCCCAATTTAAAACAACTTAAAACATTTTTACACATTTAATCATATATTTTATGTATGTTGACTTTTGTTATGCACTTATTTACAGCAATCGATTTATACATTTATAATAAACTATAAAGCATGTTGTCCTTGCACTGCATGGGAGTGCTCCAGTCACTCACAGAAAGGAGTGTGAATGTATGGTTTCCCTACTGATCTGGAGAGGAGAAAAAAAATGATGCATCAAGTTTTGTTCAATTCACATTTATTTGTATAGCACTTTTTAATATACACATTGTTTCAAAGCAGCTCTACAGAAAATGAATGTTTCTACATTACAAATAAGAGTTCTGTTAACAGGTGTAACTGTGCCAAAGTAATGGTAGAAATGTTCTAAAATTAGGCTATACAAATCATGCAGTTAAGTAACGTCATGTATTCAGAAACAGTTAAATATATACAGAAACAATGAACAAATTAAAGCAATGGTTACATGATGTGATCATGTTGATTACAATGCAAGGAAAATGTAGCAGTTTTGTATGTCATCTCTTCATCACAGGTGTTGGGTCATCTGAAGTCTTCGTAAGAGGCGGGATATAGTCAGCAGGAGCAATCTATAGATTACACCAACAAAATGTTTTAATACTCGGATGAGAGTTAGTAGACATGTAGGTGCAACATTACTTATTGTCAACAGAATGTTCGAAAGGAACCATCAAAATAAAGTGTTATCCTATTTTTTGTAACCTTTTCTGTGGACCCCCTAGTGCACCCTTGCAGCCGCCGGGGGTCCCTGAATTCCTTGAACAGTTTAAAAACTCCTCAACTAATTAAACAAGATGCACATGGACCTCTACATTTAACACTGACAACCACAAGAACACATTTAATTAAAAGATGAGGTCTGATTAATCACCACATGAAAAGTAATTGAAAGTGACAACAAATGCAACAACAGCTGCATAAATAAAATCAAGAGTAATCAGTTTAATTTATTCATGCCGTGCATTGCTGTGATCTCAAGTACTGCATCACAGTGTATTATCCTCACATTACACACCTTGCTCAAAAATGCCTAGAAAGAAAAGCATGGAAAAGCTTTCTTTGTGTTTTTGAATCTTTGGTGTCCTTACTGTTTAATGTTTAAAGCATTTAAATTGGGGGAGGAAAAGACCTATGGTGATGTTGAGAGTTTTTAAGGGGTCTCTGAGGTAAAGCTGCAATGTCGGCTGTGCAGGAGAAGCAATAATCAACTTTAAAGGTTCCAGTGATTGTAATTCCTGTGTAACTAGAGTTCATTTATGGTGCCTCTATGGTGTATTAAAAAGTTTGGGACAACTACAAAAAGCATCTAACAAATGAAAGGTCCAATGACTAAGGCCATCTTTGGACAGCAATGCAGCACAGAAAAGATACACTGTCACAGACTTTTTAATCACATGGAGCAGCATAAACTTAAATGCGTGTAAATGATCAACTGATAAAAACTGATAAATGATAACTAATAAATAATGTAAATAAGTATTGTTAAATATTATTTAATATAAATGCAAAGCCTGCATTAAATTGTGACAGGTTCAGGCAATTTTTAAGTCAGTAACTATAATTTTAATTTAGAAACATTCCAAGCTTAGATTTATTTAATGTTTGATTGATGGAAAATGTCAGTCGTCTGCCATTAGACCTAAATTATTTTTCTTTTTCTCTCTTTTTTGACCCAGATAAACCCAGCATGCACACACCTGAAGCCTTGGTGAGAAGTCATGTTGTGTATAATGCAAAGGTAAAGTTTGAGACATATTTCTTATTTGTTCCTTTCCTGTACGTAGTTCTTTCTGCTTCTACTATATTTACTACACAGTGGGGGGACATATACACACACTCAGGCACCCTGTGGGCCATCCTAAACAGCAAGTGCAGAAATGCACACTGCGTACCACTGTGTACACCATTTCTTTGACTTTGGGATGTGAGATGTGTGTGCGTTAAGAGTATGAGAGATAGCCTGCTGTTGCTATGATGGCTGTAGTGGTGTTTAAAGTTGTACTAAATGCACTTGTGTGTGTGTGTGTATGCGTGTGTGTGTGTGTGTGTGCGTGTGTGTGTGTGTGTGTGTGTGTGAGTGAGTGTGGAGTGTTATGAGAGCTCCCAGAATTCCCTTTCTCTGACCTTCATCAGTTTTTATCACCAGCAGCCAGTACAAAATGATACACACACCTATTCTAATCAGCCCAGTCACCAATACATACAAAATACATACATAAAATGTTTTATTTAAGGTTTGTGGTTTGTGTCTACTGTGTGTTCATGTAGTTCCTGGGAATCACAGAAGTGGAGCAGCCCAAAGGGACAGATATGGTCCGTGTGGCCGTCAGGAAGCTGAAGGTAGTGTGTTTATAGCACTCCACTATTCTGAACATTTATGGGCTATAAAATGTGCTCACGGTTCTTCTCGCCTGTTTATGGGGCAGAAACGGCTATGATAATTAAATGTAAATATACAGACATTTTAAAAGGCCAAGTTCACTTTCAAAGTTCATATAACAGGCTCAAGCTGCATTTCAATTGTATGTGAGTGCCAGTTAACACAAGGCAAAAGCTGGTAGGTAAAACAATAATTTATATAATTATTAATCTGATAAAAATAAGGAAAGGATTAATAATTGAATAGTGATTCTTACTTTATTCATATCTAATTATTATAAATTAATATTCTGTATTTTATTGCTTTATTTTACATGATCATTTGTCTTCAATCATCATTAATACTGTTGCTGATATTAATATTCTAAATACTACACTAACCTGTTTAGAGTTGGTGTACTGTTATTTTTTAAATGACTTGCTTTTCGCCTAGTGAACAATGAAGTTACTTTCAAAAAAATGCCATAGACCTACACTGAACGAGGGACCTGAGACATATTTAGGGCCAAGAATATCATAGAGACTTTTAAGTGGGTCTTTTCAGCTGATGAACCACGTAGCAATGCCCTAGCAAATTCAGAGCAAAACCCTGGCAACCCTAACATTGGCAAACTCCCTCACATTTCCTTTAGAAAACGTAAATATCTTTTGGAAACATCTGTGTTTTTATTTAATAACTGAACCAAACAGTCAATACTCAGGACTCTGCTTATAACTAAAACTGTTTATGAGACTGAAATAAAGCTGTGACTCATTCACGGTGGGATTTTTAGGGGACAGATTAAGGGCACAATAAAAATGTCCTTTTCCTGGGCGATATTTCTTTCGCCCAATTTATGTCCAGCTTTGGACTTTCTGCAGGTCAGTGCATTGCTCTGGAGACGTGTTTGAGCACCTCATTTCACCTGATGCTCTACTGCTCTCCAGCAACACCTCCAGCTCTCTCTGCTTTTCCCTTGATAGTATGTATTTGCACAGCATGTGCTGAATCACTTTTGCTTCCTTAGTTTCAAAGGCACATCAAGAAGTCAGAGGGGCAAAAAACTCCTAAAGTGGAGCTTCAGATCTCTATATATGGTGTGAAGATATTGGACCCTAAAACCAAGGTAGGTTTTCTTAAATATAAAAATCGTCAGCATGTTCAGTGACAGAAAGTGCTTTATGAATAAATATAAAACTATATTGTTGATGTGATTCCATGCATTGTAACCCTACTTTAGACTTGAAAAGTCACATTAATTTATTCATCCCAATGTACTACCCCACTACCATCCTCACACCTGCTCTGACAGAAAAATACAATTTGGCAGAAAATTACATTTGCTATATTATCTTTCAAACATTTACTGTTTAATGTCATGCCAATTAAGTGCCGTTAGCACAACTGACAGAATTATTTCTTTCCAATACTAAAATAATTTAACTAATTCAGCAACTAAAGTAACCAAATAGCAAAATAGCTCTGTCAGGATCTGAAAAGAGAGCCAATGTTTTTGAACAGCAGTTGTTAGAAAAATCATGAATGCCTATTTTCCATTTCAAAAGCAAAAGTGGCAGGTTGTTTAATAGCAGAATCTTCTCACATGAGAAATAGTTTCTGTTGTCATGTGTAACGTGAGGTATTATTGTAGATAAACTCACAGTATCTGCACAAGCACGGGAAATAAGTAATAACCAAGGGCGATCGCTTCTGGGCATTTAATGCTCAGTGGGGAAAGACTAACGCTAAGTGAATTTGCATTTGTGTTTGAAATTTTATTGCGGTATCCCTCATTAGACTTCAGCGAGTTTGTTGTGCTGTAACGCTTGTCAGTTTGAATGAGTGAAAAGATCACATCAGCAGTAAAACAAACACTTTTCCATCAATATACTGTATCAATCATCATTTACAATTCATAAACCTATAAACTTGTCCCTTTCAAATGCACACTGTGTTTGTCCATATCAAATTTTTTATTTTTTTTTATTGGATGTTAATTTAAAAAAAAAAAGATTTATTTGAAATTAATAAAATATAAATTATTTCTCACAAATTAAACACTAAATGGATATCAGGAATCTGTCGTTGAGAACTATGTATAACAAACTTGATTGTCATGAAATATAATTTATAGATGAGGGATCACACTTATATCCAAGTGGAAATAAATGTACCAGGCCAGTGTGAATACTATAACCAGTTAATATAGTCATACACTTCACTGACGGTGCTGAGGGATATAATATATCCCCATCAGATCTTGAAACTTCTCAATTCAGCATCTACACTTGTCAAACAGGGGTTTCATTTTGTGCATAAAATGGGTAGCAGTCTTGGAATGTGTTATTTTGAATGTTTTGATGAAAGCTTGTTGAGGCTGTTATCATGTTCTTGTGCACAGAAATACATACAGACAAATGCTCCAGTCTATTGCTTTTCATTTCAGTGAAATCACAAAGTATTTTGATATACATACACTGACAAGCATCTGCAATTATGCATTATTAAAAGAATAGTTCACTCAAAAATGTCAGTTTGCTGAAAAATGTACTCATCCTCAGGCCATTCAAAATGTGGGTGCGTTTGTTTCTTCATTGGAAAAGATTTGGAGTAATTTAGCATTAAATGACTTGCTCACTAATGAATCCTCTGCAGTGAATGGGTGCCGTCAGAATGAGAGTCCAAACAGCTGATAAGACTGCAACAATCCACAAGTAATCCAAACAACTCCAGTCCATCAAATATCTTATAAAGTGAATTATTGTGACGTTTTTATCAGCTGTTTGGACTCTAATTCTGACGGCACCCATTCACTGCAGAAGTTCCATTGGTGAGAAAATTGTGAATTGTGTAAATTTATCCAAATCTGTTATGATGAAGGAACAAACTCTCTACATCTTGGACAGCCTGTGGGTGAGTATATTTTCAGCAAATTTGTATTTTTGGGTGAACCATTCCTTTAAAACAGTGGTTGCCAACCCGTCGATCGCGATGTTTCCTGGAAACGGTGTGCAACGGTGTGCAACGGGGTTTGAGATGCGTTTTCTCTTGTTTGGTGGGTGTGTCAAACATGGCAGCCCAATCAGCAGCAATATATAAACCACGCGGTATTAAAGAGAATGCTCGCACAATGTAATTAACATCCAAATAAATTCACAAGAGCAAATATATTGTTTGCACATGTTTATTTACATTAAAGGCAAAATAACTAAAATAACAAGAGCACAAGTATAGATCTGGAACTTACTTTAAGTCTGTCTAAATATCATTTAAAAATTGCAATGTCTTCTGGTCCATATCCTTTCCTTAGGAAGGTGTGCTAAATACTGATTAATGTAACATAAAAATACTATACATATTTATATATTTTGCTATTGTATTATGGAGTGACACTTTCATAAACTTTTATATACCCCTCTGATTATATAATGGTAAAAATTACAATATCATAGCACAACAACAGAGATCAGCAATAATGATAAGCCTAATACTCACAATAAAATTAAAAAGGTCATATAGATCATAACAGTCTTGGAGGTAAGAAGTGGCTTATTCACCTGAAATGTTTGTCTTTTCATCCTGGAATGCGAGGTAAATGTTGGATCACAATAATTAGGAACCACAGTTTCCCAAAAATCCCTTCATTTGATTGGGATGTTCTATTTTATTCTGGAGGGCAAGGGCAGTGAATGTACCATCGAGCGTATTTTGCAGTAATAAACACGTATTTATACTGATTTCATAAGGCTCCGAAAATTCTTCAAAAAGAACACAAAGAATGCCCTTCTCAGCTGCCATAGTTGCAACTCTTGGTCATCAGAACAGGGTGTTCAACGCACCACCGTTTCCGTTTAAAAAAACGTTTGGCACCGTTTTTGTCGGAGCTGAACGCAGCCCTGCTGTTTTTGTTTCGTGCAGATGTTTTATGTAGCAAATAAATAAATAAAACCTAAAGTCAGACCATTCTTTTTGTTTTAAATCCTGAAATTAATCAAAATCAAATCAAAAACAACTGCCCGTGCAGATCATGATTAAAATGCAGTGGTTGCCTCTAATTTCAAATGGCTAGATATTTTGTTTAAAGCCAGTTTGTTTGTTATAAAGCAAAAATAGCCAGAATAAATTTGCTTAAAAAACAGTATCAGTATCAGATCCAATTGTAGTTAAAACACAAAAGAAAAGCAAAGAAAATCTGGGAATATGAAATCAGCTATGACCGGCGCCATCACTATTAAATACTACGTAAAAGGCTCAAAATTGAGTACAATCTGGGATTCTGTTCTCATCATTCTTCATAGGGGCCATAAAGGCCTAGGTCAGGGATCTTGGGCCTAAAAAGGTTGGTGACCACTGCTTTAAAACAACATGTTATTAAATGAATTGGTCAGCAAGAATTATTGTGGCCTCAAGTTTCTATGTAATTAGTTCATAACAATTCTCGCTCCCCCATCCCTTCCAATTTTTAAAACAATATAAATAAGCACCTCTTATGCATGTAAAATGCATGTAAAGGCTTATGTCAAAAATTGTATACAATTTTTCATGTTAATTTTGGAGAAACTTCTGAAAAAAGTTAATAAACATAATTGTTGAAACATAAATGAGCACACAGTTTAATCCTCCCGAGCTATAAAGAGACTTAAAAATATAAACCTCTGAGCAATACAATTTTCCTCCAGGCTGTTTTCGATTTGTTGCTTTTTGCTTCAAAATAGGTCAATCATACCAGTGAGCTTTTCATCTTAGTTCAACTCTCCTTCCTGTTCCAGGAGATGCAGCATAACTGCCAACTTCACAGAATGTCCTTCTGTGCAGACGACAAAACCGATAAAAGGATCTTCACCTTTATCTGCACAGAACCCGAGACGAAGAAACACCTGTGTTACGTGTTTGACAGTGAAAAATGTGTAAGTAAATAAGCTTGTAATATCTAAAGTTACAGAGACAGAAACCTGGTTTGCTTAATGATTGCAATGTGTGGAAATCTCACCCAGGCGGAGGAGATCACTCTTGCTATTGGACAAGCCTTTGATCTCGCCTACAAAAAGTTCCTAGAGTCTGGTGGAAAAGATGTAGAGACGAGAAAACAGATTGGAAACCTTCAGAAACGAGTAAGATTATGTTCTTGGAATATTGCTCACACGTTCGAGATGTAGATAAACATTCCCAGAATACATTCTCACTCAAACACACTCATACCTGGGGGATTCTTCAACTATGGGCACTTTTGGCCCTGTGGAATTTTAGAAAATAACTTTCTTTTACCCACACTAAACACACTTTTAACTATTTTTTCAGTCTGTCCACTAAGTGTGCATACTTATTTAAAAAGTGGCAAAAGTAAATCCTGAAAGCATAGTTTCCATAAAAAGTTTCCAAGTTTTAATATCTTTTATAAAAAGTTAAAAGCTGTTAGTTTTTATAAAAATCGGCCCCTGAGACATAAAAGTGCCTGAAGTTGTAGAAACACCCATCAGTTTGAGAGTTGATTCTTGGAAATATGTCAACAAACAACAACATGGAGGAAAGCTTGCGGTTGTTTTTGAATGATTTGTATAGAACTGAGAAAAAAATAAGCAAAATCGTGGAAAATATGGATGTGACAGTGCTTGGGGAGATATGGGGAGCAAACATTTTGTAGACTGGTGCACACAAGAGAAGAAACTTATTATTTGGGTTGTTGTCAATAAATAGTTTTCATCAAACAAGATTCAATATTGCATACTACAAACTTTGATAATGTCAATCTGTGAATCCGCACGGCATTAGTGAATACTGAAAATATAAAAAGCACAGCTTACATGTGCAACAGGCCCATATCAACAATTATTACTATAAATATTCTACAAACTTTGCTTTGCTTAGCTTTTAATCTTTTTGACGGCTGTGCAGAAGAATCAGATATTTAGCTCTCCCCAGTGATTTAGCTGATTCCATTGTAAATACATTTACTGTATGTCACATTACAATGTCTGCATAAATGTTCCTTTTCATTATTTATACTGTATGGTGCTTAAAATGCTGCTTCCTTTGAAATGTAAATACGAGTATAGATGTAACCAGAATTTCACTGGCTCATAATCTCGTGAGCAGGCTGCGGGGGCGTCCTGTATCCCAAAAACTTATGCAAAATGTTTTCACGTGATTGACAAATGAAAATGGGAATCTTTTTGTGCAATGTGCTTATGTTAATTGAAGATTCAGGATTTGGAGATGGAAAACTCAAAACTGAAGAAGAAGCTTAAGGAGCTGGAGGATCAGCTGATGGATTCTCGCTGCTCGCCAGAACGTTCAGTAGGAAATGAGACTTGCTTATCATTCCAGTCAAATGCTGCTGTTTCCTGCCAATCTCAATGATTCTGCTCTCTTTCAGTTCATCAAAATGTGTTTGTTTTTCTCTTTTATCTACTCCGCCATTTGTTTTTCCTCTTTTCTCCATTCCAATCTTTCTCTCTCACTCCCCAACCCCCAGTGCCCTTTTTCAGCACCTGCATGTTAATGTCTCTAATGAGCCGTGCATTTTGCAGAAGCCGTCTGCCTTGTCCTGGAGTGGTGATGATGTCACATCACTGTCCAGCCTAGAGATCTCCTCTGTCACTCTAACGCCTGTCAGCTCACCCGATTCCAGCCAATCAGCAAGCTTGCTCACCCAGCCTCCTGCTAAGCCCACCCACTCACAGCCCACAAGTGGTTGCATCGTGCCACAACCTCGTGTAAATGTCCCGTACATAAAAAAACAACACAGAGCACTTTGCATGTGATTAAATTACAATTTTTCATACTTAAAGGGATAGTTCACCCCAAAAAAATTCTGTTGTCATTAACTCACCCTGATGTGTTTCCCAACCTGAATGGCCTTTTCTTCCATGAAACAAAAAAGTTTTTCATAGTACACTTTTCTGTACTATGACAGTAAATGAGAAAAAAAAAGCACCGTAAAAAGTGCTCTATATGATTCATGCAATATATAATTTAGTCTTCTGAAACTATATGATATCTCTGTTCAGAACAAACCATGTGTGAACTATTGTCTAGCTAGTGGTTCTCAAATTTTTTTGGTGACACCTCCTTTTGAAAGTTGAAAACTTTGGCGGCCCCATCCTAAATTCAAAAATGTAAAAAAGAAAATACAATTATTAATTTAACATTAAAATGACATATTAAGTAAATGAATAAGTAATACTGCTTTGCAGGAGCAATATGAAAGGAATCGTTGGACTAAAATAATAATTGTAATAAATCTAGACATTTACTCACTTTTATATTTCTCCAACCCCGTATTAAGTTTTCATTTGTCAAACACAATAAACACAAAATTTGTGAAACACAAAAGTACAATAAAAGTAGTCCATAAGTGTGCATTATTCCAAGTCTTCATTTCAAGTTAATTCAATAACAGATCGTAATTGAAGTCAAAATTATTTCTTTACCCATTTAATTCTGGCAACTCAGTGAACGCCATACTTATAGGAATAATTCACCCCAAAAATGAAAATTCTGTAATTTACTCAACTTCCACTTGTTCCAAACCTGTGCGAGTTTCTTTCTTCTTTTGAGCACAAAAGATATTCTGAAGAATGTAGTATGGAGTAATCAAACAGCTGACGAAAGCCATTGATGTCCATGGTATTTTTTACCATACTATGGAAGTCAATGGTTACGTCAACTGTTTTGGTTTAAATGATAGCAGGTGAGCTAAGAGATGTAGAAGAAGAAACTCACACAAATAGCATTGGTTCTCACATCAGTGCTGTAAATCTGAAAGGTGAAGGGTAACAAGATTTAATAGCTAGGCAAGTCTCCACACTTTTTGAGAACCACTGCTTCAACCTTGTTCTTACTAAAAGCAAAAAAACGAGAAAAAAAAACGTTGATAAAATGAATGCATTTAATTGAATTTACAGTTGAATGCTTATCATACAGTTGGGCTAGTTTTGATGCCTTTAACACACATATTACTCTTATATCCATGTTATTAGGCTGGAAGCATACAAGCTAGAGTGCCCTCTACTGACATATTTGATATGGTTCCATTCACCCCCGAATCTCCAATAACAAGACGGCTGAACTGTAACGGCATCTCATCTCTATACCTGCCTTCAAAAAAAGACAGAGGTGGGGGCTCCTTACGTCTGCTGTTTCACTTAGATGAATGTGTTACTTTTGCAAGCACCTGAAGGCAAAATCCATAATTGCTAATGTAATATGCTTCTCCATAAGAGGGTCTATTTGATTTGGAAACAAAATAAGCCAGAGTATAGATGTTGAATGGAGAATTTTACTGATAGATTGTTGTTGTTGTTATTTTTTGTTTTTTTTGTATGTATACATTATATATTCATTTATATTTGTATATATAAATATAATTTTTGCAAGTGGTGCTCCATGAGCTATTGCACATTCAATACAAGTGTCTGCTAAACGACAAATTATTTACTAGTTTGTCTGGTTGTGCTGTAGATATAGACCTGTTTGGAGCTGAACCATTTGATCCGTTCATTTGTGGACCTGCTGTCTTCACCCCAGACATCCAGTCCAAATTGGATGAGATGCAGGTGAGCATGTTTAGTCTTTTCTGTTTTTTTTTTATCTTTCATTTAGATTGAAATTCCGTTCAATATGATGATTGTTTTCATGTTATGGCATATAACGGAGAAATGGCTGATAATAAAATAAAAAAAATATTGACAGATAATTGATATGGTAATAATATATTACGCATCCCTATTTTTATTCCGTTAAAGTTTTTTTATTTTTATAGTACACTGTAAAAAAAAAGCCGTAAAATTTACGGTAAAAAAACGGCAGCAGTGGTTGCCGGAATTTTACCGTAAAATATACGGTAGCAACGCTTTAGGTTTTAAATTTACAGTTAAATACCGTATTTTAACTGATATAATGTTAATATACCACCCTATTGAAGTACTGAAATCTGTTTTGTACGTTTGTAATACACTGATAACACCAAATGCAGGTGGTGATGAGAAAATCACACGATGAACCAAAGCCCATCACAAACAGCAGTTTTTAAACATGTATAGAAGGTGCACAGTGTTATTCACACAAATGCTAAACACCATCATGGCAACACACATGAAACTGAAATAATGCAATAAACATTTATCAACATTAGGTGTAGCACACAACCCTAATGTACACAACTGATAAGAAAAAAACATAGTTATTTCAACAAAAAAACATCAAATTTGAAATGTAACGCAGGGAATTCTGGGAATGTTAATTTACGGTTATTCACTGTAAATTATAGTCTTTTTCACTTCCAAAAATGGTATACTACCGTAAAATGAATGTCCAATGCATGCAATGTCCAATACAGTTTTACACCGTATATAGTAGGGGAATTTACTGTTAACCATTTAACAGGTTTTTACTGTAGCATTTTTTCAGTCTTTTACCGTTAAATTCACTGTCATTTTTTACAGTATACCATGCTAGTACTAAACATTATAGGATTGAAGCACAATCTTTATTACAACTGTACCATGGTATTTATATGTATCATAAAGTTTTAATTTAGTCTTTGACACAATGTGCAATTTGTATACAGTGGGTATAGAAAAGAATCACCCCCCCACCCCACTTTAAAATAATCACATTTTGTTGCTTTGCAGCCTGAAATAAAGATGGATACAGTTTTTGTTTTATCCAGCTGTATTTACTCAGTGCAACTTATAACACCCAACATGTAAGATATAACACCAACATGTCTGGGAAAAAAAAAACAGAATCACTGAGTTGGAAAAAGGATCATCCCCTTGTCTCCACCGTTTGCTTTAATTACAGCCTTTAGTCTGTTGGGAAATTTCTTTACTAACTTTGCACTATTTGCCCACTCTTCTTTGTACAAATGCTCAAGTTCAGTTAAATTTGATGGTGATCATTTGTGGACTGCATTCTTCAAGTCATTCCACAGATTTTCAATGGGGTTTAAGTCTGGGCTCTCATTAGGCCATGCAAGGACATTCACCTTGTTGTAACCGTTTATTTGTGGTGATTTACATTTTGATCATTTTTATTGTTATTTGTATTATGTGTATATTTATATTTGTATTCATGAATTGTTTTGTTTGAGTATCGTCCACCTGTCTGGTTTTAGCGACGTATGCATCACCATATAGGGGCAGGTAATAGGAAGCTGGGATAGATTGTGTTTGGATATTGGGCATAGTGGTAGCTAACAGTTTTTTGACCACTTTATTATTTTGGCTTGATTTTTCATTTGTTAGAAATAAGAACTGAATTTAGAAATGCTTTTGAAACAAAACAATAGCATTTAAGAAACGAAATCAAAAATTTAAAGGAAGTTTGGAATGGAGTGCGTGTAAAATAACCGCTGTTCCCCGAATCCACGGCCTAATTCAACACACACCTTTTCCTGCTTCAACCACTGTGTGCTCAGTTTTGCTGTGTGCTTTGAGTCATTGTCATTGGCGGAGGGCAGCAGATCTCTTGGTAGCCTCTCTGACCAGTTTCCTCCTGGCTCTTTCCTCCAGTTTGAAGCGATGTCCTGATCCAGGGAGGGTCTGTTGCTAACAACTACTTCTCTTTAATGGGGTCATATGACGTTGCTAAAAAGAACACTTTGTGTATTTGGTGTAACAGAAATGTTGGACATGCTTTAATGTTCAAAAAACACATATTTTTCAAATACTGTACATTATTGTAGGTCCTTATATGCCCCGCCTCTCTCAAACGCTATGTTTTCAACAAAGTCCCTCTTTCCAACTAGCGCAGTCTGCTCTGATTGGCCAGCGATCCAGTGCATTGTGATTGGCTGAATACTGCAAGCACTCGTCGGAAATGTAAAGCTCCTTACCATAATCACGAGCTTCAGCTTTCAAAGTAAATATCAAGACAATTAATAATGTCATTAGTTTTACCATCAATTCAATCCAGAAAGGGGAACAGAGTCGCGTGACAAACACAGTGATGATGCAGTACACAAGCAGCGGTTAAGACAGCTGACGTGCTATGATTTCTGACAGGCAGTTCAATCTCCTGTGATGTGACCCTGTTCCCCTCACCCACACCCCCACGAGCGTTACTTCTGCGCTGCGCAAAACTCGCATTTGAACAGTCAATAGCAAATCACTTAACTATAAACAAAAAAAAAAAAAAAACATACTTAAGTTCGGATTCAGAAGCGCCAGTGGAATAGCAAAGTCAGAAATTTTTTTAGAAATAGCCTTTTTGCACAGCCCGCCTTGTACTCTTCTAGGTTCAAAAAATGTCCATAAAATGCGTTGCACAAATTAGAAAATTTGGGTTGTGCTGTTCTGTTGTAAACAAATCTTAACAATGATTCCTAAATGCATCTACTTCCAGAACGCCAAATAAAGTGCTTTTGCTTTCACAACGAAACACACAGCGTCTCCCCGACATGGCTGCATCAACACTACTGCTGTTCCTGAAACCACGCTTCTTTCTTTGCATGCACATTTGGGAACATTATGCAAATATTCCCACATAGTGAACTAGATATGTGGGGGCGTGTTAGAACAAGACGTTTTAGGTAGGCGTGGTTGACTCTTAACTTTTATAAAGAATATCTCTTTGGATTTGAGACTTTAGTCTTTGCAACTTTACAGATCTTCTTTATGCACCAAGAGCTTGTAACACTCCAAAGAGAAAGGAAACTTGAAATAGCATCATATGACCCCTTCAAAATACTAGGCTTGATAAAGCCTTTGAATTTTTTTGGTATCATCTCCTGACTTGTGCCTGTCCACAACTTTATCCCAGAGAGCTTTTGACAGTGCCTTGCCACCCATAGTTGATTGTTTACTTCAGTTGCAATTCCTAGGACTGAAATGCTCCAGGAAAGCTCTTTTCATGCTGAGCTGATCAAAATGACCACAGCTGATCACAGTTGAAAGTCAAATGGCTTTGTGTACCATTGAGAAGGTGATTAGCTACACCTGATAGAGTTTACAAGTCATTTTTAGGAGGGAGGTGATCCTTTTTCCAACTCAGTGATTCTGTTTTTCAATTTTTTTCAGACATGTTGGTGTTATATCTTTCAATTAGATGTTATAAAATGCACTCAGTAAATACAGCTGGAAAGCTACAAAATGTGATTATTTTAAAGGGGGTGATTCTTTTCTATACCCACTGTATCTCCAAATTTGAATGCTAAAAATGTTTGTGTAAATAATTTTGAACCGGTTGCTCACATGCTTTGAAGTAGGATTATGACAGAATTCTTGATATAGGAAAGACAAATGCTCTCAGTAATGTGTCATAAACATAGAAAAAGCAGAAGCAGCCGACGTGATTGGCAGACAATATTATTAGATCAAAGGATGTAGTATTTGGCTGGCAGCATTCACCCCACTGTATTAGACTGTTTTTAATTCTGATTTCATTAATCCAGAGGATTATGGATGTTTCCGTTTCTGAGGACATCATACCTGTTATGAGATTATTAGACTCAATAAATGTCATTTGCACTTCTGTGTCTGTAAACACTATAATCCTGAATAATTATATTATCTTCATCTCTCCTTTCACCTTGAATGCCACCCCCAACCTCTCAGAGGCAGAGATGGTTTGTACATGTTCTTTTGAGATTGATCCTCACAATGTATCCTCTAGTGTTTTGATATGGTCTTACAAGATATACGTTTCGATTTACAAGCATGACACGTGTCGTCTATTTTTTTGGTTTTTATTGTATGTCTTAATATATTAGGCCAACTTTTTTTTTTTTCTTTTTCTGCACCTTTCTTTGTGAAAAAGTATAATCATCAGAGTCAAAGGCCATTGAAGAACTAAGAAATGACAGGTGTTTAGATTCTGTGTGGTGCTGGTTATTTTATGCATGCTGTCTCAGTGTTTTTTCAGACTAAAAAACTTGTTTTACACACACATATTACCAGTACTGTGCAGCTGCATGTAGTTTCATCCCTAAGCCTATTTTTGCAATGTGCATGCAGAAAAAAAATAAAACATTGAAATGCACTATCCAGTTAAAATGAGCACTCATAGAGTCTCATTCTTATTGGCTGCATGTATTGCGACTGCATTCACGAAAGTCAACATTTCAGAACCACAGATGCAGAAGAACAGCTTTCTTAGGCTATCGAGTCTGAAACAAAATAAAAAATGCTGCTGGAGTTACACTGTAGTGCTGATGTAAAACAGACTTTACTGTGGTTTTTAACATTTTAAAGAAAATCTTAAATGTAAATAAACTACTGATCTGTTATGCATTATGATAATGTTTGCTGTAATGTTAATAATGAAAGTTATTATATAGTGTTATCTAAAGCTCAATTTAGCTTTGTCATTGACCTTGTTGTGTGTCTATATTTCGCTTAGGAGGGGTTCCAAATGGGACTGACTCTAGAGGGGACGGTGTTTTCTCTGGATCAGGTGGACAGCCGATGCTGATTTTGAAAATACATTTTTGTATATGCCTTTTGTATATGTATATGAATTTGTATATATTCTTGACCACAAAACCCTCACATATTAAATATTTGATTTTGAAATGAATTTGAAAGAAATGTCGCAGGAGCCTCAAAAATGTCTATAGAGGTCATTTCTATTTTTATAAGATAAAATCAGCATTTCAGATTGTAAATACTATTTATGATTTGTGTATTTTAACTTCTTAATCTTATAACAGAAACTGTTGAAAAAGTGAGAGAAACAAAATGTGCTCTAGCCCTTTCTAGAAATTTTCTAGAGTTTTGACCAAATTTAGACCGTTTAAATTCAAAGACGCATTCATTCATGGCCAAAAGTTTAGAATAGTTTATACCAAGCAAGATCACTGCTGAGGTTCAGATCCTTTTTACTTCCATTGATGGCTGTTTTAATATTTGTTAATTGCGTCTCACTTGCTCTTTGATGGTGAATAAATGAAAACTGATAGCACACTATATTAGCCTTGTGCTAATTTTTTTAACAACCACAAACAGTAATTCTACCAATAGAAAACAGTTCTTGTTTTCAGACATTTATTCATGGCAAAAATCAATGGAGGTCTGTTGAAAAGGAACATTACAAACAATTGACCCCCTCTGGATAAAGAGTTTCTTTGTCATGTATTATGGGCTAATCAGCCTTTTAATGAGACCAGCATTGGTTTATGTGAGAGTTCTCATTAATAGTAAAGTATAAATAAATCATCTGTCTAACAGTTTGCTATCAACAAACAACAGTCGTTATCAGGCTTGGGAAGAGAACTGCTGGGGAATTGAATGCAGATGTGCTGTCCTGAATAATTATTCCACTTTAATACAATACAAACAAACTCATCTCTCTACTCTCTCTACTTGACCTTCAGAATCCACTTGAAATGATTGTATGTAGTTTTGTAGATGTTGTTCACCCTTAAATCGCAGATTAGACCGGCAAGGCACAGTCAAATTTGTAAAACATGACTTTTTGAATTAATTGAAATGAATATTTTCACACATTTTTAATAACGCCTGGCGTATAACATATACATTAAAGGGTCCATAGTCTCTAATGCACTTATATACACTGTAGGATATCAGACAATCTAAGATTTGGTCAAAGACATGCGGAACAAAAAAAAAAACCCTGAGGAGCCCGAATTCCACAGAGGCCCAAGACAACAGGATGTTCATAAATCAGATCCTGGCGCCCCAAGCCTGAACCAACTAGCAGCTTTGAGTAGCTCACAGCATTTAAACAAAAGAACACTTATTGACAATTCCAAGGAGATTGTCAATTTTGGGGGCAAGTTATCAAGAATAATGGTCAAAAGAGATGCACAGCGTGACCGTCACATGGAAACATGTGATAGTGATCACAAGCTCTTCGAATTGACATCCCCCACCTAGGAGACAAAGAACAGACTTTCAGAGATTCCATACAGACCTCTTAATCTTAGGTCTTCATACATTCACAGAATGACACGGAAACTGCCTTTCCATGCACCTAAATGACACTAAAAGGACTCAGCAACTAATCATTGCTGCTGTGCGAGCTTGCTTTTATAATTGTTTAACCCCATATCATGTATGTAACTCACATGTGACTGATCAGGTCTTAATCATTTATTGTGAATGTATTTTTAATAACTATTGAATAGTTTAAGAACTGCTATTCATGTTTAGTATGTGTGTGTTTGAATCTTCATGCTTGAAACGTTTCTTCAGCTCAATTCTTGGTCAAATGTATCATATACTCATTATAGAAATCATGTCCAAAATCATAATCTACCAGAGCGGGAAAAACGCAGGTAATGTGAATGATGAGATAACAGTTGATATATGAATGGGAAGGAGAAACATTGCAACACCCCGAGCTACAATTTGTCGAGACACCATTTGGGGTGTGTAAACAGCCTGGTTTAAATACTAGAAACACCACCAAACTTAGTTTTTTTGTGTCTAGCTTTGTCTCTTCTTGGGCGCGTCTTCACCCCCCGTCTTTGCTCGCTCGTGTTGTACTCTCTCTTTTAGTCATAGCTGTAGAGCATGCTTTTTAATCATTGCGTCTTTAGCTTTTGTTTCTTTTTTTTTTGAGTGTGCTCTGGCTTACACGCAGATCCTCCAAAACCATGAGGAGAAACGCCACCTGTTCTCATCAAACTTTATTTCTTTAGCTTTGTCTTGTATTTACGTGAGAGTCGTTGGTTTGAGTTAAGTTTGCCTAAGCCGCATCGTCGAAAGGAGTGATGTCTAAAAACTCAACGGCAGGACACGATCCGCATCGCCAGCCAAGCCCAACACTGGGTCAAGAAGAACTTCCAGCCAATCAGCAACCATGGGAAAACCCCTTTTCGGAAACTAGACAACAAAGGGAACCCCTTTACACAGACAACGCAAGTACCTCCAGATTTGGCTGAACTGGTGCATTTTTAATATCAATTTTAACCTCATTGAAGGACTCAATGCGAGGGTTAATTAAGTGAATGATGGTTGTCCAGGTCTATACAATTGCACATATTGCTATAAACTTGAGATTTCACATTTTCATTCTCTTAAACAAATTATTTCCTCACTTTCTCTCTTTCTGCAAACTTGTGTGAATGCGTGTGTTCATGTGTTAGATTAGTTTATATGTCTTAGATTTATCCAATAAAGCCTTATTTATATTGAAAAGAGAAGTATCTCGTGTTTTGTGCTCACAAGTTAATGTCTTAAACTGCCAACCTTGTTACTATGCTAATTAATAGTGTTTTCACTATATTTTCGATATTAATATCCATTGCAGAATTTATGTCATACGGCTCGTTCACTGAATCGCTGGCCGTCTCAGTGATCAGCCGTAAAACAGTGATTCTGTCCTAATTCCCTTACATATTAATGGTGGAGTTCCCTTTAAAATCTTAAATGATTCCCTTTGAGCTAAATTGACCTGTTTCCCTTACAACACCACAGGTTAGTGGAAACCATCATGAATAATCATGAAATAAAGGTCAGAAATTCCTCAAGGCATTTACAGACGGTGTTCACAATAAATACTGTATTGGCTGAATGCTCAAGTCCAAATGATGATGCTTTTATCCTTGGCTTCATGAGAAGCACACATGGCCGATATCAATGCCAAACTCCTGACCTTTCCCACCTACATCCACTGGAGCCAAGTCCACAATGGGCAACCGTGAAAGTGTTTGTGTGTGGTACTCACAGACGGTCCTGCCCCATTCACCATTGGGTTTCTGGAGGGAAGAACAAAGAGGAAGAATACTAAGCATTTTTGCATAAATGAAAACACTTACAGATTGTTATTCTTGACATTGTCATCAGCGTTGGGGACTAACTAACTCGAGGACCGTTCACACTGATTCAAATGATGCAATTTGAAGAAGCAAAATGACCACAAGTCATTCAATGAGATAAAAATGTAGACCGTGATCTGATGTGATACAATTTGATACTTGAGTCATGTAGGAACACCTACTAGCACCGAACAGCACAAATTTAATTGTTTTCAGTGTGAACGTAAATAGTAGATGCAATAATAACCTTTACAGGAACAGCTACAGTACATTGTTCATTTAAATTGGTTGTATTAATTTAGTAATGTACAATACCAGTCAAAAGTTTGGAATAATTAAAATTTTTTTTTTTTTTTAAGAGCGTGTCTTTTTTTACTAGAATCTTTGCAACCAATATTACTTTACTGTCACTTTTGATCATTTTAATGTGTCGGCTGGATAAAAGTATATGTTTTCCTTTAAAAAAAGAAAAACAACACGATTCACCAAAGTTTAGAACAGAAATCAGCATATTAAAATGATTTCTGAAGGATCATATGACACTGAATGGCTACGAATGCAAATCATATCTGGCCCTCCAAGGAATAAATGACATTTTAAAATCAAACAAAATCGAAAAGATATTTTAAATGGTATTTTATTTTTATGTATGTATTTTTTTATTTTTTTATCAATTGTACTACTTTTACTGTATTTTTGATCAAGCACATACCTCCTTGGTGGGAAAAAGAGACTTCTTTCAAAATATTAAAAAGTCTTAATTATTCCAAACTTTATTAATAAAAATAAGTTATATCAAAATACATATTTAAAACATTGCCTTAAAAAGTTTCACGGTTGTGTAGCTAAACTACTTTTTAAAGGTTAAAGGTTTAATTACTTGAATATATATGATTAGCTTTTGGTCTAACAATCTACAATTTGCAAAGAAGCTTCCCCAACGCTGATTTTCATTTTATGTAAATAATAAATGTTGTCAAATGATATAAAGTAAAAAATCTGAACGTACAGAGCAGCCGTCCTCTAAGACTGTGTATTTCAGACGGTTGCTGCTATATGTCTTTATGTCCTGTCCATCAGAAGCCTTTAGGACTAAAGCCTTCTTCAGATTGCTGTTCTTCTCATCTTTATATGCCACACTGTTTTTGCAGTGATACGTGACGGTCTGTGCTGCTTCCTTTGACAGCAGATGGAGAAATCTCAACTGGACGGATACAGCATTAGCTGGTGCCGCTTTGGTGAACTGAAGAGGAGTAATAAAAGGTCAGGGTATACAGTAAATTTAACTGCACACTGTAGTTGCACAATGAGACATGCTTTTAGTGTCCTATACAGGGCAAAATTTGTAACTTTATTTATTCGTAATTTCCTTTTTTGATTTAAATTGAAATGGTCATCATTGTAATCATATTAACCTTAGTCCCCCGGTTCATGGTTGCTCCAAACCAGACTGGTTTTGGTATGCTGGAGCATGAACTCCACCAGTTCTTTCGTGGAATACTGGCAGGGTTGGCAGGTATACATGTGTGACTGTGTGTGTTGGAGTAATTCACACTGAGATCAGGTGGATGGTCACTCAAGGATGCTTTACTGGGCCTGACAGACAAAACTGGGACAAACACGTCCAAAAGGCTGGTTAGAATACATTGCATCGATGTTGCATTTCAAGTCTTAGCAGCAGGGAGATTATAGAGACTCTGCTGTTGACATTTTCTCTAAAGTGCACGTGATATAGTGGGCAAAAACCTCAAAATAAAACATTAAATAAAATAAAACACTAATACAGTCCATTTACATTAATACAGAGAAACTGTAAACTTAAGTGACCGATATTTTACATATTTTGTATAAAAGACAGAACGGAAATAATGCAGCCCTAAAATGGCACCGCTACACACTTCAGCATGTGCGAAAGCATACAACAGGTGTGCTAATAGCTAACATTCAACTATAGCTGATATTATTTTCACACAGATCATGACAAAACCGAACAAAACACATACCTGGGACAAACACGTCCAAAAGGCTGGTTAGAATACATTGCATCGATGTTGCATTTCAAGTCTTAGCTAAATGAAATAAACAGAGGTTCGGAGTTCACAAATAGGGCAATAAACACTTCATTTGATCATTTATAAACTTGGGCTTGAAAACAATTCAAACTTAGTTTTTAAGACGGAGCAATCATTTATGCGACTTACCAGCAGGGAGATTATAGAGACTCTGCTGCTGATGACGTAGCTCCGCCCCGCAACATCATGTGCGCAATGAGTGATGCAACAGCCAATGGGAGTTTTCCCAATTTATGCATGAATTTAACTAATTATTTTAACTCCGTTACACACACCCCCCTTAAATTCTGCTAAATTGGGCTAGAACCAGCATATGTAACAAACAGAACATACAGTAAAGATTTCAGAAACAAAGAAAAAAACAGATATGAGTACAAGAGCTTTACATTACAGTATGTCAGAAAGTCAATCTCTTCCCAGGAAGTGTGTAAGAATGGAATGGTACCAGGTTCCACACTTAACACAGACTATAGGAGGTGCAGCCTACACACTCCTAGTAGTAAGACATGTATCTCTGCTCTTTGAACTTTCCTTAGTGCACAACAAACTCCTCAGACTTCAAGGAAAAAAAACTCAATTTCACATTTAAACTCTTAACACCACAATTGGCTTTTAGATAGAAATCATCATTTAGACTCAAGTGCACTAAACAAAAATGTTCCTTATCAAATAAACAAAATTTGATCCCTGAAAAAGGACATGTGAAACACTGTTTGAATCACTACCCACAACTTTTTGTTGATCAATTTCACAAATAAGTCTGTTAGGGGGCCTGACTGATCTCCCTAACCGTGTGGTTATGTAGCTTGTGCGTGTGCTTGTGGGCTGTTTGCAGATGACAGGGACTGGTCTGTTATCAGGTTCTTGCACGCAACTGGATGACTCATTTGGCTCAGTAACGGTTAAACTCTCTGTACTCTTAACAGGTTCAGAAACATGCTTGGGTTCTGGACAGTGTTGATCATTGTCAGAACACTCTGAAGCAGTCATCTCATCAGGGATGTCTAAAGCTCCATCACCATTGGTATCCTGCATTTCATTTCTTTCATGCGTTCTATCCATTTGCAGTAACCATTCTGATGTCTTTGAAACAGGATCAGTATCGTCCATCAGAGCAGAATCAAGAGCACTGCCACGGGTAGCACGTGTGCAATTTGATCGAACAGATTCCTCTTCGTCATCATCCCAGGATAAGAAATTCACTGGAAACAACAGATTTCTGTGCAATACTTTTTCTCTGCCACTCTGAGTATCCTTAATCCTGTACACATTAATCTCTGGTCTCACTGATTGTACTTCGTAAAGAACAGAATCCCACTTGTCTGCAACTTTCTTCATGCCTTTCACTCCACGATTAGCCAGCAGAACTCTGTCTCCCACTGCTAAGGGTGTACCTCTGACCTTTCGATTGTAAAGAATGGCATGACGGTTCTGTTCTTTGAGACTGTGTTTCCGAGCAATTTCAGCAGCTGTGCTCAAGTCTCTTCTCAATGTGGTGACAAACTCATGATGGCTGACCACTCTATCATCACAAAGGACATGCTGAAACATGATGTCAATCGGCAGCCTCGGGATACGCCCAAACATAAGATAAAAAGGCGCAAACCCGGTCGTTTCATGCACCGTACAATTGTAACTGAAGGTTAAAGTCTGTAGAAGCTGTGGCCACTTCGCCTTGTATTTGACTGGGAGAGCTCTTATCATATTCCCCAGAGTTCTATTGAAATGTTCTGCTAAACCATTACCCATAGGGTGGTATGGTGTGGTGTGCGATTTTTGAATACCAGCCATTTCAAGCAAGTTTCTAATGATTTTGCTTTCAAAATTCGCTCCCTGGTCCGAATGTATTCTCTTTGGAAATCCATAGATGCAAAAGAAATCATTCCAAAGGCGACGGGCAACTTGTTTTGCAGACTGGTTGTGACAGGGGAAGGCGTGTGCCATTTTAGAGAAATGATCAGTCACTACTAAGACATCGACGACCTTCCCTGAAGTTTGTTCAGCACTCCAAAAGTCAATACAGACGAGCTCCATAGGCTCAGAGGTCCGAATGCGCTCAAGAGGCGCACGAGCATCTGGCTCCGGAGTTTTCCCAACCACACATCTCTGGCAGTTCTTCACATACAGCTTAATGTCTTTACTCATCCCCGGCCAAAAGAATCTTTCAGCTGCAAGGGAGAGAGTTCTCGCACTCCCCTGGTGTCCGGCGGCATCATGAACACCACGGAGAACATCATGCTTTAGGGAATCAGGTACAACGTATTGAAGAAGCTTCCTGTTCATCAGCCGATCCCTCTTTACTCTGTACAGCACATGATTACGGATCTTAAGCTTTTTCCAGTGCTTCAAAAGGTATGTCACAGATCTAGGTTCCTTTGCTCTCTCACTCTTCGAAGGACGTTTACGTCTCAGAACATAGTTGATGACTCTTCCGAGTACATTGTCCTGCTCTTGGAGACTGGAGAGTCTGGAAAACGGGATTGCTACAGACGGGTCTTCAGAAGGAAGCTGGAGTGATGTTGGACTGGCTACGGGCAAAAGACTAACCTCATCACCAGAGTGAACACTCAATGCAGCAGAAACTTCAGCAGCGTCAAAAGATCCAGGACATGAGTCATTCGCATCATCCTGTGGCTCCTTCTCCGTTTCACCATCGCTGGTAGCCTGCACATTCTGACACTGGTTAGAGACACGAAAGGCATCTTGGACGGTACCAGTAACAACACCATTGACCTCATCCAGAAGAGAAACATATGGTTCTTTCAACAGACGATGGCTGACACAAGACTTAACAAAGGGCTCTCTGCTTAAGGCATCTGCAACAACGTTTTTCGTACCTGGCACGTACTTCAGGTCAAAATCGTATGCAGCGAGCTTCGCCACCCATCGCTGTTCGCATGCATCTAATCTGGGTTTGGTTAGAATATAGGTCAAGGGATTATTATCAGACCATGCTGTGAAATGTCTCCCTTTTAGCCAATGGCTAAACTTGTCACAAATGGCCCACTTTAAAGCCAGAAATTCGAGTCTGTGTGCTGGGTAGTTCATCTGGGACTTAGAGAGTGTTTTGCTTGCAAAAGCAACTGGACGTGCAATTTTCTCACCAGAAGGTACTTGAGATAACACCGCTCCTATGCCATCAAACGAAGCATCAACAGATAGAATAAAGGAATGACTGAAATCAGGGTGAGCGAGAGTCACACTGTGCAGTAGGTCTTGCTTTTTTTTTTTGTTTCAAAAGTGGTTTGGCATTCACTAGTCCAATCCTCAGGTGAAAGCTTGACGACACTGAGTGGTACACTTCCTGTGAGATTTATTCTGTGACCGATCTGACAGGAGACTGAACAGAGGTTTTGCCTTAGCAGAACAGTCCTGAATGAAATGCTGATAATATAAAATCATACCCAGGAAAGATCTGATCTTCATTTGAGAAGGGGTTATACCATCATCTTCCATGAGATCAACAGTCTGGATATCACTGATCACCTTAACTTTTTCTGGGTCAGTCTGAACACCATTCTCAGTGACAACATGTCCCAAGAACTTAACAGATCTTCTAAGGAACTTGCACTTTTTGGGTGCTAGCTTTAAGTTGTGCTTAGACAGACGTGAGAAAACCAGTTCTAGTCGGTTAAGAGCTACCTGCTCACTTGAAGCAAAAACCATCAGATCGTCCAAGTAGCAAAGAAGGCTAGTGAAATTTTCATCACCGAAGATAGACATCATCATCCTCATAAAGGTTGCTGGACTGTTGGTCAAACCCTGAGGTAAACGGTTATATTCGTGGAGGCCGAAAGGGGAAGAAAAAGCAGTGTACTTCTTATGCTCTTCAAACAAAGGAACATTATAGAAGCCGGAAGTCAAGTCCATGGTTGAAAAGAAAACATTGCCTCCCAGGGCTGCGAGTGCATCTGATTGGTGTGGTAGTGGGTGGGCATCCTTTACGGTCTTCGCATTCAGCCATCTAAAATCTGTACAAATACGAAGATCACCATTCTTTTTCCACACCAAAACTAACGGAGACGCATATTCACTCTGAGATTTCCTTATAATGCCTTTAACTTCCATCTCATTCAAGACAGTGCGCAGCTTATCGTAGTGGCAGGGGGCTACACGTCGATAAGGGAGTCGAAATGGCTTCTCATCCACCAAGTGAATTTTGTGGACAAAGTCAGTGGCTTCCCCACAGTCCATTTTTCCACGAGAAAAGGTTGACTCATACTTCACAATGAGATCTAGAAGCCTATCCTTCCATTCATCTGTCACTTCACAATCATTCAAATCCAGATCCTGCAGTCCTAACTTATCCAGCACATTCGCCCTCTCATCACTGGTCCACACATGACTCACTGGACTCTCAGCACACTGAACATTACTCTTAAGGGATTCAAAAGCAGACAACTCTTCAACTGCTATACAAGTGAAAACATCCACGATTTTAGTGTTTTTCTTAAGAACAATTACTTTGTCTGTAGGGTTCATAATTTTGAATGGCACCCATCTACTGCCCCACATAGGTGTGATGACTCTCCCTATAATCACATTCCTTGGACGGCATTTACAGAGGGTCGGCTCAACGATAACTGTGCTCCCTACAGAAACAGCTGTTGATTCAGGGAGCTGAGCCCAAGCGAGATGTTCATGGTGTGGTTCTAGAGTTATTTTCTCCTTCAACTTAGCTGTGCCCACCTTGTCAGGCATGTCTCCTCCCTTCCATCGTTCCACGTTCGAAAGCAGAGACAGAAATTGGTGACATTCAACATCATCAGAATTGGCTGAGCTGGACACAAGTCTCCAGTATCCGTCCGTTTCTTTCATTTTTTGAATCAGCCATTTAATAGCGTTGCTACCCAGGATTAAATCGTCAGTTTGGCCTGGAACGACTAAAACAGGAACAACCATTGAACAGGCATAAACTGTGAGTTCAAGTTCATACATCACTTTTGGGTTCACGCGTTGTCCGCCACAACCGATTATGACTACATCATTGGCAGGGAGCTTTTGTAAATTGGGCTTGTGCTGCAACAAGCGAAGTTCAGCAGTTTCACTTAATGTGCACACTATGGAGCCACTGTCAACCATAGCTTTCAGTTGAAGGTCACTCCATACTGTTGCTGGCGTGTAAAACAGACTATCAATTCTCTGTACTCTGTGCATGTTCTGAAAAATGACAGTTTTCCCTGCAGGCTCAACAGAATTAGACAGACCATAAACTGAAGTAGGGTCACTCATACAACACTGATTGGGAGGAATGTTCTCATGATCTACACTGTCCCCCCTTGAATGTAGATCTTCTAGTTTCCCAGCCCATGAGAAGACGGAGATTTCACTCTCTCAGGACAAACAAAGCGGGAGTGATCAGGAGAGTGACACTGGAAACACAACTTTTTATCACGACAATGCGTGAAGCCGGAATGATCAGGACTCGAACAGACAGCGCATGGCAGGTCATTGAGGCCTTCTATTCGAGGTAGACTTACATTGGGCTTTGAGCGTCGACTTGGCTCTTTGCTGGAGGACTCCTTTAACAGGACTTTTTCCAACAGGTTCATGACTCGTTCTAATGCAGAAGCTTCCAAAGACTTGGACTGCTGGACATCTGAAGTAGGTGAAAGTGCTGCTGTAGACAGTTCCACTTCAGTTCTGTTCACAGATATTTTAGTGGGAGCTGCATTTCTTGCTGCAGAAACAAGACTGGTCTCAGAGTGATATTCATTTAAAATATTGTGAACTTCCCGCACAGACCATGCATCAATTGTTTTAGATCGAAAAGTGATGGCGAGCTCTTTACAAGGGCAGTGTCTGATGAACATGCGGGTTACCTCGGTTCCTGGACAATCTAGTACTTTACCCTGTTCTTTCAAACGCTCTGCAGCGACGTCAACTGCACGGTTTAGCCTGAGCCAGTACTCGTAAGCATCCTCGCCTGGTCTGGGTAATGTGGTATAAAAATCAGCCAGTGGGAGAGGAGAGCAGGGAGCAGCTTCAAAATGTTTCCTGAGAATGCTGAAGATTGCATCGGGGTTATGCACAATATCAATGTCACTGTTCCTTATACCGAACTTGACCACATCTCTTGCTTTGCCTCTTAGATGGACCAAGATCTCCTCCGCTTGCTGCCCTTTCCTCAGATTATTCCGTTTAATGTAGTCTCTCATGATATCTATCCACTCATTTAAGTCAACGGTGTCAGAAACTTCACCTCTGAAGCTAGGAGGTTCTTTAACATTTCTGGAAAACGACAACTGGCTTTGTATTAAGTCCAGCATTTGTGAAGATGTACTGTCTGTCGTCACATTTTTTGAGGAATCACTCACTGAATGCGTGTCTACTGAATGAGTTTGGTTCAGTCTAGTGACTATGCTATCAGCAATTTGCTGACCGACTTGACTGATTATGTCAGACATTGCTGTGACTACATCTGGGGTCTGTGTGTTAGGAATTGGGGTAGACGAAAACACACCCTGTTGCTCTACTGAAGCATCTGATTCATGACTAGTAGGTGGGCCCTCACAAACTAATGGATCTGAATAGGGAGCTTCACTCTCTGTGATTACATGTGCATCATTCTGTACATTGGGCTCACTGAACTGTAAAAACTTTGGTACTTTCAATAGACCCCATCCTCTACCTTTACTTCCACAGACAGGAGTGCGAAAGTCGTCAAAACCACTCATTGTGAATGTCAGTACACAAACAATGAATAAAAAAAAAGATGAAAATCTAAAATGTGCTGCTGACTGAACAGAAAACTGTCCTTTGTAAATGTCTCAATCTCAAATTTCTCAAATGCAGTCACTGAGCGAATAAAGTCTCTCGTATTCTTTTTGGAAAGAAAAAAAAAATTACCACAGTTTCTGAACAAGACTATGTCCACCTGACTGCAGCGAAACTTTAAGATGAACCCTCGGCCGCTTCAGGGACCATCTTGATTGAAGAAACAACAGGTCACGGCACCAATGTGACTGTGCGTGTTGGAGTAATTCACACTGAGATCAGGTGGATGGTCACTCAAGGATGCTTTACTTGGTCTGACAGACAAAACTGGGACAAACACATCCAAAAGGCTGGTTAGAATACATGACCCGCGTTTTTGCCTCACTTTCTCAAGCAGTGATCTATCGCTACTTGCTTTTGAATTTTCTAAAGTGCCCGTTATTAGCTGTCCCAACAACCAACCTCAAACAAAATAAAATAAACACTCCTACCATTCCCTTTCACTACTCTCTTTCCCCTTCACTTATCATTCACTTTCCCCTCATACACTTCCCTCTCGATTCGCTGCTCAGAGCCTCGTCTCCTACATGTCCACTGCTCGCCATGCACCTACGTCACAGTCTTCGAGCATAGGCGACGACTACTTACGGAGCGGAGTTCAGTAATACAGTGTTTCCTGGTTCGGGCTGATCTCCGGTGTGACTGTTGGGTCACGTAGCGTGATCTGGGAGGGTGTGTGTGCGCGGGACTGACCCCCGCAGCCCCTCTAGGCGAGAACGGGCGCCAGATCACAGGCGAGCTCGCCGGGACGTTGGGGAGATGTCTCTGCGACCGAACAGAACAAAACCCCTGGACACAAGGAGTGAGATAAGACAGCACGTAAGCGGGACAAGATGGCACAATGTGTGAGCCAGAAGTGAGGGAGGACGTCATTGCCTGTTACGATGGAGTGAAGGCCACACAAGACCGCGGCTGATACGCGAAGAAGGAGGAGTGCAAGACGAATAGAAAGGGCCTGTTCACATTCAAGTAGTAGCTAACTGAAAGGTTTTTTTAAACAGAGGTTCGGAGTTCACAAATAGGGCAATAAACACTTCATTTGATCATTTATAAACTTGGGCTTGAAAACAATTCAAACTTAGTTTTTAAGACAGAGCAATCATTTATGCGACTTACCAGCAGGGAGATTATAGAGACTCTGCTGCTGACGACGTAGCTCCGCCCCCCAACATCATGTGCGCAATGAGTGATGCAACAGCCAATGGGAGTTTTCCCAATTTATGCATGAATTTAACTAATTATTTTAACTCCGTTACACATGTCTTCCCCATTTCCATGTTACAGTACACTTGGATGGCGTCTCTAGGGCTGCCCTCATTTGGGTCTATCCAGTATTCACCTGTGATACATTGGGAAAAGAAGTCATACTTGATATACTTGACATATACACTGGCATAAAAAATGATTTATTTTAATATCATGTATCATTTAACTAGATTCTGACTCTCGTGGGGTTTTTCTCTACATATGGATTTTGAATATTGGTAACTAAATCTTTGGTGTGGGCTAATCCAAGTGATCTGGATCATTATCCAGGTTTATTTTCAGCTCACCGGCAGATGACTGCCCATCAGTTTCCTAATATGGTACAAGCATGCTCACTGTGAGATGCTGTGATTGTTTTATGCCTGACATAATGGGACTTTGCTTTAACTTGTCTGTTCATATATGAATTCTCCTGAAAAGTTGGGAATCGTGCAGGTAATTCCTGTCAGATACAGCATAACCTTTTTATATTGGTTAGCTGTGGTTTATGTCTTTCTACCCTCCAATTAAGGCCATTCTTGTTTATTTCTGCTTAGGAACACTGTGTTTAATGCGCTGACTCTAATTATCTCTGTAAATTTTGTTGAAAGGGCAGGACATTACTTTCTCACACAATGCATGCTGGTGTTCCATAACTGTTAATTACATAAATGAGATGTTAAAAAAGGTGTTTCTACAGTTAGATTGTGGTTAAAGGCCTGTAACAATCAGTTCCAATATTTTTTTTCATGATATTGCTCACACACAGACACAGACGTAAAGGTTTAAAAAATCTGAGAAAAATTATTGTTAATAACTAAATTGTTTATTACCATAAGGTTTTCTCATGTCATTCCAAACCCATCTGATCTTTTTCCTTTTGTGTAACACAGAAGTAGGCTCTTTTTCTTATAATACAAGTGTTTTGGGAACAGGGGCTCTAAAAATGGTTAAAAAAAAGCCACCATAAAGTTATACAACTTTTCCAGTCAAATATCTAAACATCCATAGAACAAAATTAATTTGCTTGAGATGGAAAATTGCATATCGTATTAAAAGTTTTCAGGGAATGTATTTTGAAATAAACTGTATTTTGTCTTTTTTACACCCGATTTTTTTTTTTCATTTAAATTTAGGCTTACACTTAAAACCAGTTAAACAAATCTGCCAGTGCAGATTCTCTAAACAGAACACTTGATATCTTATGCAGTTTTTCATTGCTTATCAGGTAGAATTATCTTATTTTAAGAAAGTTTGGGCTACTGCAAAACATGACGAATAAATGATTATAGAACTTAGCTTTTTTTGTGTGAATTATTCCTATAGAGATCACAAATGAAAACCAAGATAATCATGCTGTACCCGATCAGGGTCAGTAAAACTAAAGCATTCTGAGCTACTTCTAAACTGCGTGTCGGTTTATCTCACTCACCGCTCTTCTTCAGAGGATAGCACTGCTTCAGGTCCTGACACGTGCGGGCAGGATAATGGCGAGTGCCATCAGGACTGCGCATGCTGTCCAGCTGACTTCCCAAGCTCTTCAGAGACAAGTGAATTTCACTGTCGACCCGAACCGCATCAGATCCGTTATTGGGCCTTGCCTCATCCTCGTTGAACTCTGGTGTGGGAGGTGGAGGTTCCTCTGGCTCGGATTCGACATCAAGGTCGAAGTTTGTTCCAAAAAGGTTATCCACAGCAGCTGTAGGGGGGCCAGGAGAACCTAGGGGTCCAGGTGGGCCGGGTTCTCCAGGTGGTCCCTACAGACAGATGGGCGAATACTGTTTATGCTGAACATTAATGTTTAAACATCTAATCACATTAGCAGCATCTGGTAGTTAATCATGATTATGAGTCATGAAGTATAAAGTGTATCTGATGAGTCATTAAAGATGGAAAATTGGCATTTGGAAAAAGAGACACAAAAAACACTTTATAAATTGTAGATTTTCTGTTGCATCTGAGATGGTGATTGAATGCACAGCCCAGCTGAAAAACAACGTAAACCAGTGGTTTGAGATTTTAGTTGGTTTAAACGAGTTTAGCTTGTTTCCCAGCATGGACAAACAACTGTTCAGCTAGTTACATGTGAAAAATGCCCAAAACCTCTCGATTCCAACTAAGACCGGCAAACTTTGTTAGACTGGTTTAAGCCGTTTCAGCAAGGAGATCCCATCTAATAATATACATAAAATGCATCGTAGACATAATCTCATGCCTCACCTCAGGTCCAATATCTCCAGGGGCACCTCGAGATCCAGGAGCCCCCACTGCTCCAGGTGAACCTGTATCTCCTTTTTTTCCTGGTGGACCAACAGGGCCAGGGGTTCCCTAATAATGACATGTTCAGTATTAAATTCTGTTCAACATGCATGTGTATTGCTGGTGCTTTGAGAATTCAAAGTTGAGTGATAGTTGAATCTGTTGCTTACTCTTTGGCCAATTGGTCCAATGATTCCTATAGCACCATCATCCCCTGGAGCACCCTGGAGGGAAATGATTGACAGATAATTATCAGAAGATAGTTACTGTATTGTGTTACAGGTGACATATTGTCAATTATATGTATTGATGTTCCAGGAAGCCCATGGAGTCCAGTGATGCAACGATGGCCCTTCTGACCTCTCTCACCCGCATCTCATTTGTCACCTTTGTCTCCCATTGGTCCTTGTGGTCCCTAAGGTTGTTTAGAAGACATTTTCACTTGGTTGATAAACACAGGTTGTAGGTTCCCCTTGTGTTATTTCCACAAACTGACTCTTCTTTTTTCAAATATCTCAATTGAGTTCATTTAATTTAAGTCTCATTTGCTATCATTAAATTGTATTTTATATTTGAAAATGATAATGTAAAGTTAGCTGTATCAGTATGTAAATATGCAGACTTACTTTTTTCCCTCTGGTTCCTGCTTGACCATCAGAACCAGGTGGACCTCTTGCACCCTGTCAGCAAAATAGAATAAAAATACAGCATAGCTATTTAAAATCCGACTATTAAAGAAGCGCTTTTGTTACAATACATTATGCAAAAAAAAGAAAAAAAAGTCAGTCTAAACGCTTTTAAAAATATATTTATGAAACATCAGTCTTCAGTTAAGTATCAGCAATGGATGCAGGAAACAAACCTGATCTCCTCTCTGTCCTGGGCCTCCAGGAGTTCCGACAGGTCCTGGGGTTCCTGGTGCTCCCTGACCACCTGCAAGACCCTCTGGTCCTGGGTCTCCTCTGTCACCCTGAAAGCAAGTTAACACATCATTTGAACTTGGTTTTATTTGATTAAACAATTTTTCAATAAGACTGTGTCAAATGTTGAATGGGTTTGTACTCTGGGTCCAATGATACCATCAGCTCCTTGAATTCCATCAGCTCCAGCCAAACCCTAGTTTAAAAAGGAATTTATCAAGGTAATGTTTTGTATATATGTTATCAATCAATCTTGATGGTGTATTTTTCACGCTGACATCTCATACTTCTGGGCCAGCATCTCCTCTGGGTCCAGCTGCTCCTGGCAAACCAACTGGTCCAGCACCACCTTTGGTTCCTTGAGAACCTGGGGTGCCAGCTTTTCCTGGTGGACCCTTGAAAAACCAAACAGATAGTAGATGAAGTGTCAAAGAAGTTGACTTTTGGCATCAATGAAATCATCAACCAACTAGAGGCTGAGAAATGTAATTCCAGAAAAAATTCAAAATTTTTGCTTGAATGACAAGAAGGTAGAAGTGGTGCCCTACCGCAGGTCCAGGAAGGCCAGCCATACCACCCTCTCCTCTCATTCCAGGAAGACCCACAAGTCCCCTCTGCCCTGGAGTTCCAGCAGGTCCTGGGGGCCCATCTGGGCCCTAAGAAAGTTAAAGAAATACATGAGTTTTGGATGGAGTAATAATGTGATTTCATTATAATTCTGTAGTATTAAACAAAAAATAGTTTAATAATTAATAATAATGTATTTTTCATGATTTATATATGAATGACATAAGTCAAAAACTGTCCTGTAAAAAGTCAAATTTGAGTATTAAGGTATCACATACTGGCAGTCCGTCCTCTCCTGGTTCACCTTTGTCTCCAGGGCTACCAACAGGTCCAGGGTTACCACGCTCACCCTCCTGGCCAGGACCTCCAGGTTCTCCAGGAATCCCAGATGGGCTCTCTTTATCTGGGGCTCCAATAGGACCAGGCTCGCCAACTGGACCCTGAAAATAATATCAGTGTAAGAGTCCACAAATGTTTTATTGGTCGAAAAGAATCTAACACATTGCAAATACTATCCGAAGGACTAGCTGTTAAACACTGCTTTTTTTGGGTTAAATCCGTATTATGGAATCACTCACAGCAGAGCCTGCTGGGCCGACACCTCCTGGGGATCCTGGGAAACCACTGGGACCCTTTTAGAAAAAAAAGAAGAAACCAAAGAGGATTCCGCAAAAGTGAGGAAGAAAAGAAGTAAGAGGATTCAATAAGCAGCATTTATGGGTGTGTCCAAGTTGATAAAGAATGATTTTGATACTTTGATTTTTGTAACTTACAGCTGCTCCTTGAGTTCCTCTGCCACATTTGAGGCCTGTAATTCCAACCATTCCCTAAAAAAGCATTATGTTTATACATGTTTTTTGTTTCCTAAGGTACCAATATGGTCTAAATACCACACTACTGAATACATTGTGTGTGTATATTATATAAATATATTTATATTATATATATTATATATATAATATATATATTATATATAATTTATATGAGCTTTTGATGAATAGAGATCAAAGAACATTATTTATTTACAAATATATTTTTGTACCACACTTTAAACCGGACTTTTAATCATGTATCAATCATTTTGCTCACCTGTGGTCCAGGTTTTCCTGCCATTCCCTGAGGCCCTGGAGACCCAGCCTCTCCCTTTGCACCTTCCTCTCCAAGTTCACCTTTAACTACAGGCTGACCATCAGGACCTTACCACAAAAACATGACAATATTTACACCTTATATAATATATTATATTAAAAATGTTTTTATGGGTGAATGAATGGCTGGATGGACTTACAGGAGGTCCAGCAAACCCAACAGGACCAGTAGGACCTGGCTCACCAGGTGAACCCTAAAACACAATACATCAATGGAATTGTGAACCACATGAGAAAAGGTCATCAGCAAACATAAGAGGTCGGGTTTTCTCCTGGTAAACTGCTCTACTCACAGCCATTGCTCTGGAGCCTGGAGATCCAGAAGGGCCTCTTGGGCCTTGTTCTCCCTGTAATTGAACAATCAGTTCTGAGTACATCTAAGTAGCAACAGCTGTAAAATTTACTTTTTAATCAGTTCTTTTAAGAAACTAAGTCTTAGTATTGCAGACAAAAACACAATGAGGCAGAACAGACAGGATCAATTTACCACTTAGCTAAATCTTTTTTTTTTAAGTAAAAAAAAACAAAATAAAACCTTCTCCCCGGGTGGGCCAGCTGGTCCAACAGGACCAGGTAATCCCTACAGACATCAATGACATTTTATTCAGTTTCTTTGTAACCCCTGCTGTATTAAGAAATGGATAATAAAATTTGAATGTGTATATTTCTGAATTCTAAATGATTGACTGGTAGGGTAAATTTTTCCAGTAAATTATGGCTCTGTGTCACTCACTCGAGCCCCATCATTGCCAGCCGCACCTTCTGTCCCTCTGTCACCCACTGCACCCTGAGAAAACAGATAAAGAGTATTAAAACACAAGGTTTTGTGCAAATTGATAAGAAAAATGAATGCTGTTTGATGTGTTACAGATGTGGTTTCCTTCTCTACTTCACAGTGCCACACAGAAAATGTTTCACGAATAATATTAGAGAATATTAACTTCCTGCCTGAGGATATTAGCGAGACATCCAGTATATGTCAACAGTCATGCCTCACAGAGCTTTACCCACAAAGGCATTTAATATATGCAATATTGTTGCACTGATTGCAAAGAATGAAACTAAAATCTATACTGTATTTGTTATGTATGTGCAAATGTTTAACATGTGCCAAAGCCTTTGATAAAGCAGACCTGTTTTCTCTTATCTCTCAGGAAATTATGAACTCACCTCATCAGCTGGTTTTCCTGACTCTCCTGGTGGGCCTTCCCGGAATAACTCTTCCAGGAATAAATCATATCAAATTTACTTAAAGATATGTGAAATATTTAAGGATTATAAGTTTTTATTATTTTATTTTTGTCCATGTGTACTGTTAGTCAAATCCATACCAAAAAATGATTTCGTGCAGAGCAGCAGGTGCTACACACAACCAGGAGCAATACAATGTTTGATGGATTTTCCCACTTTTTATGTGTTCTATGACCTTGCCTGCCCAGACAAATAAATAAGTGTCATTGTTAATGTGGGCAAAAATCCTAGGATATCACATTGTAAAACGTGGGTGGGTCTTGAGTGTGGCTTAGCGAAGTAGACTGGGGGAGAGCTGTGAGGCCAAAAAACGTCAATGTGGTTAGCTATGCAGCAAACTCAGGTAGGTGAGGGGGGGGGGATCGGCTGGGGGGGGGAGGGTAAGGTAAAGTTGGGGTCTTACGGATACACGCGGAACAAAATGGGCTAGATAGCACGAAATTGGGTATTGACGGTTGAAATCAAAGGAAACGGCGACATAGTGCTATATAGCACCTATCTTTAAAGGTGCTATACAGAACCTTTGTCAAATGGTGCTATGTAGAACCATAAGAGGAACTCCATTCTCCTCTTTAGATTTTAGATATGTTACTCCACTCTAATATGTTTGCTATGGATTGGAATTTACTACAATGGCAAAAGCTGTTCTGAATAACTTTTATGCTTTTCTGATGTCAAAAAGTCTCGTGTGGGGGCCCTGGAATATTTCCTTAGATGGGCCTTGGGGGCAAAAAGGTTGAGAATCATGTTATCTTCAGTGTGTGGACAGTGAGGGTCATGTTTAAAAGTCATCTCTGACTGGAACCATAGCCGAAGAAATAAGAACATACTTGGAAGCCAGTTAGTCCAGGAGGTCCCTGTTCTCCTCTCTTTTCTGCTACTCCCTGAAAAGAAATACAATAAACCCAACCGTGTATTGTAGTAAGCTCCTCCTCTTAATAATGTACCACTCAGATGTATTACTTGAGATAGCTGAGAAATCAACCAACCAAAAATATACAGAAAATATAAATAGCCATAAATGTGCGTTAAATGATTGGAAGACTCACAGGAGGTCCTGGAGTTCCAGCTGGACCTTCTTCTCCATCTTTTCCATTAGGTCCCTGCAGGAATAATAACCATCATATCAAACCATAATGATTGTCTTGACTTTTAAATCACTTCGCTATACAATACCAGCACTGACAGGCCATCTGAAATACTACAACAGAAGCATTTACACAAAAAGAGAATGACATTTAAAATAGCTTGTTGTGAAAAGTTACAGTATGTTTTAAGGTTGCCACAACAATGTTGTACCATAATTGCAAGCCAGGACTCACTCTTTGTCCTGGAGCTCCTGGTGATCCTGTCTCTCCTGCTTTCCCTGGATCACCCTGCATATTCAGAAATTTTTTTTTTATTGCATAATAGGAACAAGATAAAGAGTAAAATCATCACATGAAACTTTATAACTGACCATAAAAATGTCATTACACAATCTATTATCATAGACTCTCTTTGTCTTATGCATTCTTTTCAGTATACATTTTAATATGTATACTGCAATATTATTGGGTTTTATCCATTACAGGCACTGGAATTTGTCAACTGAAATGTCTTCAAATAATACTTCATCTATATTAAAACATTTATAACATCCTGAAATAAAGATCTGGTCAGTGGCTTTCATCAGCCTTCAAGGGGCTTTCAATATAATGTCTAATACCATGAGTTTTGACACTATGTGTGATGGAAATTATATTTCTCACTTTAGAGAAAAGGCTGAATAACCTTGGACTTACAATACAAACCCAATGAGTTTTCTAGCAACCAATTAACTTTAATGCAAAAAAATATATAAAAAATTAGAGCAAAAAATCTTAAAAGATTTTCCCTGATTTTAACAAATAGGGGAAGCTAAAATGTCAGAATAGCAGGCAAGCCCAAAATAGTGTCATTCTGGTAAATGTAACATTTCAACACTGTTAAAAATTAAGAAAACACAATTAAAGTGATACAAATTTAAGTTGTTATAATATATCCTTTGAAATTAGAACGATAGTTATATAACTTTATATATCTATATATATCAATCATGCTAGGGGACAGAAAAGTCCCTTAATAGAAAAATCACACGATATACTCTTTGCTTTGAAAGATTATGAGATATACAATATGACACAGGTCATAATTTTATAATCTCCTATTAATTCTTTTTTATAATATACAGACATATAATAGGAATTACACTGAAGCCATTAGAAAAAAAAAAAATCCGCGCAGCCCATGGTCCTGCCTGCCCCTCTGTTCCCGTATGCGGGCCGGGGTCTGCGTTTGTTTAACCTGGAGTCCATCATCTCCTGGTGCTCCTAAGTGAAAAAAACCCCACCCATCAGAAACTAGGTGGCATAACTCAAAGAGTTTTATTTTAATATATACAAAGTATTTGGAGCTGATTCGGAGACCATACAATTGGCCAATCAGAAGCTAATTCAGAAGATGTGTTGACATGTTTATCATCTAATTTCCACAAAATTCCCAAGAAACCACTTGAGGAGTTAAAGACCTCTTTTAGGAAGTATATACAATAGGAAGGAATAACCGATTACATAGGTGGAACTGTTACCTGTGGGCTAGCTTCCCCGTGCCCTCTTGCATTCCCAAATTCAGTCAAGCCCTAAAGAATAAGTGCATATAATAGTGAACACCTTAAATATGTGGACTCATACCATCTGTGCCAATTAAATACCCCAGCAATATCATCTTCCTGTCAAGCAAGTCACAAAGTCTATGTACCCCCGAACAGATTCGACATATTTATAACAGTCATGGTACTATATATACAAGTGGGGTGTGGTGCAAAACAATATTTCTAAAACCAAATATAAATATACAGAATACAAATATACAGACACAATGTTAGTCCCTAACCCTTGCCGGGCCGTATTCCTGTTTCCCCAGTCGCCAGTCCCAGTTGCACCTTTAGGCCCCGATGAACCTGGGACAAAACCACGTTCACACCTGTGCCCCTGGAGACACCCTATTGAGTATCTTAAATAGTTTCAAAGTTTCCTAACGTTGACCGGGCAAACCATCATCTCCTGGGAACCCACGTTCCTGCGTTACAGCAGAGATCACACAAACCCAACCGTGGGTGGTGTGGTTGGGAGTGAATTTTAGCAAGCCAAGAACTCTCACCTCCTACCTTCAATACCACGACTGAGGTTAAGGCACCGAACCCTCAACTGCTCCCCCGGGCGCCGCTGCATAAATGGTTGCCCACTGCTCCGGCTGTCAATACTTACAAGTTCTCCTTTAAACCCAGGGGAACCTAAGTCACCCTAGGACATACATGAAATATATGAATGAGCACAGTATATGATCAATGTATCATCAAGTGTTCCACCTCAAATATACATACAGAAGAAAAAGTGATTTCCACTATGGTTATAATTACATTTTGCACTGTGTCATTACCACTAGGCCCTTGGCTCCTGGAAGTCCAGATGATCCTTGAAGTCCAAGTGGGCCAGGCTGTCCAATCAGTCCAACAGGGCCCTGGACACCTGGAATGCCCTACAATGAACAGATTAAAAAGTAGGGGTTTCTTCAAATCCATAACTCAAAGAATGAGCAACAATAGCAATGTTGCTTTCGAAATGTTTTTCTGAATTTTAATAAGCAAAACATTTTATGAATAAGTAATGTGAAATAAACAGTATGTTAAGTTGCATCATTCTGAGTGTTGTAGGAACTTACTGATGGTCCTTTAAGTCCAGGAGTGCCATCTGTGCCTGGTGGTCCCTAAAAATGGCATCAATAAATGCAGCATTTTTCTAAAGGGCAGGACAGGTGAGACTGCACCTGGTTGCCCTGTGGTCCTTGTGAGCCTTGCCGGCCTGGTTCTCCCCTTGGGCCTTGGGGTCCACTAGTACCTCGTGGGCCTGTGGCTCCTGCTTCACCCTGCACAATGTTTAAAAAGTAAAGTAAAGTAAATTTCATTCCTCATTTTTTTGTACATGCCATAAATCCTTTCTAAATAAAAACTATAATAATGTATCAAAAAGTTTGAAGATGCAAAATTTTGCAGCACATGATTCTTGCAGTAACCAGGATTCAGATCTCACTGGACGTGAAGAAAAAACTTCACCCTGGAGCCACCATCCTGGGGTTCCTGACCCCATCGGGCCCTGCAATTATATAAGTGTCAGTTATATCACATAATCACCTGCAGGGGGGGGGGGAAGCTGACTTTATTAATAGAACATATTCCACATCTTTGAAGATAATGGCAGATATGCACTACCCTTCAAAAGTTTGGTATCAAAAACAATCACAAACATATCTTTATTTTTATTTTTTTAATTAATACTATTATTCAGCCAGGATCATCAAATTTTCAAAAGTGTTATTAAAGGCAATTTATGTTTTCTAATGTTCTTTTGAACTTCATATTCATCACAGAATCCTCAAAACCATGGCATTCTGAGTTAAACAAAAATATTTATACAGCAGCAAAATATAAGCAGCACAAATCTTTTCAACAGCTATTAACCTAAGAATCATCATATTAGAGTGATTTCTAAAGGATCATTTGACACTGAGATGGAATAATGGTGCTGAAAATTCAGCTTTGCCATTACAATTAATAAAATAGTTTAAACAGAAACAAAACATCAAAATCAACAAAAAAAATGGGTCACTGAGCACAAAATTAAGGTTCTGCCATGGCCATCCCAGTCCTCTGATCTGAACCCTATAGAAATTTAGTGGGGTGAACTTAAGCAGAGGGTGCACCAACATGGACCTGAGAATTTGAAGGATCTGTGGAGATTCTGTATAAAAAATGGCCTCTGACCTTTTGTCAGTTGTTCTCCAACCTCATCAGACATTATAGGAGAAGACTCTGAGCTGTTATCTTGGCAAATGGAGGTTTCAAAAAGTATTGAATAAAAGGGTACCATTAATTGTGTCCAATGTGTATTAAAGAAAAACATTTATTTCATAATGATATTTCCCCCCATTTTCAATTGTTTTACTTCAGTGAAAGGTTAGGTTTTTGTGATTTAAAAAAAAATAAAAGATCAAAAGGACAATGCAGATTTATTCACAGGCTTCTTTGTTCATATTTACCCAGGGTGTCAATAATTCTGGCCACAACTGTATATTAAATTGTAACTATTTCACAATAGTACTGTTTTTACTGCATTTTTGATCAAATAAATTCAGCATTGGTGAGCACAGATCAAAAAAAATTTTTTTCACAAGCATAAAATCCAAATGGTCCCCCAAACCTGTGTGTGTGTGTGTGTGAGTGCATGTCCTGTCCAATTATTAAGTCTGAAGAAAGCGGGTTAGATCTGGTAGATCCTGAGAACTGATGGCAAAAATCTTTCTGTCCAATTCGCGAAACAAAAAAAAATGACACAATGGACCTGTTTTCCCTCATTTCCCGAAGACCCCGCTTTCCCTACAAACAGAAAACTTTGATTTACTCATGCATCAAATTAAAGCATCAGATTTAATACAACAACCCACCCAATCAAAGTTGTAAAGCATCACGCACTTACACAGGGCCTGCACATGGACCGATACTTCCCTCATGATCGCCAGTGCATACCACGGGCCCTTTTAAAGTACATATTACTTTAATTAGTCCAATCTAATGACGATCAGTTTAAATGAACATCACAATCAGAATGCATCACAAAGGTGCACCATACCTACCGGTGGACCCACAGTCCCTATGGCACCAGGAGATGCGCGTGTGCTGTGTGCTCGGGGGGGCGGGGTTGGGAGATGATGTGATGTGGGGACATTACTAAGCAAGTCGTGTATCACAGGGACACAAGTTCAAGAACACTTTTATGTGAATTTGTTGGATTCAAATATGTGGCCTCTGACCTTTGACCCCACGGTACCTGATTCTCCTTTCACTCCTTGCAGACCTGGATGGCCCTAAAAAGGGGATGGGATTTATCAGTTTTACACTGTGTGTGAAATTGTCCTCAAAGCAAACTTAATACATTACATGAATATGTACTTGTCTTGCACATTTCATAATGATAGATACTAATAAATTTTAAAAAGTAATTAGGGACCAGTGCAAAGAGTGAATAACAAACAGTGATCAGTGTAATGAGAAGCAAGTCATAATCTAACCCACCTTTTGACCTTTCATCCCAGGTTGACCTGGTAAACCTGGAAACCCTCCGGAGCCCTATGAAACAAATTATCATCGGTAAGGATGCACTAAGCATTTAATGTTCAGGAATTATGGAGGATTGTGGAAAACATTATTGTCAAATATTACATTGTTTATAACTTAAACCAAGGTTTTTTGGGGGGTTAATATGGCTCATTTAGACCATCCTGTTTAATTCATAACATGCTACACAATTCTGGGGGCAAAAGCATCTTTTTTTGGACATTCAAAAGCAGCAGTAGGCCTACATTATTTATTATGACCCCACCTATTATGTTTAGAACAAGTGGAGTAGATCTTAAAAGTGCACATACTTATAAGTCTAAGAGTTAACTAATAGAGACTGTGTTCTTGCATTCAAAAACAACTAGATGCAGCACAAATGTTGCTTTTAAAAAAATGTTTTAAAAAAATTGCATGTTTTCAGCAGCATTGTCTTATTGTAGAGCCAGGGAATCCTTTTTCTCCCGTATTTCCAGGGGGTCCAGGCTCACCCTGTGGTTTTTTTTTAACAAAAGCTATAGCGTTGTAAAATGTGACTTGACAGCATTTGACTCCATATTGAACATATTGCTTCACTGTGATGACTGGGCAAATTGTTGGTCAACTCACATCTGGACCGGGTTTTCCAGGAAGACCATCTGGTCCCCTTGGACCAAAAGAGCCCTACAAAGAAAAAACAACTTTATTGCATTTTACAGTAAGTGACATCTTTTTAGTTTTTCTTGAACGTGGCATGTATAGTTTCTCTAATGAATATTAGAAACTTACAGGTGCAATTCAAATATTTACCTGTATGTTTCAGATTATTTACCATGTACTTTACGCATTAGAAACCTCTCTAACATATACAAGACCTGGGTTGGTTCTTGGTGGGGCGGCCTTAAGTACAGGGAGGTCGGTGCGGGCCCCATTGGCTCCTGTCGGGGTGGGGGGGCATGTCTGCTTGTTGTGCTCCTGCTGGCCCCTGAGTGACAGAGAGAGGGAAAAAATAGAAATGTGCTGAATACACGCAATGTGGGAAAAAAAAAGTTTAAAGACATTTATTGCATATACACAACATCAATCTTGAGAGAACGTACTGGTGGACCTGGTGGGCCTGGATGACCTCTTGGTCCTGATTCACCCTGATCAGAACAAATACATTTTATCTCTGTTTAGTAGTTCTATATGGCAATCAAGCTTATATATATTAATATAAAAGTCCTTTCTGAATGTGTAAAGATATTTACCGGTGCTCCAGAGACCACCGCCGCCATTCCAAGCTTTCCATCCTGAAATCCAGAGGCCATCTGAGAAGCAAACTGACTCTGTGAAATATAAATTGAATTTAAATTTGAATTAAAAAGTGCATTCATGACACACTTTGTTGTTACTATAGATTTACAGATCTGCAAGTTCATGTAAAGAGCTCATCTGATTTTTCTCACTGCTAATTCCAAAATGGCAAACCCATGATTGTTTTCCCCAACCATGATTTTTATGGTCAGTCCACAAACTGTTGACCAGAAACAGTTGCTCAGTGATTTAAATCTTTTTTTTTAAATCTTAATTTTTAATGGAATATTTCAGCGTATATTATAAATTATTTATCCCCATTAAAAAAATTATAATGTACTTCTGTAATCTTGAATCAAAAACATTAACTTCCCCTCCCTCCTGCAATAAAATATATTATCTAAAATCAGAATTAGAAAATGACAATCCAATCTATTGACAATCAAATCTAATCAATTCCCGATAGACAAAAGTCCAGCCCTACATTTTTTTCTTGATCAAAAAAGCCACTTCACTTAGATATAACAATGGGTACAATAAGACAATTTCCATTTTAATGTTGAATAAAACATTAAAAAGTTTTATTTTTAAAGTTTTTGAAAAACACCATACTTGTTGCGAAGGTACCTGAATTTTGTATGGGGGTGGGGGGTGGGGTCGTTGTGTTTTGTATTGTCACTCAAAAGTATCATTAAAAGCTACACAAGTAATTCTGCATTTCCGTTTTTGTTGTTTTTTGAAAGAAATTAGGGATTTTTTAACAACTATACTTTTTTTTAAATAAACATATCCGGATTTGTAATAGTATTCATTATACATTTAGTGAAGAGGAACAGGTTTTACAATTCAAATCACTGATTAGGGATGTAACAAATACAGGACAACAAAACCTTGAAAGATTATATTACTCACCCCAGGCAGTGAAGTGTCTGCAGGACCGGGCTCACCTGGCATGCCTGGGACACCTGGCTCTCCGTCAAAACCAGGCGGACCTGGAACACCCTTTGCGAAAAATATTGTATGACACGATTTAACAATTTAGCTGTCATTTACTACATTATGACTCTCCAGTCACTCAAAGTAACATTGATGAGCAATAATTTGCAGTTCATTCCATGCATCAAAAAGAAAGAAAGCCACTATTTGTACATAACTTTACCAAGGTCAATGAATGCGATTTCAGTTTTTTTTTCTCTTTGAAGTGTTACAAGCTCTTTTGTGCATAAAGAAGATCTGTAAAGTTAAAGATTAAAGTCTCAAATCCAAAGAAATATTCGTTTAAAAGTTAAGAGTCAACCACACCCTAAAATGGCTCATTCTAACACGCCCCCACAAATCTACATCATGATGTGGTAAGATTTGCATAACGCCGCCCAAATGTTCACGTAAAGAAAGAAGGCGTAACTTTTATTCTCGCTGTAGTATTGTTGTTGCTGTCGCCGCCATGTCGTGAAGGCGCTGTTTCGTTGTGAAAGCGAAACTACTTTGGTTGGCCTGATCGATTGGAGCTGATCCGTGCTGGTGCCGAGAATTGCTGTCATGCCGGATCGGCTTTTACCGTGACGAAGCAGAGTCCAGCCTGGGGTCATCACATGTTTGTTGCCGCAAGCCCGCCGGACGCTCCTTCATCGAATCCTATCGAGGCTATTGGTTTATGGCACATACTCGTCTTCCTTTGCTTCCTGGATTTCCAGGTCGGCCATTTGCTCCTGGGGGACCCTGTTTGATGTGACACACAAGATAATGGACTTCAATTTGATTGACAGTTCAAAGAATGGGGATTCTGGGAAAAAAATAAAAGATTAGAGGTATATGTGTGTGTGTGCGTGCGTGCATTATTTTTTCACCATTGGTCCTGGGCGTCCAGGTATTCCCACAATCTAAAAAAAAAGGAATATAATATATAAATTAAACAAGTTGTTTTAGCAAAATATCTAATCTGGATTACAATCTTGAGTTATATAACATGATTAACACTAATGACATATGTCATGTATGCACAATATATTTTGCACAATACAATGTACCGCTGCCATATCCTAGGTGAGGGGTAGGGGGTAGTGCGCGCGTGCACATAGGAATTCCCCAGGGAGGTGTGATCACCTTTTTGGCCCTGAAAAAAAAACATGCAGGACTAATCAACTTCACTCATATTAATTTGTGGGGTGAAAATCATGTATTACAAAAAAAAAAAATGTTAATCTGTATGCCTAATTTTTAAAAGCATTCACGTACCTTAAATGCAATTGTTTCTGAAAAAGAAACACAAAATAGAATTTAAATGGATTCAGGCTAAATTATTATAAATGTGTAAAATAATAAATAAGCTATGACTCATACTCATCTAAATTAATTGCCTTTCTGAATATTGCATTCACATTTATAACATTAAAAAAAATTGAAAAATAAAGACAAAAACAGTTTTTGTGTGTGTGTGAGGTAACTCAGGTTAGACTGGTTTGTCAGATATATTTTTATAAGATAATTACAGTGGAAACAGAAAATCACTGTCTGTACAAATGTAATCCACCATCAGAGGTCAGTCTAGCATCATTAATTATTTGTTCCAAAGCAAAGGAGCTAGTGAAGATGTTTATATTTTCATTCTAAAATGCCACTCTGATCTTCATACTTTCTGCCAAGATAATGCTTCATATCTTAATGTGTGCTTAAGTGTAACAGTACTCACAAAAACTTACCAAGCTAACCATTATTCCCACCAACATACTACAGTTGCTACAGATATTGTTTTTACAACTAACTGTCGCAACGTGGTACCATACACTATTAACTGTATTTTAATTTAGCCAAATTCTCAATAAAACGGTTTTCATTTATATAATTTACTGTTTCTGTTGTCAGTCAATGGGATAAATATGAAATAGTGACTGAAATGTGGCCCTTTAAGACTACAACCAGCTCTCCCTTGCTTAAAATGGGGGGGGGGGGGGGGGAAAAAAAAAAAAAAAAAAAAAAAAAAGGGAAAAAAAGAGAATGGCCAAGATGTTAATCTGCACAAAAAACCTGATTTATAATCGAGCCGTCGTCTGATGAAATCAAATACACATAACACAAGTAAAGACAAAGACAATCCGTGTGCCGTGTTTTCGGCTATATTTGCATGTAAAATTAGAGAAGCAACATCATATCTATTTTAACTGAAAGTGCTGCTCCTCTCTGGTCAGGAGGTCATGAAGGTCATGATCATAGAACAATAGTGTAACTGTAAAAAAAAATGATACACTAACATTCAAAAGTTTGTAGTCAGAAATATTTGGCTTTTTTAAAGAATTTAATACTTATATTCAGCAAAGATGCATTTAATTGATCAAAATAAAGACATTTATAATGTTACAAAAGATTTGTTTCAAATAAATGCTGTTTTTTTTTATTCATAGAATTCAAAGGAAGATTTAAGGAATCCTGACAAATTTTAAGCATCACAGCTGTTTTCAGCATTTATAACACAGCATGGTGTGTGGTCTTGAGCTCCAAATCAGTAAATTAGAATGATTTCTGAAGGACCATGTGATACTGACTGAAGACTAGAATAATGACTGCCTAAAATTCAGCTTTGCCTGAATAAAATGCATTTTAAAAAGAATTCAAATAGAAAAACTTATTTTCAATTGTAATAATATTTCACTGTTTTGACTGCATTTTTTATCAAACAAATGCTGACAAATATTTTGTGTTCCAAAGAAGAAAGAAAGTCCTACAGATTTGGAACGAGATCAGTAAATGATGAAATGAAAATGCTACATTTTTGTGTGAACTATCTCTTTAATAACAGAATTAGGCTACAGTATGTACCTCTAAAGAAACTTTGGTGGATGAGGGTTCGCATTTAAGCCAGTACCGGATTGGTCATTCATACTTGGCCAGCCTAATTGCACAAATCTTTCTACATCTAAGAAGGCAAATTACTTCAATTCAAAAATAGGTTGTTAAACTGTTTCCCTCCTGTTCATGTCATTACAGTTGTTTGTACAGTTCTAAATGAAGAAGTTTATTCCCATTGCAAACATTCTCCCACCTTATCGTCATAATTGCCTGACTAACACGGTGACCTCAGGATGTTCTTGGCTGCCATCACAATGTATTACTGTACAGACCGTGTTCTAGAAATTATAAACAACTCTTTACAAAAGCTCTTTTTCTCCAGTGTGCCCTCAGCAGTAACGGACCTCAGTTCTCTCCACCCATCAGTGGACATAAAGAGGAGCCACATGAGGTCACGAATGAGTTGTTCCGTAAATACATTTTTTTTTTTTTTTTTAAACGTATACGCTGTAGAATAAACATATTCTAACAAATTGCTTTATGCAGACTCACAGGTTCACTTCCACAGTAGAAAGTATCCACATGCTTCGTTAGCGTAGGCAAAGCGATCCTGGTTCACTTATAAGGTGAGAAACATCTTTTAACCACAGTTTATTTCACAATTTATGTGAATCACTGGAACACCAGACTTTAACTTCACACAATCTTCACAGATTGTAGATTTGCCGGTCCATCTTAAATATAGCATGCCACAAAATAGTTTAAACTCAAAGCAGAAGTTGTTATTCTTCAGATGCTATTCTGGTAAAACATGACATATGAATTATCTTTTATAAATGTTGTTTCTTTTCTACTTTAATATGTTTATTATTTCTCTGGCTGAAGTTGACCTGGTCAGTATGTAACAAGAAATACCTGAAAACTAAAACGAAATAAAGCAAAGCAAAACTAAACTAAACTAAACAACTAAAAAATTAAATAGTAACACTCTATAAAAAAAGTGCATTAAAGCATTAAGGTATTTATCCATCTTTGTTAACATTTGTTAATAAAAATACAATTGTTCTTTGTAAGTTCATGTTAACTCATGCCCATTAAATAATGTTTTGATTTTTAGTACATATTTAAAAAACAACTATTTTTAGTTCGTATTGTTAGTTCATATTAACTATAATGCAGTTAACAAATGGAATCTTATTGCAACGTGTTACCAATAAAATAAAATGTCCGTCATACAATTAACCACAAATATTATTAATGTAAACTAGCTTGATCTAATGATCTTATTATGCTATACAAAAAAGGTCATCAGATCTGCAACGCTGTATACATTAAAAACCTCATGTAAACTAGGTAATTACAGAACAATCAAGCTAATTACATTATATTTACAAACTAAAATGAAACAATACTGAACAAGCATTAATGGTAATTATACTCACTATAAACTCAAATATGTTGGAGTGAGTTACTTATAACAGATGTGATGGTGTCTGGTCTATTTATTTGAACCCGATAAGACACTACACATATGGCAGAGAACACCCTGATCAACTTACAGCCACTTTATTATTGATGATCTGGTTAGACAAACCCAAGCATCACCTCCCATTCTAATTTAGCCTCGAACAGGCAGCGATGTCGCCACAGTCAGTACCAACTCAAATTCAAACTACTCTGATGAACTAGACGGACAAGGAAGGGAAACGGTACGCTCAGTGTGGGGGGGGGGGGGGGGGGGGGGGGCTTCAGTGAACTACAGTAATGTTTGCGGCAGCAACTAAGTATTTTGTGAAGCAGGTAGGGGACACTGACTCCTCCATCCCTGTCCCAGTCAATTGAATGTCGGGACCGATATCAACCACTCAGCCTGGTGACGAGGAAGAGGAGACGACATTTCTGGAAGAGCCCAATAGCCACACCCCCCTTACACTGACCTGACATAACTCGTGGGAAAAGAGATCACAGCCGGTAGAGTGTTATAAAAAAACACATTTAATCATTTGAAATAAAGATAAGATAAGGAATCCAAAACACTGTTCTCATGCCTTCAATCAAACATCCTTGTAGAATTGTATGTGCATGTTCAATTTTTACTTAAAAATGCATGAAAACAGCTATAACACTGGTTTTTTTATATTTTATGCAAACCGTAGTCTGTTTTTATTATGAATGAAGTACATACAGGTGCATCTCAATAAATTAGAATGTCATGGAAAAGTTCATTATTTCATTTAATTCAACTCAAATTGTGAAACTCAAAATAAATTCAATGCACACAGACTGAATTAGTTTTAAGTCTTTGGTTCTTTTCATTGTGATGTTTTGGCTCACATTTAACAAAAACCCAACAATTAACTATCTCAACAAATTAGAATGCTTCGTATGACCAATAAAAAAACATTTTTAGTGATTGTTGGCCTTCTGGAAAGTATGTTCATTTACTGTACATGTATTCAATACTTGGTAGGGGCTCCTTTTGCTTTATTTACTGCCTCAATTCGGCGTGGCATGGAGGTGATCAGTTTGTGGCACTGCTGAGGTGGTATGGAAGCCCAGGTTTCTTTGACAGTGGCCTTCATCTCATCTGCATTTTTTTGGTCTCTTGTTTTTCATTTTCTTCTTGACAATACCCCATATATTCTCTTTGGGGTTCAGGTCTGGTGAGTTTGCTGTCCAGTTAAGCACACCAACACCATGGTCATTTAACCACTTTTGTGCTTTTGGCAGTGTGGGCGTGCCAAATCCTGCTGAAATAAATCACAGCATCTTCAAAAGCTGCGTCCCAGAAGGAAGCATGAATGCTCCAAATTCTTGGGTAAACGAGTGCAGTGCGTTAGGTTTGCAAAATGCGACATGACCAACAGTGTAGCGTGATGACATGCACCGCGCGCGTGCGGTCGCGCGAGTAGGGGCGTGGTTGAAACCTTATCACTGGACTTCAAGCAACTGGGGGGGGGGGGGGGCTATGAGCTGGGTGACTCCACACCTACTCCATACTCGGACCTTGGTTTCCAAATTCAAATACAAAACTTGCTCTCATTGAAAAGAGGCTTTGGACCACTGAGGGCAACCAAAAGTCCAGTTCTTCTTCTCCTTAGCCCAGGTCCTTTGATGTTGTCTGTGGTTCAGGAGTGGTTTAACAAGAGGAATACTACAACTGTAGCCAAATTCCTTGACACACCTGTGTGTGGTGGCTCTTGATGCCTTGACCCCAGCCTCAGTCCATTCCTTGTGAAGTTCACTCAAATTCTTGAATTGATTTTGCTTGACAATCCTCATAAGGCTGCGGTTCTCTTGGTTGGTTGTGCATCTTTTTCTTCCACACTTTTTCTTTCTACTCAACTTTCTGTTAACATGCTTGGATACAGCACTCTGTGAACAGCCAGCTTCTTTGGCAATGAATGTTTGTGGCTTCTGTCTTCTGGACAACTGTCAGATCAGCAGTCTTCCCCATGATTGTGTATCCTAGTGAACCAAACTGAGAGACCATTGTAAAATGGGGGTCATGTCAGGAACCTTTGCAGGTGTTTTGAGTTGATTAGCTGATTGGCATGTCACCATATTCTAATTTGTTGAGATAGTGAATTGGTGGGTTTTTGTTAAATGTGAGCCAAAATCATCACAATTAAAAGAACCAAAGACTTAAACTACTTAAACAGTCTGTGTGCATTGAATTTATTTAATACAAGCGTTTCCACAATTTGATTTGAATTACTTAAATAAATGAACTTTTCCACGACATTCTAATTTATTGAGATGCACCTGTACTGTAAGTGGTATCAGCGGAGTGTGTCTGTATTTTCCTCTGGTTGACAGGGGTCTCTTCATATCAGCTCCTAAACTATGAAGACAAGTCCGATGTTGCCCTAAATGGGCGTTTGGGCAACCATCTGATCCACGAGGTGGGAGTAAACGTGAGTGGTTCAGACTCTGTGGCGGTAAAGGCCTCATTTGGAATTGTGACCAAGCATGAGGTGGAGGTTCCTACACTACTGAGGGAACTCAATGCAAGGTAAAGAACACTGCGTACACATTTTTATATAACAGTTAGTTTCAGTCCTCAAAATTGTCTGAGAGCTGGAATTTTGTCCAGCAGCACTTGGACTTTTCACTTTTTGTTTCACTCTACTTTTTGCATGTTACAGACAGGTTGCATTGTTAGACCAGTTGGTGGCAACAATTGACTGTATTTTAGAGATAGCTAGACTCATTCACTCAACCAATTTGGTCAAGAAAAAATACATTTGTTTGCAAAACATTTACATTGCTTCAAGAAATTTTGCATACATTCACAAAACTTGTGCATTCTGTCACAAAATGTTTGTGCTCCACCAAGAAACTGCATTTACTCAACAACTTTGGGGTTGCTTTGCTAAACTTTTTGTATTCCTTTGACTCCCAAGAAATTTAGCATTCACTCACAAAAATTTGGGGTTCAATGCAAAACTTTCATGTTACCTCGATTCCTAAGAATTTTACAAAACCATTGCATTCCCCCCAAAAACTTGCAAAAGCATTAAAATATTATTTTTTCTTCCATATTTTTTCCATTTAAGTTACTGATAACTCCAGCTTTGTATAATGGTTATGGTTATGATGATGCAAGTATTCAAAACAGCAGCACTCTTGCTTGTGTACTTGATGAAATGAATCACTGAATTGAATTATCTCATTCTTTTTCTCACAAATCTTTCCGTCTATTCTCCTCTCACTTCTTTTTCTATCAGGAAAGTTGACCTGGATCACTGTTTGATCCGTCAGTCCAAAGAGAGCGGGCGGAACGGTCTGTGGTGTTGTCCATGGAGAGCTACCGCACCACACGACAGTGTTCCCATCAACCGGGTCCACGTGGAGTGCGAGACTACCATGATGGTAACCAAATGCAAGTGTGATATACTGTCTATTATATATAAGATATATATATATATAATATATATAATATATATATAATATATATATATATAAATATATTTTTGGCTGTGAAATTTGCTGTTCTCTGATACTCTCTATCATCAGTTCCAGATAGATGATGGTCGAAACCCTAAAGGTCGAGATAAAGCCATTGTAATTCCAGCTCACACGACCATAGCATTCAGTGTGCTAGAGCTTTATGTGCGTTTTGATGGACGTCTGGGTAAGCCTCCAATAATACAGCAGTATTCTGTCTGGGCTCTGTAGCAAATCAGCTCATGGGAAATATGAATAATTAACCATAACTAGTTATAATTAACTATTCATATTTTAGATCCACTGTAGATATTTAGCTGACCCCTCAGGGTCAACCGTCTTGTCAATTCTAAGAACGTTAATTTCCTGGTTAAAGGAAATATCTTTCTTACTGTACAATTCTACAAAAACTTGTAGCATAAATCTGCATGATTAATGACTCCGGTTATGAGTAAACAATGAACCACGTCAAGTGTGATACAAGTTAAGGTTTTATTAACTACATAAACACCTAAACTAGTCTAACAGACTACATAAACACCTAAACTGGTCTAACATACACATACACACACACCCACATACAGTTTGTATAGGAAAGGGTTAAAGTTTAACTCAGCATAGAAAGAGGCTTAAAGAATGGATTTTATGGAACACTTTGCATGTCTATTCAACAGATCAAGCCCTTCATGGATACGCGTCAGATTCTTAGTTCAAACACACCTTTGTAAAAGGTGTAACTGATACTTAATGTATCAATTAATAAGACTAAGTTTGATACTTAGCGAGTCTCGGCGGTCTGAAAGAGATTCCTGATGCAAATCTTAAAGCTTCCCGTAGATCTTTGCTGAATTCGGGTCGATGAGAAGAACCAGTTTGAGTCAGTGTCACTTGATGAATGGAAAGGACTAGGCCGAAGAAAAGGCCTGGCACAGATGTTTTGGTATCCTGAAGCGTTTTTCTCACATTTTCTTAGCTTCTGATCGAACCACCGACTGGGGCGGGTCCCTGGAGCCGGTCCTTTAAGGTCGGAGAAGATCTCCGCCTTTCATGATGGGCTTGTCCAATGAGCAAAATGTAATTTCCGAGCGGGAGGTGGCAATTGCTGGAGGGTTTACGACCCTTTGTTCTCTAAGCATGGTAATTTGCAAATGGACTTAAATCGAAATTATTAACGATTCTCAGGGCCCTAATATATATTGCCTATGTACCACCATATAATATACACGCTTGTTTCGATCATAAGAAGGCAAATTCATAGATACTAACCAAGGTAAGATTACATATAGTGAAAAGGGATGATCAGGAATGGGTCCCATCACAAGCATACTAAAATAGTCTAAAAAAATATAAAAGATAAAATACACAATGACAATAATATACTTAATGGCCTGAAGAAATATGTGTGTTCTTTCAAATAACGGTTTTTCTATGAATTATCTAGAACACAGTCCATTTCTACTCTGATTTTCCTTGGGACATGCAGGGATTTTCCTTGCTTTGCATTCTTTTGGCCAATAAACCTAGTGATATCAGCGTTGGTTGCCATGCGACAAAGAGGCCTGTTCGACTTCCTGGGGTGTTACGCATTCCGGGGGGAAGGGTCCATGGGTCCTCATATGGCTTGTTAACTGAGGTTACAGAGTATTTGTCATATAAAAGAGAATATATAGTGTGTTGGATTGGTCCAGACGCTACAAATTCCCCCTCTTCGGGCGTTGTTGTCCGTAGAATCGACAACAACGAGCGATGTCAAAGGTGAAGAACAATCGAACACACACCGGGCCCGCACGCTTTGGAGCCAGGGGTCGGTTTTTGGCTGTGTGCCGTGTTGATGCTGTCTGGTGGCTGTTCTGTGGTGATTGTCGCTGTTCATCAAGGGGTGGGTCCTCGGGTGAGGTGGGCGGTGGGGTGGGGATGCAGCGTGTCGAGTCTGTGGTCCACCTGTCATCCTGAAGTGAGTTTAGTCTCGGGAAGTGGGTTAGGAGGTTTTTGTTGATGCTCACACCATAACACATAGTAGGCTATCTGATGTTACCCACTGATTGAACACGCCCGGTTTAGACTCCACTGGTGAGAGTGCAGAAGGTGTTCCAGGGATGCAGGTATTGTTATGGAGATGTTTGTAGTGTGGCAAGAGTTTCAGACTGACCTAGTGATGATGGCAGGAGAGCAGCAGTTGGTTGTTAGCTCTCTGTTCTGCCCGATCGTCACTAGAAATCTGATGTTTGCGGTGTCACTTGGCTCTTGTGTTGGCACCGACTTGAGCTTGCCTGAGTTTTGTTGGTAGAGCTTTCGCTGTTGGGCATGTGGGCCCGTTGCTCAATCCAACGTTTTCTGGCTGCTTCTGGGGGTGTCGACCTGTTTCAAGGGATGATCCTCCCTTGGATGGGCCTGATGCTGTGTTGCAGCAGGCAAAGAGTCAGAGGTTTGTCCTTCTCAATAATCCTTAGTTGAGTTTTGTTCAAGGAGATCTTTTGCAAGTGTCTGCAGCTCCTGTAACCCAGAGGTAGGCGTGTCCAGCTGTCCTAGTGTAGCCTCCGTTCAGCACCCGTGTTGAGGAGGATGTTGTGGTGGACTGCTGATGGACATACCGTGGTGTTTGCAGGATAAGGACGCCTTTTCCCAGTGGTTGGTCTGGAACCTGGGTCCGTTGCCATGGTGATGGCTCCGTCCTCTTCTGGCTAGGGGCTTTCTGTAGAAGGGTTTTGCATTGTGGCAATGCTGGGTTCCTTCTGGTGCCCGCTTTGGATTCTGTGTTGTGAAGTTCAGACTCAGTGGGGTATGACAAACACCTTTAGTGGAGGCCTTGGTGCTTGTTAAAGGCCTTCTGGTGTGTCAGGTAGCGCAGGCTGTTGATGGGGGGGTAACAGCCATTGGGCCAAGGCCCCTAATGCCTACTATCGACTTGCGGTGGGCAGCTGGTGTCCTCCGCATCCCGGGTACTGAGCTTATAGTAGATTTTAGTGTCAAAGTCTGTGGTAGTAAGCATGGTGAGTTTCATGCCGGCCCTGCTTGGTGTCTGGGGGAGCGATCAGTCCGTGTTCAGACTTTGGGTCTGAGAGTATTTAGGTTGCCAGGTGTGTTGTCTCTGGCCAGCTCGTTGGGTCTGTGGGGTCACACGGTGTGTGTGTCTGCAGTGATCCTCTGGAAAAGTCCCTGCCCCACCCCCTTGTGCCTGCTGGTTGGTGACGTGTGAACAGTTGCTCTCGTCTCAGCCCGCCCCCCCCCCTCACAGGTTCAGACGCTTGGCTGAGGGGGTGGGCCTGCTGGCTAGGGGAAGTTCTGTTTCGTTTTTTCCCTATCTGTTCGCCTTGTGGTCTGCAAGCATATTTCAGTTCATTTGTGACACTGAATTCACCTCGTTGCGTTGCTTCGGTTCGCCTGAAATTTTTTTTTTTGTTGCAGCTGCAGAGGTTTTCAGGGAGCTGACTTGTGGAGTGTCAAGCAGAAGGCTTTGGCTCCCTTCCCCCCTTTCGTAGCTGTGCACAGCCGTGGAGGGCTTGCACTGCTGGCGACCGATATTCAGCCTGCTGTCTTTTGCTTAAGTCTATGCGCAGTCGGTAGGATTGTTTAAATTCTTTCTGAACCATGTCAAGTTCCTCTTTAATTGCTGAGTCAGGGTTTTGACCTCAGCTCTGTCTGTATGCAGGTTGCCTTGTAAGGCCTAAGATGTGGTGTATTTCTCATTTAGTTCCACATATGTTGTTATGTTGACTTTGTGTGAAACAGTTCTCTTTTTAAGTCCTGTGTGATGGCTTTTTCCAGGGGCGCTTGGTGTCTAGCAGCTTTTAGAGCCTCTGTGAAGACTGGTGATGTCTTTCTGTCGCACCATTCGGTGAGGTTCTTTGCATCCGTTATGTGCTTTCTCTCGTTGAGCAGGTGTAAGTTCTCTGCAGAATTCTGTGACTTGAAGTTTCAGCTCATATACCTCCTGTCTAAGGCCCTTGAGGGTGTAGGCCGAGGAGAGGATGATGCTAGTCAAGTGTTCGCTTATGTCGCAGTCACGCTGTTCCTTTCTTTGCCATGGCAGTTCGTTGGCTGCTTTGAGCTGAATGATGGCCATTACAGTGCTCTACTGAGTGTCCATGTGGTCCTGGTGAGCTGGCAGGGCTGGTTGTCTGTGGAATGTCTGCGACATACTGTCACACTTGTGGGAACACCAGAGAGAGGGAGGCACAAGGCAAATGCAGGTACGTATAGAGGTGTTAAACTATCTCTAAGGGGTACGGCTGTGTAGGCCGTGTAAGGTATTACTAGCTGGTGGGAGGCAGCTAGTGAGGTAGGGTGTTATGTTTTTGTGTTCGTGAACACAAAGTGAGAGTTTGAGTAACTTTGTTGAGGGCCGTAAGCAGGGGTCAGCTGATGACCAGGCTATACTACTGATGGTTGCGAGGGCGGGGGGGGGGGTAGGCACTATACGAAAACTGAAATAAAAGTAGGGGAGGGCAGATGAACTCAAAAAAAAAAAGGAACATTTTTTACCTATTTTAGTTGTTTTCTAAAAGATATGGCTAAGCAGGTTTAACTTGTGTGTGTTGGTGGGGGCGTGGCTGGGAGCTGGAGCGCTGTGCTATAACGAGGGTTAGGCTGTTGCTAACTAGCAGGGACCCACCAAATACCTCGTCAAAAGATAAAGAAACAGTGGGAATTGTTTCTAGGTTTATGTTAGCCTACATTGTGTTGCATGGTAGCTGCCTTTCAATGTATTAGGCCTGGCACTGAGGAGTGATGAGAAGTAGAGAGGAAACGGGGATTAGGCTACTAATAACCTGTACAACTCGTAAAGGAAACAATAGTTGCTGGAACTACTGTAATCCTATACAAAAAGTGACGATGGTGATGGTGAAATAACTAAAATAAGGTAAAAGTAAAAACACAACAACAAAAAAAAAAAAAAAAAATAAAAAGGTGTCCTAAGAGCTGTAGGAAATTAAAAGGGAAAGTAAATACACAAAATAAAATAAAAATAAAAATGGAATAAAATAAAAAAATAAAT